>JAAWXA010000034.1:9006719-9119053 GCA_038090715.1 Florisuga fusca | reverse complement strand
GCCGCCTCCGCATGGGCGCTTGGCTGCTTGGCGGGAGGACGGCCCCTCACAACTCCCTGGCCGGGGTCAGGGCATTGGCTTCACCTCTACCTCTTCTCCGAACCTGATCAGGGCTTGGCAAGCCGGGTGGGAGTCTCACGCTTCTGGAGGCAATTGGAGCGGGGATGAGCGCCGGTCCCTCCTTGGGAAGGGCGGCAGCCCGGGGGCAAGAGGGCGCCGTGTCCTATAGGTTCCGTATGGGACACACTGCATCGGCAGCAGTAGTCGGAGGTGGGGGGGATGAGTGACAGTAGGTCCCCATCCATTACAGAAAATTCGTTAAAATACAAGTAGGTGAAGCAGACAGCCACCTGGTTCCATCATTTTGGAGAAATGCTTTTAATTCTCTTAAAGCAGCTATTTTCTCCAACTGGCTTTTGTTCCTGAAACCGCTTCAGACCAACTCCCTTTCTACTGTCGTGTAATGTAACCAGTCTTGATTCAGAATGAGTAACTTGGACAGAAAAAAACCCCAAAAAACACAACGAAAAAAACAATCCCCTTGTTGGTCATTTTGTTAAGGAGAAGTGGTTCCCATTCATGAGGGTTACTTCCCTGTGACTGTCACTAATTGTTTCACCTACTGCATTAAGAGATCCCACCCCTCTCCTCTGACCTCAGGTTTCCACACCCAAACTGGAAACTGGGAAACAGAACCTACCTTTTCTCTGCCAGCAAGTAGAGCAAGCGCAATGGAAACAAAAGCCAGTGTCTACACTGAAATTACCTGTAATCATCTGAATAATAAAAGTAATTTGTGCCACACTTAAAATACTCTTTGAAAAACTCACAAAAAAAAAAAAAAAAAAAAAAAAAAAAAGAGCTGAAATTAAAGTATATTTCCTGTTTCAAAATCTTGTCATTTCTCCAGATCTGAAAAGTCTACATACCTGAAGTTTACAGATCTGAGCAGGGGAAATCTACCTGACATGCTTGCTGTGAAACATAGTGATCATAAGAAAATAACTTGTAAGGTCTAAAGATAGTATATTTTTGATAGAAAAATGAAGATTTTTTTTCCCAGGATATACAGTAGTTCCTCTATTTTAGTATTTTCCTGGGTAATGTCAACACTGGCCAATATTAAGATTTCCACTTAATTTTGATCTAAGAGGTAGTGTTTTAATGCACACATTACCTCAATGACTGCATTCTCTGCCTGAAAATCACCAGAACATACCTGACAATTGACAGGGAAAAAAAATTAATGGCTACTCTTTACAAAAAGAAACAAAGAACTTTATGTAGCGTAATAATCACATCTGACAGTGAAGGATACAGTTAGGTAACTTGCATGTAAATAAATATGTTGAAATCTTTTTCTTTTAACACCTGCGATTTAAGTGTCAACTACTCACTTCTCAAAAAAACCCTACCATCATCAATCCTATAGGCACTGAGATATTTGCTTTCTTCCCCCATTAAAAATCTTTTCGAACAGTTATTTGGGAAACATTAAAGACCACCAACAAGTAGTAACTTCTTGTGCATGTTATGTAGAGTTTATGTTGCTGAATATATATACACAATGCATAGCAGTAAACAGAGACAAAATACATCTCCTGGATGACACACTAAAATCTTAAGAAGCATGCATACAGGATGATGCACAGGCTTTGCCCCTTTTAAGGAATATATATATAATTCAGTGCCTGTGTGTGTGCAATGAAAGCAGACAGAAGTTACCTCTTGACTTCACTTGATTTTAATGAACACAACATATTTATTAAAATTAACAGAATGGGGACAATAGTTTGATGAGCTTTTAATGAAGTTTTCCACTCGCATTATAAATTAGGTCACTAGTTCCAGCACTTGCATCCCCAAAACTGCTTTAAGAGACAGGCTGAGATAAGGATTATCACAGCTATTGGAAGACCTGCCAATAAATTTATGCAGTTATGACTGCACCACTGCTCCCTGGTATGAGCACATCTACAACTTGACTCATCTACATGCACTTTTAAAATCATCTTACCCTCTGCAGTTGTCATTTATTGTTTTAATACTAGTACATCTGCTGTCAAGTAGGTTTTATATCCCCCTTTTCTCCATTACTTCATGTTAAGTAAAGAAAAATAATTTTCAAATATTCTTAAGTCTTCAAGAGAAAGATCACACAATGTATTTTATTTCAACAGTAAAAAAGAAGCATTCTATTGTTAAAAAACTTAGTAGTAGTAAAAGAAACCCCATGTCACATTTACATTGTACAATTTGTAGATACCTTTAAAACAGCATGGATACAGGCCACACAATAGGTAACTGCAGCAGGAGCTACAACTTTCCCAGAATTTCTGAGGATTTGTTCCTCCAGAGATACAGAAATGCAGATATATGAACTTTTATTTTATAGTTCATTTTATCTGAGCTAATGATTCTGTTATTATATAGTCGATCAGTGAACCCGTTCTAACTTAGCCTGTAGTGATTTAAAATTGCCAATAGTAGTCTGCACCATTAGTGTTGGCCTCATGGACTGAAGTTCAACCAGGTAACAACTAACAGCATCCAAGCAAACATTTGTGAATCGTCTCCTGTAAAGAAAACACAGAATAATAACAAACTCCTTTTTGTTTCTGTATTTTATAATTCATCTGAAACAGAAAGTGAGCATTTTTTGAGTTTCAGCAGAATAATGTATCAGCAAGATATCTGTCAGGTACTTTTAGGTATTTACCTATTTAAAAGAGATTTATTATTGAAATGTATGCTTGTGACTGAGGTAAAATGGGAAAACAGAAGAATTTTGCTAATTATCTGCTATTAGAACATTGCTGTGTCAGTCCTTACAAGGAGTTGCAAATTGTTGCAAAAATATACAAAATAATCTCAGTTCCTCATGAATCTTAAGAGAAATGAAGCAAATTATATTTATTGAAGTAGTTTACAGGGAGGACTCTACAGGTTTCTACCACCTGTTTTTCAATTAAGAGTCTCAGTAATGACTGCTAAGAACGAAGTAGTAAACCCACTTGAAAGACAAGAAAAAAATCTTTGAGGATTGCTGAAGTCGACTGCTCTAGGATATTTTGTCTTTCACTATTTTTTCAGATACAATTGCCTTTCTTACCTCGGAAGTACTCTGCCTGGATCATGTACATATCCTGATAATAACACATGAATACACTCCAGTAGGTGTAGAGGCTTTTTCACTCTATTCCAGTATGGATCCTAGAAAAAAAATTACAAGATGTTAAGGAAACAAATACAAGGAGACAAAAAATGTAAAAAGCATGTGTCAGTACACACAAAGTGCCAACTGTGGCAATTACCTATTGTAGCAAAAATGTAAGAGAAATTGGAATTCTATCTTTATCTATACTAGGACTATATTTAACTAGTATTTTTATCAAATTTAGCAGAGTTTAATCACTAATAGAAAACAACTAAAATCAATGTATTCAAGATATGCTGTTCCTTCTGCAACACAATTCTAATCCTATTTAGTCCTAAATCAGATGTCAGTGAAATAAAATGATTGACAGTTTTCCTTTTGCTTTAGAATTGACATGAGTAAAGTCAACACGGAGAAAAAAGGCAGTGTTGTGAGCCTTTGAGTAAAAGTGAAGAACAAAAGATACAAAATTGGCATTTTGACATATCACAACTTACATATTTTATGTTTCCCACTAGTAACAGACCTGTAGTTTAAAACAAAACTTGTATTTTGTGGCTATTTTTCTTACCCGTGCTTTAAACAATTGGTCATATACTTCCAGCAGACTTGGCAATGGCACTCCAATTTCTTGCATGGTGTATGTAACAAAACTTACATCCCAGTTCAAAGTGCAGACCTGTTGTTCTAGGAACTGCACTAAAAAATCTGGAAGACAAAAATAATGGCACATGTAGATTCCAAAATGTTAATGGGAGTCTAGCAAAGAAAAGCATTTGAAAGTGATTTAATCCAAGTTTAATTTTCTGTCTTCCATGCAGCTGATACTTTTCTTCTGTGAAGCACATAACCTCTTCCCCCAGTCTGCACCGAGGAAAGGACATTTAAATGTATCTACCTCCAAAAACAGCATTTATCTTTCAGCAATGCATGACAGGGATTATTCATACTTTATTATAGTTCTGCCATGGACTATGCTGTTAATAAAAGTTCTTAAAGTTTTGTTTCAGCACAAAAGAACCATTTCATTTGCTAGAATAGACAGAAATTATGTTGAAATCATGTTGAAGTGTCAGTAACAATTAACAATATATTGTTCATTACTCAGTGTTCTCATACAATGTTTTAGTATTATAAGAGAAAATACAGTGCTGAACAACGTATTCCCCCAGCTGCCCTCCCCCCCCCTTTTTTTTTTTTATTTTTCCCCTCTTCTTACAAACAAACTTCACTACATGTTAATACAGGATCTGCACAGCTATCTAAAAATAACTGTTGCTGCCTTCTAGGCTTAATTTCTGGTTAAATTAAGTTCTAGTAGATCACTGCAGGTTTTGTGATGATCAGATTTCACTGTGTTTACAAAATTAAGAGGCCAAGAGGAATTCTATTTCCACTTTTTGTCAAGCAAAATCACTGTATTAATGATCAAGTATTACAATACTTCTGTCCCTAATTTCCTGGACAAAACCTGAGAAATACAACCCAACTTCCCTCATGATCAACTCCATCACTACAGACAGGTAAACTTTTTTTGTTTGTTTCAGCTACAGCAAAAAGAAGTCAAAAATATCTACAAGGAATTATGCATCACAAGCATGTAACTATGTATTACAAAATTATCAAAATTCTTTCCTTTTGGCTGAAAAAAAAAAAAGAAAAAAAGAAGAAAGAAAAACAGAAAAAAAGATTAAAAAAAAAAGGGGGAAAAAAGGAAAAAAAAAGAAGAAAGAAAGAGAGACATTTCTTAGTGAAAACTTTTTCTTTTAAGAGACCCATTAATTCAATGCCTATATTTATTTACAATCTAGGTTACTTGCCTAAAGGGAAGTATCGAGGTGTGCCAGCATATATTTTTCCAAGCAATACCATCTTCAGACTAAGTGCTTGCATTCGATCAGCAGGGCTCAGAGACACACTATCACTCAACTCTGAAAGTGAAAAGAAATACTTTAGAGAGCACTTCCTTTCTTGCAGTTCCACATTTACACACAACTACACTCACGTACTTGAAATTTACTACTAAACACAACAGAATCCTACACTATTATAGCCAATGCAATATCAGCACGTTTAGGTAGAACTATGTTTTCTGTTGGGTATGCAGATATATTCACAGATTTTCATGTTTACTTGAAGTCCTGTTTGTATCTACCCTAAAAAAACGCCAACCTGACAAAACGCCACCCAAAACCCCATCACCAAACCCATCAAACCCACAAAAAAAAGTCACTAACATAGCTTTTCCCTCAAAATCAGTGTCAATGTTGTTAGCACAATAGCAACCTTGAAAACAAAGTCCAAAGAAGGAATAAAAATTAAAATAAATAAATAAATTTTAGAAAAAGAAAAAAAAAAGAGAGAAAAAAAAAAGTGAATTACCACCTGATGGTCAAAGGTGAGGCAGATTATTACAGCTCAATGTCACACTACTTTCTTTTATATAAATGGATATATATAGAATATATAAAAAACTACTTTCTTCTATATACTTCCACATCCTGGAAGGTTTAATATTTCTTGTGATAAATTCAACATCTTAATTATAATTGCCTAATAGTGAGACCTTCAAATAAGATTTCACTGGTATTCTGAAGTCCATAGATAATTCCATCTAAGACCAAAAGAAGGATTGAAAGGACTTCTAATATTGTCTGGAATGTGATTATTCAAGCCACACATGCAATATGTTCCAACATATATGTAAAAATATTACCTTTCTGCCTTTAGGCATGCAAGCCATTATCAGTTAACTACTTGGACATCATATCAGTATCAGCACACAGTCAGTCTTAAAAACTTTAATTGTACCATTTTCCTGTTGTTCTAGCTTGTACCACTCCCTGTCCATTAAGACCTACCTTTCTCAATGATTTCTTGCCAGAGAGTTTGCACCAAGATAGGATCAGAATGACCCGCACAATGTATAATTGCAAGCTTGCACTCCGACAGTTTAAAAGGGTCAGCAAATTCTCCATACAGCTGAAAAAAAAAAGTTAAGCTTTACATTTCAAGTAGGATAATATGAAAAATTTAAAACCAGCTTTTATTTATTTTGTATGCTAGACATCAAACTAGTAAATGTGTAACTGAAGTAACTTGAAATAACGGTTGTTGAACGCTGAATTGATTTTTTTCATTTAGTTTTGCTTCTTAAATACAATCACAAATTTTATATGAAGTTAAAATTAATACTGTTTATTTTCTAACAGTTTTTCCAATAAATGAGGAAACTGAGAGATCTAATAAAGAATATAAATACATGCAAGAAATTAAACTACTAAAGATTGAAGTATTACCAAACTACAGAAGATGGTCTAGGGTACCAGACATTCTTAGACAAGGAATGCCAAACCATCTCTCTATTACTTTTCCAACTCAGCATTGGAACATTGTTTGCAAAACATTTTTTTCCCTGCAAATGTGATAAGCTGACTACTAGTACAAAGAAATCTTAATCACCTTGGTTATATCCATCAGCTCAGCATCAAGCTGGGAGATTGCATCTTGCACTGAAGTATGATGGGAATACTGATGTTGTAATGTTTCTTGTATTTGAAGCTGGATCCTTGCAACCTTGTTTAAAAAGAATTAATTATTTCAAGACTGGATTAATCTAGTCGAATACTAAGAATACACCCAGAATTAATTTTAACTTATCCAACTGTAGAAATGTTACTTGCTTACTCCTCAGTCTCCTATGGACTGCATAAATTTGCTACATTAGGAAGAAACCACAGAAAACTGTTTCTACAGAATTGAGAATTAAAATGTCATGTGCCAAGGAGAATAAGAGAATTAATGCCTTTACAGCATAGCTTTTTTTTTTTTTTCCTTACTTCCATTTTCTCTTCTAGTTCATGTAGGAATTCACCATCTGCAGCTATAGAAGATATGGCAGTGGAACTTTTGGCACTCAAGATGGCACGTGCAATGTATTCAAGACGTTGCTGAAGAGAAATTTCTGTGCTGCAAAACAAATATTCAAATAAAACGGGTATTTAATAAAGATTTTTGAGTTATGTATCTTCTAACTAGACTCTAGAAATTAGTATGGAACTTCTGATTTTACTAAATCATGCAGGAGACTATCTAACCATCTAATCCTAACTGACCCAACTGGGGTGAGTTCTAGTGTACTTCTCAATCCACTGTTCTACAGTTCCACTATCTCACTGTAAGATTCTGTAAGAATTTCTATATGACCACTTAATAAATGGTACTTAAACCAGGAAACACACTGTAAGCTAAGGTATAGTATATAAAATACAGTATCTTTCCAATTACTGCCTGGATTTAAAATTAATATATTTAATATATTCCATTAATAATTTATTGTTTTTCTAGCAAACATTCTTGGCACCGGCTTTTTCCTAAAATGCCTACATATAAGGTTTTGATTTCAGTTTCTTTGGTTTTCTCCCCAACTACCTCACTATATGCAACAGATGACACATAATGCATACCTATGCAGGTCAGCCAACTTAGCCAAGACTCTGGCTGCATTGCTAAAATTTCTGTTCTTTTCAAAGTATCTCCACAGCAAATCCATGTAACGGACTTTGTTTTGGTCAATCTTGGTCATCCGCACAAGGTAGGGTTCCAAAAAGGGAGCGGTAACCTGCAGACGTTGTAAAGAGAACACTTACATTCTTGCTCTCTCCTCTTTTTTTAAAGCACCAGCATTACTACAATTAACACTTCTGGTTCCGTGGAACTCTCCAACAAATTACTTCCTCATGTATGAGGAGATGAGCTCACCTGCAGCAATTTGTCTGCCAAGTCAACTTGTATCAGCCAGTTGTAAAGTGCAATACTGAAGAGTTCATCTGTTGAACGCTGAGCCAGCTTTAGCATTTGTTCAAACTAATGAAGAAAAGGACAAAATTGTTATTGCTGAAGTGGCTTTGTAACACCAAGCACTGCTTATTTTCACATTATTTGCATGCCATAATTTCTATTAACACTTTGTACCAGTTCATGACAAATACTGACTTTCATCTACTTTGCTAAATTATTCCATTTTTTAAAAATACAACAAACTCTACACCCCTTCAACACACACTGTCTTCTGGAGTGAAGTCATGACATTTCTGTGAGTTTCTTACATGATGTCCTGCTTCTTCATTGCTTAGCATGTTGGGGTCAGATGACAGTACTGGAGGACCTGGCTTTTTGGGTACACTAGGAGACTGAGGAGCAGCTTTACTTTGATTCACTAACTCTTGAAGGGTGTCAGTGATACACTTGTAGCTGTTCAACCTGTAAGCAGAGCAGAAGAAAATAAAACCCTCACAATTTTCTTTGCACCTTTGTAAAAAATACTCTTCTCAGATCTAGATATTGTACATCACAGATTATTGTCATCTACTTGTCACAATCTAGTTTGTTCTCAATCATATTTCTAACAAGTACTTCTGTAATGTTCAAATCATTACATTGTCTATACCAGTTCACCTTCTGTTCCAGATGAAACTGGTGTGATAACAAGGAAAGCATGCTGGTAAAAAACACCCAAATTGTTTCCCTTACTATAAAATGCTTCTTTTGTTATTACCCTGAATAACTCCCTTCCACAAAAGAGTTGCTTTTTCAGTCACATGAAATAAAGCACCTCATGTAATGGTAATAACATATCCTTGAAAACTTGCCTTTCTTGAAAAGCCTGGAATCCAGCAACATCTTCTTCTGGTTCTCCATTTTTATAGAAATGAAGGCCAAGACCTTGGGGGTCTTTCTTCTCAGCAGCTGTAAGAGAGAGTTCTACTACTCCCTCATAGAAACGCACTAGAGAAAAAAAAACAACACAAGTATTACCACTCACTATTGTAGCAAATCTATGACAAGATGGTAAGTGACATTAAACACTTCTAGTAAACAAGAAAGAATAAATCTTCCTCACTCTGGTCTGTATTTTAGAAAGGTTGATGGCTGCAACTAACACATGGGATTACAACCAAGTATGAAGTTACGTATTTGTACTGAAGCTGAAATCTAGAACTGTTAAAACAGTTGTATTTACATAAAGATGATGTGCTAGCTTTCATCACACAAAGCAGGATTCAGAATCACCTTTCAAACAGCATATTTGATACAAAACCTTACCTATAAAACCAGTCATTTACCCTCCACCTCAACAATTTATGTTATATAAATTTAACATACATGAACATATAGCCACATATATCAACATATAACCACATATATATATTTTCACATATATGAAAAAAATGGACACTGCACTGTGAGAATATTTTTATACAGATTTGGGGTTTTTAACTGGTTGGTGAAATCCATAAAGGCTTTAAAAAGAACTCATTATAAAATAGCATTATAAAAAGCTACTGAATAAAACAAATTAAAAAAAGATGTCTCTAAAAAGACATTACAGAAACTGTTTACCAGGATGTCATCAGTTATTGCTTCTTACCTTGCCTATATTGTGCACAAACATTAGCAAGGTCTACTTGATTGCTGATCTTCTGGTATTCTTTCAGTGACTCTCTTAGCATCTTTTCTTTTTCCATTTTGCTTTGAGCCTGTCGAGACCGCTGAAGCAGTTCATTTGCCTAAAAACACATAACAGGAAAACAAATTATTCACATGAACACATTATTAATGTATCATGGATTGCCATAAGTTAATGAGCTATTATTCCAAACATCAAAGATGAAATAGTAGAAATATCCTCTCTTGTTACTTGGTAACATGCTTCCAGTAGAAAGGCTGTACAGCAGCAGGAGAGAGATCTTGATACTTAAAACATCTCTCTCCCCTCACCAGTTACATTGTACAGATTTATTTGAAGAGCTCAGTTCTTAAACACTATTATCTTTCCACAAATTCCATGAAAGCAGGCAACAGACAGAAAAATCAACATCAAGAAGAGTTTAATTAAACTCTGTATTAGAGGTAAAGACCCAATTATCAATAGGAATCACTGCAAGTGCTTCAAAATAAAGATCACGATTGTCAGCATTAATCAGCTACAACACACAAATATGCAGGAATTTCAGTAGCTCCTGTACTTCTGAAACTACCTAATCACAATGATTTACAAGCTGCCCAATTAATTTCATCTGAACACATTCAAAAATGGTGTAAATATGGAAGTGCACTTACCTTGGAACACACAGCATCATCAGTGCTATAAAGAAGAGGGCAGATATCTTGCAAATGGGCAATGATGCCATCCACAGCAGCATTGTCTCTGATATAACAGTTTATGAGAGAAGCAATGAGTGCTCCAGTCAGCTCTCTGTCTCTAATTACCAAATCTTTGAAAGCAGTAATCTTTAGATGTTCTTGAAGTTCCTGAAGATGGATAGGATTTCCTTAGTTTACCAAAGTTTTTGCTTTATTCTCTTTTATTAACCTTACAATTTTGCAGTAAATAAAAACATACAAAACAATGACTGAAATGTACAGCACAGAGACACACTATTTAAAAGACACATGATGTAGCAAAATGGAAGTAACAAATAAAACCCTGCCAATGAAAGCACTAGACCCTTGGGGGCCAAAGGACAGTGAGAACTCCTTTTAGATCAGTTTTGTTCAGATCTCTCTGATTAAGAAAGGAATTAGCAGCTCCCCTTACTTCACAGGGTATTGTCAGGTGTGACAACAAGTGAGTGTATCAGGTTTTAATAATGTAACCATCTGTGTACTGTCATAGATTAAAAAAAGAGGAATTTTAAAAGTTTAAGGTCTGTACTATCTATGGTTTTTTATGCTATAGTACAGGCAAGTTATTAATTTTTTTTTAAATTATTAGGAATATTTGCCCACAGAGTTGTCAGTAGCGTCTATGGATGATCTCTAGCAGCATAAAAATACTATTACAAAAACTACAGAAGACAGAGGAAAAGGTTATAAACACTATTATCTTTCCACAAATTCCATGAAAGCAGGCTGCATTAGAAATTATTCCAACTCCCCAAACCAAGAGAGTGAAGAGCTTCAGCTCCTGGGCATTTGTAAAATTTAAATAAAGTTCTTTTTATCAACAAAGAACACAACTTTTCAGATAATCAAGTACTAGGACAGAATGCCTAATATTGAAATTAATAGGTTCTTCATGGGCTGTATGAAAATCCAACATCATCAAGGGGTACACAGCATAATGTGTATGGTACACACACCAGAGTTCTGCAAGTTTTCTCCTTTACAAACATGGAGAGGCTGAAAGAACCTGGTTTGTTAAGCCTGGAGAAAGCTCAGCAGGTAGTCTGCAGAATCTCACTAATATCTATGGAAAGGTGTAAACAAGGCAAAGCCATACTCTTCTCAGTAGTATCCAATGGCATGACATGATGCAATGATCCTGATACCTTTCAGACCCCTACCTACAAAAAGTGGAATGGCTTGTGGCTCTACAGTTCTACAGCTCTGCACTGTAAAATTTTATCAACACTAAAGCAGAGTGAATTCCTCTCAGCTGGAGAACACAACCCTATTCTTTTCAGCACATTTTGCAGAACATGATGAAGGTGCAAACTCATTATAAATCAATAAAAATAGTATAGAATCTGTTGCTAGTGACACATCCAACCTGCTAAAATTGAACTCAATACTGTCAGTCTCTTAAAAAAAGAATCTTACCTTCTGCAGCTCACCTACAACAACACTGAACTGGTGCTCACAGAGCAGCTTCCACAAAGCTAATGCTTGGCAGGTTTTGCGAACAAGCTGCTGGATGCCCTGAAGTGAATTCTTCTCAGTTAGCTGTGCCTCAGCTGACAAAGCAAAGAAAGTGTTGGGAAGTAACTATTTTACATGTGTAAAATTAGGGTGCAAATTTTTGAGGTTTTACAATTACCATCTCCTTAAACTTCTGATTATTTTTTTTCATTCTGTTCTTGATTAATGGTGTCTAACTGTCCTTCAAGGAAAGTGCTATGTTAACATTTGCCCAAAACAAATACCATCTGTTAACATTTATTTCAATCTATGCATCACAGGACCAGTACTTCCTGAAAAAGATGCATGGCTTAGTCTAAGTGACTGTGTAAGGATTTACGTATCAGAGTAAAATTTTTACTTGTGTTTTTTCATAAATGTTATTATGAAGGTATTTACAGTGAACATAAAAAAATAAAAATAAACCCACACATATTCCCTTTTCATTTAATTACCTGCATTTGCTTTTAGAAAGAACAATTAAAACCTCAGTGAACATTCTCTATAATATCTTTAAAGTAACAACAGCAACTCTGAAAAAATCAGGTAACATTTAAATGGGGAATGGTGTATTATATTCACTGAAAGAACAATATGGACATAATTATTACAGAGATAGAACATACCTTCAAGAATTTATATCTTTACTTTTGAGTGGTTACAGTTTAAATGAGGCGGCAATAACTATATTATATCATTTCACAATCCAAAAGTTTATGGACTTTAGAATGCATAAAAATTAAAATTAAAACCATTAGATGTTTACCGAAGTCTGCACTTTTTAAAAACAATTTACATTGACACTGATGAAAGTGAACTGTACAGTAAAAAAATTAAAACTTAAAACCCAGGATTACACTCACAACTATATCTAAGTCTGTGTTACACATTGGCAACTTTCCAACTTTATTGCAAGTCCTGGGCAAACACTACACTATAGCAGAACATAAGCTCAAATAAGCTGTGTGACAGGGTTCTTTTCTAAAGTAAGTTTCATAGACATTTCAGTGACTAACTTTGGCAGCCTTCATTATAGTATTACTTTCTAGTAGGACAACATATTCATTTGTCCTGCAAATTGCTTAACAATTGTTATGCTGAAAATCTAAATGAGTGTGCATTACTAAGTATTGTAATGAGGAGATGAAACAATCTTATGAAATATGGAGAGCATTAGGATGAAAAAAAAACAAACAGAAAGCCAGGTAAGCACACAAAGAAACCTCTAGTTTTGCATTGCAAGATTGTCTTGAAATTTTGAAAAAGGAAAATAGGTTGAAGAGGACATAAATCGACACAGTATTGGGAAATGAATTGGTTGTACAAGAGAGAGAAATTTAAAAGTGCTTTCAAGTTCAAGTACTTTTATTTTATCTTAATAAGCTGAGAAATACAGCTTGTTTTTGTGGTGGCTCAACACCAGTAGATATTACAGTGCTGAAACTCAGATTCTGTTTGCAAAGGTTCTCTTTGTGGGCTGCTTTAACTAGTGGTAATAGTAAAGCTTTCAATGTCAAATGAAAAAGTATCATCTGCAACTTGTAACAAATAAAGCCTCCTGCCACAGGCAAACTTAAGTTTGGAATGTTTCTTTTGTCTAGATTTGAGTTTTCACTGTGGGTAAATACTTCATCTCTATTTTCACCACCAGTGTCACTTCAGAAGCACTGCTCCTGAAGATAGTACTGTATGCTATGAAAGAAAAAGGGTATGGAAGAAAAAGCAAGGTGCCAGCAAAGTTAGTTTCCAAACTATGGTACTTTATCTGAAGGACTTATTACTATGTTTGGCATATTGACTCGTGTCAACTTGTATGGAAAAGTCATTTTTATCCAGAGGCTTTAACAGGAACAGTGAGAGATGCAACATCCAAATTCACCATTCCCTGTTTTTTACAGTTCAAAAGTAATTACACACCATGATATTTCCTCTGGAGTTCTTGCTGGACTTGCTGAGAACTTCCACTGTCTGGCCGCATGAAGCCCAGGAGCCTCTGTTGCAGATTGGCTGGTGTGCTGAAACTGCAGTTCCAAAACAGAAGGAGATGCTCTATGATTACAAATACTGAATCTTTGAAAAGCCAAAATCTAACAACTCATTTTAAATATCCAAAAAGTTGAAGCTGGAGACATGAGGTCTAATTCAATTTTAGCACATATACACAGGATAACTGGATATTAAATACCACTGTAAACTTAGCACAATAAATACTACCTTGGGTTTCCAAGGGCTCCTGCTGTTGCAAACTGTGAATTTCTATACAGAAATTCTTGTAAACCTTTTAGTTCTTGCAGCACACGTTCCAGCACATGGGACGGAACACTGCTCTCAACCTGCAAAAGAAAGCAGACTTCTTTATGGAAAGTTTCCATAATTTTTTTTTTTTAATTTACAGTTTTAAGATAAAGCTACTATAAAGACAAACACAAAGACAGGAAGGCAAACAAACAGATCACCACATTACTATACCACAGTCATTGAGGAGGTAACATGTGAAGAGGCAGTAGTCCTGTGAAGATACACAGCATTCAAGATGCTACTCTCTTTGCCCCTCTGATAACCATGTGTATTACTGTACTATTTAAAACTCTGAACTAAACCAATGTTAGAGCTCTGATGAGCCACAGAGGGTATAACTGTCAAGGGCTTACAGAGTTTCCCAATGAAACAGATAATTTGCCTTGCTGAAACTACTCAGTTGTGGGTTCTATTAACATACTCAATCAGAAAAGATTGTTATTTTGATTGTGCCTAAAAAGATGAAATACCAAGATGTTAGGCAGGAAGATGATGGAAATTTTGTGTGTCTTTAATTTACTTCAATGTTTATCCTAACCGACTAAAACAGTTTATTTTTAGGTCTGTCTGGAGGACATATGAAGAAAGGAAGTGAAGTCCTTAAACATGAAGAAAACTGGACATTGCCAATTAACAGAGATCAAATTACAGTTCGGTTTCTTAAAAAGTAACATTCAAAATCATTAAAGAGATTTAAAATCTAGAATTACTCCCCAAATAAGTGCATAGCGTTTAATAAACTTTCAAATGACAACAATGTCTTTTTCCTTATCAGGTTACTACTGGAAACAGGAGAATGACAGGGCTTAAAGACATGTAACATATGGAACTTAAAAAAAAAAAAATCTTTTACATACTGCAACAACTTCCCGATTACCACTTTTGAAAACTCTCTCCACAACTATACTGCCATCCCAAATATTTCTGTAACAGAAAACAGTACTGTGTTAAAAGCCAAGTAATTTAGGAAAATATTTTTGCAAATCTTCCATGTATAATTTCCTAAGAAAGAAAAGGTAAGATTTTTCCTTCTAAGTCTAAAATAGAGATTTATTTTGGATGAAAACTGAATATTCCAAGAAAAAGATAAGCTTTTCACATGTCTGAATAGTAAAGTTTCAAACTTTAAAATTTTAATCAAGTTGGATGCTCTGAAATACTTTAAATATAATGTAGAAATATAACAAATACAAAGATGTATAATAAATTAAGTCAAATATAATTCTCTAGAAATACAGTGAAGGCAAACCAACTTCATAACAAAAATTTCTTTCATAACCAGCACGCAAAGAGATGACCAACACATATAAAGCTCTGTCCTTAGGGTTTTTAGTGACACAGAAGTCAACATCCACATAACAGAATCTTCTATAGTCTTGCCTCTTTGTTCTGATTTGAGCATTCTGCTCAAAGCTTCTTCACAGAAGTGACTTCAGGACAGAGGACTCTACCATAGTAAGTACTTCTGCATTTCTGTTTCCTTTAGTAGGAGTTTGAAACACACAGCTCATATTTAAGAAAAATTTTCAGAGTTGTGATTGCAGGGTGAATGTCTAAGCAACTTTTCTGTACGTTATTCACTGACTATGTTGTTATTATTATAGCTCTAAAAAGGACATAATATCAAGGTCTACTTCATAAAGAGAACATACAAATGCACATAACTGATTTAAAATTTAGAAGTTGTTATGACAGAATTCCCCACCCACAAGCATTAAGGAAAATAAAAAACAGAATCCCTTTTTCACCTCACCCTATAATCCGAGCAAAGTATATGCAGATGCCATTGTGTCTTCCAGAAAATACTATCTCTGGACCCATCATTCCACTAATGGGTGTACCAGGGTGAGACACAGAATTTCCAGAAGAAAACAAAGGCATTGACATGGCAGGAAACTGTGAACCTAACCAGAGTAAAAGAAAGAAAATCTTTACTCATTTGAATGCAAATAAAGCCTAGTTGAAAAAAAAAAAAACAAAACAAAAACCCAAACAACCTCAATTTCACCAGCTATGGAAAATAAGGTGCTACCTTGCCCAGATGTCAAAAAGCTGGGAGGAGGATAAAGACTATCACCAGTCCCAGGGGAACCTAAAATGTAAAAGAAATAAAGGTTAGTTTGATAAAAAGAAGGGAGGAAAAGGGGTGGGGGTCAAGGGGGAAAGACATCCCAAAATATAACCCATAAAACACCTGTGCAAAAGCAGCGAAGTTGTGAAAATCAAATGGTTTAAAGTTAGAACCATTTTAACAGCTTTTATTTGTAGTTAAATATCAAGCTGCACTAATTACTTATGAACTCAGAACTCTGTAAGTAAATCAAATGGAAATGCTTCTTTCATGTTATTAAGCATTTTCTTTTGGCATTCATGTGTTATTTATTGCACACTATCTTTTCCCTGCACTAAATACTATCCACATACTTTCTCTTGTTTTTCACACTTTCTCTCAATGCACTCACTTTCACCATTCAGGTATTTCAAAAGAATGCCAATTTTACCTTCAAAGCCCTCAACGGAAAGAAACTGACACTGCAGCAACAATGTTAAATTGTAATACTCAGTCTGCTACTGCCATGGCCTCCCATTCAGCTATGAATACTCAGCACTTCTGCAGATTAAGTGTGAATACCTAACTTATGGGGAACAAAATACGGGGAACACGTGTGGTCATCTACAAAAACCATGTACCACCAGCATGTAGGATGTTACAGCAGAAAAAGGGCAAGAAAACTGGCACTCCGAAGATCTGGCTCTTATCAAATTATCTTTCTTGCTTTATTCACTACAACTCTCTCAGCCTGGCTATACATAACAGCTCAAATGATAACAAAGTTCTTCATTAAACAGTGCAAGTGCATTCTCAGAACACATTCTCTAGTATACCAAGCAAAGCACAAACTTGCAGAAAAGTAGCATGCAAATGCATTCCTGGAATTTCAGTGAGAAAAAGAAGGAACTAATTTTAAAATGTCTGGCATTTTAATGCTACACATTAATGTAATGTAGGTCTGCATGCAAAATTTCAAGGCGATTCTTTTCAGTTTCTGTCAGCACTGTCTGACCCACCACATGAGACACTGACAATATAGAGTTTTAATTTCACATGACAGTTCTCTACCCTTTGAGCAAATGGAGTAGGCAGTGGCAGGAGAAGGATGCCATCTTCCACCCGGACCTGTCCCTGAAGCAAAATGGAAACACTTGCTTTGATACTATGTTTTAAAGAGGCATAAATTCCTGCACATGATGAAAATAGCCAAACATTGCCTTAAACTTGGGAAAAATACACTTTTTTCTAGGAATCATATTATTGATTACAGAGCTTCCTGTCATTTCCCCCACAGCTTGCCCTCATTCTCAGTGTGCTCTTAGTACCTCTTCTCCCAATAGCTATTGTCATCTCTTAATTCATATTTTATTTTACAGTCTTATGCTTTGCCTTAGCTACTACCCACATTGCTACTGTTCCACACCATGAGGCTTGGAAAGTGATACAAATAAGGGATTAAAAATAGCCACTCTTTTTAGTGCTTTAGTATTAAGAATTCTGAAAAAGAAGATCACCTGCTTTTCTAAAACTTCATCCCACCTCAGCATACCTTTCTTCAATACTTGTAGATTCAGATACACGACTAAAAGCCTTCTGAAATGGAATTTCTTAGCATTCCAGGCAATAATTTTTTTTCACAAGTCTTATGTGTAAAATTAAATGCTGCCTGCCAGATAAGGATATAGAATCTTGGATCATAATAAGATCCTGATTAAAAAAATATAATTATTTGTACAGATTAGGGGTTGAACTGCTGGAAAGCAGCTCCATGGAGAAGGACATTGGTGTACTGGTGGACAGTAAGTAATCCAAGGGACAGCAATGTGCCCTTGTGGCCAAGAAGGCCAATGGCATCCTGGGGTGTGTTAACAAGTGTCCACCAGGTCAAGGGAAGTTCTCTTCCCTCTCTACTCTGCCCTAGTGAGACCACATCTGCAGTACTGTGTCCAGTACTGGGCTCCACAGTTCAAAAGGGACAGAAACATACTAGAATCCAAAAGAGGGCTGCAAGGATGATCAGGGGACTGGAACATGTGCCTTACAAAGAAAGGCTGAGAGGCCTGGGGCTGTTTAGGACAGAGAAGAGAAGAGAAGACTGAGATATCTTATTAATATTTGTAAATATCTGAAGGGTGGGTGGTGTCAGGAAGAAGGGGCCAGTCTCTTTCCAGTGGTGCCCTGTGATAGGACATAAACTGGAACACAGAAAGTTCCACTTCAAGATGAGGAAAATCTTCTTTACTGTGAGGGTGACAGAGCACTGGTACAGGCTGCCCAGAGAGGTTGTGGAGTCTTCTCTAGAGACTTTCAAGAGCTGTCTGGATGTGTTTCTGTGTGACCTGCCCTAGGTGATCCCGCTTTGGCAGGAGGGTTGGACTTGATCACCAGAGGTCCTTTCCAACACCTACCAGCCTATGATCCTATAATTAATTTAATTCAGTAATTCAGAATTCTAACTTCATCATTATGATTTCAATGTTTTAGAAAGCTTAGAGATCTGGAACTAATTAATACATGTTAAGTGACAACTTCCTGAAGCAGCTGTAGAAATTTTAATAAAACTGAATAAGTTTTATTTTACAGAAAGTCCTCCACTCCAATAAACACCAAGTTCTGAGAATAATAGACACTATTCTCATTTGTAGGTGGCACTGACAACACAAGCAGAAACCAAATGTTGAATCTAGAGCTTCTACAGGCAGAAATCACTCCATACAACTAACCCATTTCTTGATGCAAGTTTTTCTTTTCTCCTCATAAGCATTGTCTGCAGAGGTATGACAATGACACAGTAAGAAGATACTCTGCTATAGCCAAACAACCACCAACTAATCTTTGTAAAGTTTGAATGAAAATCTTGATAACTTGTTCGCTGGCTGCTGAAGTGGTTCTATCAGCAACAAAACGTACACCTTGAATTAATCTTTAGAGATTATATGAAACATGCAGCCATACTTTGAGGTCATGTCACCCTCTAATTAAGTCCAAAAATAATTGGAGAGAAATGGAAGAAACTCTAAATAACCAGTGCAGGGAAAATCAAGGACTACTTCAGACAAAAAAACCCACAGGTACTTGTGAGAAGACAAAATACAAAGTATTTAAGGAAAAAAAAAACCGCTGTCCAAAACCACAAAATGCTTGCTACTTACTGGCAGGAACAGGAGAACCTAAAATAGGTCCAACATTGCTTGGAGGAGGCAGAGCTGATGGAAACCTCATTTGTGCTTCTCCACCATACCTAAAGTTTACATACAAAGACAAAAATTCCTCACGTTTCATACACAGTCCATTTAATTTTCATGTCTTTGAGAATTAGCAGTAAATATTTGAGTTCTTTTAAAATGGGGAATAAAAATCCAGCGTACCTGTTCAGAAATATACTCATTTTAAAACAATGCTCTCTGAGGCAGCAGGCTAAAGAACCTGTGGTTAAACTTATGGTGAGCATAACACTCAGAACAACCAGAACTGTAACTTACCTGAAGAATGCTCGAGTAGCCCAGGCAGATACTTCTCTATCACATGCAGCATTAGAACAGGCCAAAATAAGGCACGTTGCACAGGCCTGATCTTCCTAAAGCATATGATATGGTTAGTGTGGCAGTTTGTAGCAAGTTCATAGGAAGCATATAAAAATTATATTGCACAGTAACTAAACAGTTAACACTCTTGCAACATTTTAATTAGAAGGCAAGAAAATGAGCTCTTCCCAGCTACAGCTACTGGGAATGTGCATCCCAGTGGGGCATCCCACTGTAACAGGTAAGCTTCTGTCATACACAGTTTTTCAAACTCAGTATGATTACTGGTAGGAAACTATTTCCATGTCTGTCACCCAGTTATGACTAAGATTCATGCAATTCTACAGAAATGTAAATTATAATTGTGTTTAAATAAAAAAAAACCTCTACAAATAATGGTTTCCATATTCTCAAGGCATGTTAAAATATCACTTAATATGTCCTATCAAGGCACAATAGGTAACAGTGAACATACACTACGAATACTAATCAGTACTAGTCAAATTAAAACTGCAAGCCACAATAGCTTCCTTTCTGCTTATTATTTACCTTAAATTAAAAAATAGACCCTTTATACACATTTCTACCTCTTTTTAAAATGTAAAAAGATCTTGTAGAGGTAGAAAGAATTTCATAAAAAGTTAATTTTCTGCCCTGCTCACAGATTAACTCCTTCCCTAAAGTAAGAACTGCATACAAGACTTCTGCATACAAGAAATAAGAATTTCAGGGAAAGTTATTTACACTTTTAAATGAAATTCTGGTAAAATTTTATTATATTGTTATTTCACATTATACAATCTTGTATGATATAGACAATACAGGTGGAAAAACGAATCCTTTAATGTAGTGTTAACTAGAAGTGTACAGCAACAAGAAAAAAGATGCTAAAGGCAGTGATTAGATTTAAGTATTACAATCTTCCAGGTTTTTTAAACAGGTCAAAACCTCTTACCTGATGCAACTTGAAAAATCTTTCAATCTCTTCTCCATCCCCACCTATATTGCTAACAAGCAGATGCCGCAGTTGATCAACAGGTCTGAGTTTATGAAACATAAAGCTCCCCTAAAAGTAACCCAAAATAAGTTAGACTGAAGTTGTCCTTACTCTGGCCATCTCAACATCCCTTCCCACAAGGCTTATCTTCAGCACTCTGAATTTTCCTTTGCTGCACTATTAGATCAAAGTATGAAGCAAATGGTGCCGACATCCCAGTTCTCATTCACATGCAGGAAATTCTCTAACAAGCCCCAGAAAGGCAGGAAAAACACTGCAATGGCAACAAACTCACCACATGAACCAAGTTAATTTTGCTGTTCTAAGTTTAACATGAAGTACTAAAATATAGCATGTATACAGAAAATAAAGGCTTTATGTATCTTGTAAATCCTCAAAATAGCCTGAAAAAATCTGCTTTAACAATTCAAGATCAAGGGCATGGTAAGACTCTAGGCTCAATTATCTTGCCTGCATCCATACTAACTACTGGAGAGGGTGAGATAAGTGCCTTTAACAAAACACATGCCATTACAGAAATGCAGGTGGAATCTAAGGTTGCAAACCATTAGCAGTTAAACTGTTTTTTAAATTGCTTACTGGTTACAATATTAAGTGCCCTAAAATATTGCTAAATGTAGTCAGAAAGTAGAAGTGGGTATTCTATGTCCTTTTTCTCTTTTGTGTGGTTTCACACAATGCTTTCAAAAAAACCTTTTGAGACTTCTATGAAAAAGAAGAAATTGTGTATTCAAATTTCAACTGCTAACCATATTAACTCAAACTGTATTTTCTGGACAAACAGTGTCTGTTTCAATTTCATATAATCACGAAGGTTAAATAACCTCTCAGATGACCTGTATATGCAAGAATCCTTGAAGACCAACAGAAAAGATTAACACACTGTAGAAGAGAAGCTGTCCCCATAGTTGTGCGTAAATTTAAGTAGAGATAGTTCTTCCTAATTCCTTTTCGTGATCAGAATATAATCCTCAAAACACATTCAAAATGAGTAAGTATTTCAACTTAAGGAAACCAACTCACCTGGGCTGAAAGCAGAACAAACTTCTTGGGTGGCAGCATGTGTTGCTGCACCACAACAGGTGAATCCGTTATTGGAATAATGTCTTTATTTAGTGGTGTTACAATCTTCTGAACTTTATATTCATCAATAGCAGAAAGAGCCCAGGAATGTCCATCAACACAGGTGGTCATCTGAACAAGCAGAGGTCATCCAAAGTTTAGCTGACACAGATTTTGTACATTCCACAGTGATTTTTACTATTTACTATTTTAAATTACACAGAATAGAACCTAGTCTTGACAGAACAAAACTCAAAGAAAATAAGCTCTTGTTTTGTCCAACAGAAGGTTACCACCAGATTTACAGTTATTTATATGCTGCTGCATTTGTGAGACCTATGATATGATGCTAACAAGGAAGAACTGCTCCTCAAGGACACACTGCAGTACTGCGTGGGAAACCTAGCTGTCTGCTAGAGTCAAATGTCTTGAGAAGGGGCAGCATTTGGGATATTTATGTCTAAGTTTTTGCATGGAAGGGATCTGAGGAATTACGAAGTTCTTTTTTAAGTTATTAGAAAAGCAGATAAATCAAAACCTGACTTGGAAGCTTTTATACAGTGTCTCCATTCACTCCAACTCTAACACTGCTCCTCCAATAGTATGATTTTTGACATGCTGCTATTCTGCTTCAGCAGATTTCACACTACCTGGAACACATAAAATGTTCTCCCTGAACTGATGCGTAAGGCAACTAATGCCCTCCAAACCCCTCTCACAAACTCACCTAGGTAACAATCAAGAAAAACTGAAAAAATGTTTCAGACAAGATGAATCTTGTCTGAAATTGAATGAAGATGTGGCGTATCAGAAGAAACAAAACCTGCATTTTAAGTAATCTTTGCCAAACTACATCCTCAAAGACCTCTGTGGACTGTGGACCATGTCTTCCTGTGCTTGTGCACAATATGCAGCACACTGCAGACAACAGCATTTTCAAATACATCAATTACAAGTCTTAAAAGTCAAGGTAATTGCTTTTGATGCACAGCTTGCATCCAGCTATTAAGGATGGCTGAAACAGCAATTCCTATGAAGAGATCAACTGATCAACTCCCATTTACTGACAAATGCACAGACTATTTCTTTTTTCTTTGGAGCATATTGGTAAGCTTTTTATGCATTCCCAAACTCCATATGGAAGTTTGTATAAAAGTTTGCTTTAGTACATACCTGTGTTTCCATCATTGGCTTTTGAAAAGGGAACGAATCATGATTGATACACCACAGGATGTCATTATCCTCATTTTCTGAAGCTGCCATTAGCAAGACCCCTAATAAGAACAGCAATGTTAAGTTTCTAGTAGAAGCAATAATGCATTAGATGCAAATCTATTTACTTATTCCTTATTTAGTAAAAATCAGACTTAAAGTCCTAATTATACAATTTGAACAGTAAATAGTATCTCCCAAATTTGTATGTGATAGGTATCTTCGGGTCACTTTTAACACCATTTGCCATGTATCTAGTCTAAATGGCACAACCAAAAATGAAACTAAAATAGGTAGAACATACATCAAACATGAGATATTTAAAAAGATCATGGGTGAAAAAAACATACAGAAATTACTTCAGGGATGGAAATCCATATGTATGGTTAAATGGGTCTGCATTTTACCAATTTTACCAAACATTTCCAATTCCTGAGTTTCTGAAGCACTTTTAAAAATTCAGTCTACAATGAGAAGTGACAGAGAAGCTGGAAACACCTGGCAGTTGTATGGCATCTTATATGGTATCAATAGATAAAAGAGTTAAAACATAAGCTCAGCATTAGAGGCACTAAATAGTTAAGAAACCTAAGCTATACCCTGCTTTAAATAACGAATCACACACTTCTAGAGACACATTGCTGAATTTGAACATGTGAAAGCAATTCTATGAGGAGATTAGAAGAAAAAAAGGTTGGTCAGCACATAAACAGAGTTCTCTGCTCAAACAATGCACCTTGCAGAATAACTAAATTCTGAAAAATTACAATGTTGCAACATCAACCATGCTTAGATCTGTTATTACCCCTGCTTCAAACTCCCAAATGTGTGATAGCGACTCACAAAAAAACCTAAAAATCACTGTCATCTGAGCCATGTTCCAATGATTACCTTTGCTGTAAAGAGCTCTGTGAACTTTTGCAGGCTTCTCCACATTGGAAGAAGCTGAAAATCCAGGTGGCAAACGGACATGAACCAAAGTCAACATGGAGGGACGAGCTGCTGGATGCTTGAATTGTGAAGTACTAAAATAGAGTCGCACACCTGAACAAAAGAAGTCACAATGTTGCTGAACTGTGCAGATGCCATTTATCGGTTTAAAAGGAGGTGGGAATTAGCAAGCTTTCTTACCTGCATGTGTGACTGCTAGTAGCTGACAGTCTATAGATTCAGAATTTTCAATCACTGCTATTTGAACAATAGGCTTAAACACAGAACGATCAATTGTTCTAAAAAAGCAAAATAAAACAAAACAGCATTTTTCAAAACCAGCATGAAACTACTAGCCTTAAAGAAAGCCTCTTATACTACAATTGTCATAAATATACCTGGCAATGCTTCCTGCAGCAGAAACAATGGCATTTTGTGAAAGAGAAGTAACCCTGGTCATTCCTTGCCCATCTTGTCCTAAATCATAAACCTGCAATTCAATAATACAGCTTAGTGATTTATGGTTCAATCAGGTAATGCAGCCTCACTTATCTAGAAGCAACTCAAACTCTGTTTCATCCTCATGCTTCCATTTAATTGAAGGGAAGATCAAAAGGCTACTTCCTCAGAATAAAGTATCATAGGAATTCAGCAAACACTTTGTTACAAATAGAGTTCTCAGGTAAGGTGGCAAAGTTAAATTAACATTGGTAACACAGCCAGAGTTACAGGAAGAAGTCACGTACTTGCAGCACTCCTTTTTCTGAGCGGGTGTACAAGATATTTCGAGAGTTGTCAATGGCGATTTGAACAACAGGATCTGGGGAGTGGAGAGAAGGAAGAACCAACAAATCAGCAATGGATTTGGTGAAAAAAAAGTTTAAGACAGAATACCTATAAAATAATTAACTAAAATTTAACAAAACCTGCAGGATTGTCACAGAGGACTCCTACCAGAAGTAACTGATAAGCACAACCCATCGAGCACAGTTATTAATAAACAAGCAAATAAAAAAGAGTAAAAGTGACATAATAATTTCAAATTAATTTTTCACAGAACAGTGAAACAGGTAAAATTATTTATTTAAATATTCTACTGTTTGCAGTGATCCCACTGAGCACATACTGATTTTGCTCTACAGAACACTAATGTCAGTCATAAATGTCAAACTTCCCAGGTATCTCTATCCTGAACTAGACAGACAAACAGGTCACCTGCTTTTTATAATCTTCAGCTACCACAAGTTTCGTTGACACAGCCAAATGTTCTTAATGAGGAAACTGTTCAAGGTTGGATGAAAATATTAGGCAAGTCTTTAACATCAGTACTTACCATCCTCTGAGAAGGTGAACTGCAGCAATGAAGGAATAAGGAAAGAGAGTGCGCTCTTTGAGTGATTAATTTTTCTACAGCGTTGGCTAAACCAGCCTGCTTCAGCCTACAATTTTAAAGATACATCATTAAAAGAAAAAACAAAGTAAAACCCAAAATAGTAGTTAGATTTAAAAAGGACATGCAGGAAAACTAGTAAAAATCTAACTACACACCACTGACTTAACCAAAAAATATGTACTATTCAGCTAAAAGAAACATGATAATTAAAAGGAAAACTTCACAAAAGAAAGGATGCAGTATGTCAACTTGAATTTCATCTTGGAAGTTAACCAGCTGCTATTCCTCACATAATACTACTTCTTCAAAGAAAATGCATCTACACTAAGATGTCAGAGCTGTTGTGCAGCTGAGCCATGCAATGTAATTATGGAAAAAAACCTGATACATTGTACACCAGTCAGTGCTTAGATCCCACAAACACCCATGAAGAACAAAAAATGCCTGTGTGTAAAAACCATAGTCACCTGGTATGCTACTTCATATAAGCAGCCATCTTTTCCAGCCAGAAAGATTCGTCCACTATCAGTGGAATTTACTGCCAGAATATAAGTATTGTCAGTAGAGAGTGAATAGAGAGGGTCTGGTAGGAACTGCATTCCGCCAGACATGCTGTCGTTGAGGGATCCAGCACCTTAAACAAACAAACAAACAAACAACTCTTCCTCAGTTTTCTTAGGTTGTTGTAATAAACATTATAGGTCAGCGATACGCAGCATTTCAAAACCAGGAAAAATTACAGATGATTTTGTACTTCCTAAAGACATTCTGGAATACCTATTCTCCAAAGTCAACTGCAAATGAACAAATTTTCTGTTAAGAAAAAGTTCTCTATGTAAAAAAAAAAAAGTTAACTTCTATACATTGTCATCTCCAAATTGCAACAAATATAAAACACTGATTTCTACTCTCATTTGCATCATGATACTATAAAAACGGTGCATGAAACTGTACTCCACTAATTTTCTTCAAACAAATCTTTATTATCTCTATAAATATATATGGTATTAAAAAATAAATCAGGTTCGTGGTTTCCATGGTTGGCATTTGTATGCTAGGTTAATGAACTGTATCCACCAGATCCAAGATTTATGCTCACCTCTTCTCTCCCTCCCCAGTTATTATCCTACAATTAACAGGAGTACCTCTCAAAAGTTTCTTTCATGTTAAAGAGGTGAATATGACTCACTGCTCAATGGTCCAGCAAGTACAAACCCTATAATTCTTGTCTCTAACCTGACTTAAAAATTAAAAAGGCATTTAGCACATGGTCTTGGATTGCTTTTTTTTTAAATTTTTCAAATGCCTATGACAAAAACAGTCATGTATACTTGTTAATTCACAACTGAGAATGATGAGACAAGAGAGAATTACCTGACTGTATATTAGCACAACTGAGCCCTAAAATCACAATATCCACAGGGGTAGCCAGAACAAGTAAGTGTCGTACATGAGGCTGGAAGATACCTAAAGAAAGAGAGAAAAAAAGAAATTAATTTGCAACTGATTTCTCAGACCACAATGATTTATCCAATGTACCCTCTGGAGACATAGACTGACTGGCTAGAGGGAATAGGCATAACTAAGGCATTGATCTCTGAAACTCTAGAATTAGAAAGGAGTATATATTTCAGTTCATCAAATACAGGATCCCTGAAATTACTTTTTTTTTAATAAAATGCTTACTGGAAACTCAACCATATTGCAAATTCAACATTGACTTCAATGTTATCTAAGCTGACAAAAGGACTGGTAGGGCTAGAAACCAAGATCTCATGGAAGTTAAAACTGGAGTATGTAAATTTACAAGCAGTACAAATGTTAATATGATGTAGAAGAAAAAAAAATTGCAAGCTTATTAGTGTAAATGATCGTTAAATGATTGTTTTTGGCTTGTAATTAATTTCACAATGTTTCTAAAAAGAAAACCATGTTTCTTGTGCATATGTATGTGTGTGTACACATACATAGAACACAGGCTTCACATGCTCATATTTAAAAACACGCATACAGAAGGTTCAGTAACTGCCTAATTCTTGGCACTTATATTTCTTACCTCCCTTTGGCTTTACAAGTCCCACTGCAAGAATAGTCTCACTAAGTCCATCGAAATAAGTCAGATCTCCCCTGTCAACACACAAGAGAAAAATCCCAACAACTTGCATAAAAAATATCACACAATATAACAAAGTAAATAAAATCAGTTTCTGTGTATTTTAAAACTATTAATACTCATTGCAATGGTCTGAAGCCATCTATCTGCATCTTTTGCTTTGGATGAAAGGTCCAGCAGAACAGCAGAACAGAGAAGTTTCACAGCAAAACTATACAGGCAGTAATGTTTGCTGCCTGGAGCCCCTACAGCTGAGTTTCAAACCTGAAATCCAACAACAATACTTTATATTTTTGGATTTTGTTAATTCATACAGTCTCCTCTGGAATACACAACACAGTACCTGCAATGCTGAATAGCATCAAGAGGGAGGAATTCAATTTATGCTTTTTCCCGTTAAATTATCTAAAGCAAGAATTTGCAACCATTCCCAGCACTTTCTGACTAATACCATTCAGTGCAGACTTACTCAGAGAATGTATCTGATACAGTGTGACACAAGGTAAATACATGGATGGAAGCTAAGTGAACCACAATCTGAACTTTAAGTTTCTTAGGAATGCAGCCACATGCATACAGCAGTTCTTACTAAAAGAATTCTTACCGTATACAGAAATAAAGAAGCAAACCATGAAATTTTAAGCTTAACAGTGCTATTTGAAAATCGAACAAAAATTACTTTTGTTCTTATGCATCCTTAAAATAAGGAGACCTTCAACCACATTACTTCATTATTTGCCAATGAAGGAATAATTGGCCACTCTACACACATCAGAGTAGTTACTAAATCTCCACTTAGAAAAATGAAGCAACTAGTCTATTTTTTTTCTACTTCTTTAGCATAAGCAAAGCCCTACCATAAATTCAGCAATAACTTCAGGATATTAGCCACATTAATTACCCTAAAGCAAATACATTTTCCTTTCTTCTCTAGATGACTTGGCAGCACTATTACTGACTGATAAAAATCCTTGAACATTTATGATTTAGAAGTCCTAGTAAAACCTAAAAGGAATCAAAGTAAATTAAATTGAGCAACACATCTCTGTGCTAGCAGCAAACCATCTCCCACTACTACAATTGCTTAATTCCAGCATTATACCAATGAAATATCATGAAGAAGTATTCTCTACGTACCCATCTTCATAGTTCCACATAAAAATGTCACTGTCAATGGTCAACCAAGCTCTGCTGATTTCTGGAAATACTCCCATCATACAATTGCATTGCATATCTGCAGCAATGATGTAAGGACTAAACACATTTTGGCAAGCAGGGGCAAAATCCCCTTTGGAGTATTACAAAATTCCCTCTGGAGTAGTAAAAAAAAAAAAAAAGGATTACTTTATATAGAGTGGTACATAACCTACATACCATAAACATTCTAAGTTTTGCATCAAGAAACTAATTCCACCAGCAACTCTACACAGACAGACCTTTTTACTGCTTGAAGCCTTATGGAGGGGAAAGTGAAAATTATCGAAGTTCATAACTGGGAGTGTGACAAGGGTCAGGGAAGAAGATTACGTAAGAAAAAAATTAATTTCTAATATTATGACCTAGACAACGTTATTTTTTATAAGGATACGTCCAAACTGCTCCACTAGCTCTGGGGGAAGTGGAACTCTGCGGACTGAGCTGATCTCTGGAAGATTAGGTATTGACAGCAAACCTGGTCCTTGCAAAGGATAGTCCATATCTGACATGCCAGAAACTGTAGGGCTACCTGCAATTAAGAAAAACAAAACAATTTTTTATATAGAATGATATAAATTTACAAAAAAAGTTTTATATTGTCCTTCTTTATCTTTACCTGGTGGTTTCCTAATCTGTGAAAACTAAATTACACGAACCACATCTTCAGTTTTCCTTAGGTGAATACTACATGGCTTCAGAGTATGTAGAAAAAAATCCCTTGGTACTGCAAAGACTTTCAGCTTACAAATGCCACTACTCACAAGGTATGTGTGAACACAGGTAGAATCAAGACTATAAACCACAACACTAAGCCTCAATTCAGACAGGAGCAAATAGATTTACAAACCTTTTCAGCAACTCACTTAGACACCAGCCCATTTTTACTGTGATATGCTCCAGCCCATTTTTCACATACGGCCAGACATTAAATGTGCTACATGAACAACCCAGATCAGTCTTCCTTCCCCTAGAAAAGCTGCGCTGTGCTCCTGCTATCAAGTTAAAATACCAATGTATAACAATTATTTTATGTGTATCCACTATGCTACTAGGGCTGTTGAATTTTGGTCACAAACATCACATTGTATCATTACAGAAAACAGATACTCTGAGCTTGTACTCTCAAACTAGCTGGGTATACACTAACTAGTCCATCTAAAGCTCTACAGTGCCTCTTCACAGCCCACTTTGCTAGACAGTTGGCACTAATGAAGCAGAAGATGTCATCTCAGTGTTTCAGTGAGAAAAAACCAAATGTTTGAGAATTGTTTGAGAATACCTTACATCTTAAATACAGGTGAAATACAGCTACAGACAAATGAAATAAGATTTTCCAGCTGCTAGTAACTGAGGGCTGGTGGTGGGCACTTAGCGTCCCTAATAGCATTCATTGTTCAAGAAACTTTCCTATGGACAGAATGGGAAACAAGTGCCATTTTCTTCACTTTCCGGAAAGAGATCAGGCCGGAGACAGCCCAAACGCATTCCTCCTGTAGTGCTCCTCCCATCATGGCGAGAACCCGTAAGAACAAACTTAACCCACGCACCAAAGCGCCCACACCACGACCTCCCCCCACGCAGACCCCCGGCCCGAGGAGCCGCCAGACCCAGCCCTGTCGCCGGCTCCCAGAAGGCAGGCTCGGCTGTCCCCGGGGCCTTGCCAGGGCCGCAGCCGACAAGGGGAGGGGGTGGTGCCGAGCCGGCTGCCCGACAAGGGCCCTCACCCAGACAGTGCCGGCCAAGGCCTTCCGGCGGGGGGGCGAGGGGGGGATGGGGAAGGAGTGCACAGCGCGGGGAAACTAAGGGCACCGGAGCGGCAGAGGCGAAAGGGGCCGGCGGCAGAGGTGCCTTAAGGCGCGATCCTTACCGGGCGCCGGCACCGCCAGCAGCTCGGAGAGGTCGGGGTAGCAGCGATCATCCTGGATCTGACGGTCGATGATGCGGCCCGCGATCTCCAGCGCTTCCTGCGCGGCGGGCGCCGCGGGGCTGATGGCGGTGGGCATGGGGGTGCCTGTACCGGTACCAAGCGGGCCGGGAGCAGCTGAACGCGGGGCAGAAGGCGCCGACTCCCCGCACGCCGCTCTCCCCTCCGTCACCCGCCAAATCCCGGCGGCCCCTGTGCGTGTGACGGATTTCCACCGCGCCGATCGACACTTCCGGCGGCAGAAAAGGCGGGAACGGGGGTCTGGGGGGTGGTTATTCCCGCCCGTGTGGGAGGGAGGTGCCAGGCAGTAAGCAGTGGGTAAAACCTCTTGGAATTAGGGGTTGGGGAGATGCTGAAGCCGGACAGGCTCTGTCGGCCTACCCGGGTGGCCGTGTGGGCCGTCCGAGTACCAGGCCCGGTTGGGGGTGACAGGGAGGCCCATAGGAGGTGGGAGGCCCACTGCGGTTCTGGTCAGCAGCGTGTGGCCCATCTTGCCTGTCTGCTCGGCCGTTAGTGTAGCAGACAGTGCAGTCAAAGATCTTCTGTGTTAGGACCCTGACGTGATTTTGTGGCAAGGCTGTACAAACCAGAGTTATCCAGTCATACACTGATTTTGAATGTTGTAATGTAAACCAAAAAACAGGACTCTTGGAGGCATACAGAGCCCCTCTGTTTGGCATTAAGGTATGGAAGCAGAGTAAATCATGTTTGCATTGCACTGATGTGTGGCTGCTGTTATTCCAGGATTTGGTATAACATCGATGTGACTTCCAACAGATGATCAATTTGCTAAGGTTGGGTTTCTAAGTGATGTACCTGCTCTGGGCAGCAGCTAAACTGTCATAGGAAGTCTTGGGGCTGGGTGAAACTTGGATTTCAGGGTGTGGGCCTGGTATAAAAACGTTTTTGCTGCCCTGACTGCTCCTGGATAGGTCCAGCACGTTCTGGATAGCTTCATCTGTGGGAGAGGCACCTGGTATGAGAAGAACACACACACACACACAACCTCCCCTCCCCCAACTTTTTTTTCTAAACGGAGAACCTGAACTTAACCCTTACACCCCACAGAGTTTACAGGGCAAAGTGGGAGATTCCCCCTGTATCTTCTCAAGAGTTAGAAGCTGGTGGCCAGTCACAGTGGGGCTCCCCAGGGCTTAGCTTTTGGGACAATGCTCTATCATGTTTCATAAATTATCTGGACACAGGAATCAAATGTACATTAAGTTTGCAGATGACACTGAACAAAGGCAAGCTGTTGGGTCCCTTAAGGGTAGAGAGCCTTTGCAGAGAGTTGTGGATAGGTCATCCACAGATGGGGGCAATCATCAATCACATCAATTTGAACAAGAGCAAGTTTCAGGTTCTCTGCCCGAGGTGGGGAAATCCTGGTTACACATGGAAATGGGGATGAGAAGACGGAAAGCAGATCTGAGGAAAGACACCCAGGGGGGTTGCTTTGGTGGTGAATTTGAGTCACCAAGGTGCCACCCCAGACAAAAGGGCAAACTGTCTCCTGGGGTGCACTGAGCACAGCAGAGCCAGCTGGTCAAGGGAGGTGACTGTCCCACTCTGCACTGCTCTGGTGTGGCCCCACCTTGAGCACCCTGTGCAGTTTTGGGTGCCTCAGTGTAAGATGGGCATCAGAACATTAGTGTGTCCAGAGGAGGGTGTCCAAGATGGTGAGACAGCACGAGGGCAAGACTAATCAGCTGGTCAACTGGGCTGTTCATCCTGGAGAAAGCTGAGGTGGGACCTTGTGTCAGTCTACACCTTCATCATGGGGGGCAGTGAAGAAGGTGTTGACCTGGAAAGAGGGGGGGTTCCTTCAGAAAGGATATTTAGCTTCTGTACTGTGAAATGAGGGGGGCTTTTGAATATGAATGTACCTCCCCCACACACCTTGACTTTAAAGCATCCACCAGTGGTGCAATTATTGTGAGGGTGACAGAGCACTGGCACAGGCTGCCCAGGGAGGTTGTGGAGTCTCCTTCCCTGGAGACATTCAAAGCCTTCCTGGATGTGTTCCCGTGTGACCTGCTCTAGGTAACCCTGCCCTGTCAGGGTGGGGTGGGATTCCATGATTTTCCGAGATCCCTTCCCACCCCGAACTTCCTGTGATTCTGTGACCTCCCCCCTGTTGAGCAGCGACAGGGCATAAGGAGATGGAATGAAGCTGCACCAGGGTTAAGTTCGGGTTGGAAACGGGATAAGGTTCTACACTGAGAGAGGATGGCCGGACCCTGGCAGGGGTGGCAGAGCAGAGTCTGTCAGAGCTCAAGGATCGTCTGGACCACGCTGTTGGTTTCGGGTGGTCCTGCGTGAAGCAGGGCGCTGGACTCGCTCATTGGGGAACTCTATCGGCTACCAGATACCCTCTGATCCTGTGAGGACCCGGACAGGCCCTGCCGAGCCCCCCCCCGACCGGCGGGCACGGGCAGGCCCTGGCTCCGGGCGGTGTCAGAGGGACTCAACCCCGCCCACCGCGTCGCGCTGGGGTCGGTTCTGGCGAACTGGCCGCGCCCAGCTGCTTCCTGCCGACTCCCGTTGTGGTTCCGGGGCATTCTCAGCATGGATCCTGCGGCGGAGGGCGGTGAGTGACCGGGCGGTACGGTACCGGCCGGGCTCGGTCCAGCCCAGCTCACCCCGCTCCCCTGTCTGACCCCTCATTTTTTGTTTCCCCTCTCCTTGCAGACGCTGAGATGTTGGGGGCACCCGACCCGGAGCTGGCGGCCACCATNCGGGGATCTGCGGGAGGGCTGTGGGGTGGAGGTGGCAGCGAAGCGGCCGTGCCTGTCCCCCTCCCCGCCCTGCAGCTGTCCCACTGCCTGGGGCCAGCGTCAGCCTGTGTTTCAATGTCCCTTTTCTTCGTTTTCAGGGAAGAAAGCTCGGACTTTCGACCTCGAAGCCATGTTCGAGCAAACGAGAAGAACTGCAGTGGAGAGGAGCAGGAAGGTCTTGGGTAAGAAATGCGACTGTGGTCAGCCACTGCCTTGTGAAATATGCTTTGGTTTTCCACCTTCTTGCTGTGTTTAAAATGTCTCAGGCTGGCTGCCTAGAGAAAAAAAAATGCAGTTTTCTTCGAGGAGGCCAGTCCTGAAATGTAAACTGTAAGGCTGTTAATTTATGGATGTTGTTTGAGTATCTTAGAGCAGTGTCCGTGTGCAAGGCTCCTGCTGTGAGACGTAGGTTGCAGGTGCAGGATAAAAGGTGAATCTGAACATGGTATATTCTCCTTTTGTTTAGCTATGTGTTTATTTTGCAAGGAACTTTGGTACACTCAGCTTTAATCTTGAGAGAATAGAGTAACAGAGGAGAATATATATAGCAGTCCACAGGTTTGTCTCTCTCTTCTGCTCCGCTTTGAGTGGGTATACATATATTCAAGATAGTGATTTAGGACTGGGAGATGAAGAAAATTTTATCTTTTGTTGCCTTAATCGGAGCAATCGCCATTCCAAAAAAGGTTCTTAGGACATTTTGGACAGTTTGTGCAGAGGTTGAGAGTTTTATTTTTTTCATAGGATGCCATCATGGTTGAGCAGCTTATGGATTCCTAGATTAGACTTAATCTGCTCTCTTCAGCGTTGTAGTTTATGAAGTTGTTAGACTTAATGCACCTTATCATGAAGACAGCAGTTCTGTCTGAAGCAATGAGTTAATTATGATGTTGGTTTTATTCTTTTTATTCTATACGGAGCACAGGATCAGACCTCTGTGGAGGCTCATTGACTGTGTGGGCTTTAAGACTGCAAAATTCAGATATACAAGGATTCCAAAACTTGGTTTGGACTGGCTTTTTTTTGTGTAGGCTGAATCTAACACAGTGTATTTCCACATTGGAAACAATTTCATATTTGATACTGGTTCAGGTTGAGCTATCATTCTTTATATGAGATCATTGGCTTACAGCACATTTTAATTTAGGTGGTAAATCAAGGAAGTGATTACAAAAATGTAATATTTTAAAGTCATATTGAATGCATTCCTTTCCTTGCCACTCCCCCCACAAAGGTTTCCAGGCTCTTACCCATAAAGGAAGCACAAAACTTTCCCTTTTTTTTTTGTAAAGTGATAATCTTACAAAGTTTTGTATGTGTTTAGCTGTTTAACTTAGAAAGAAATTCTGGTATTCAGAATGTAATAATCAAAAAGTTGTGGACTTTACGGATTTTTGTGGAGGTGTGGTAACATTAGCAATTCATTTTCAGATTCATTAAGATACACTGTTGACTTTTATCTTTTTGGAATATCTGTGGTAACTTTCTGAAATGTCTGCTCTCCTGCCTGAACTGTGGATAAAAAGAAGTGTGATCAAAATGTTTCCTGGTTCTGCATATTTTTGGTGTTTGCCTTTCTCTTCAAAGAAAAACATATCCAAGCTTTTCTGCAAAACACATTTTTGTTTTTACCTTAATTAACAAATGGTGAGGAAAGAAGAGAAGTGTTTTTTCTTGTACAGAAAGCAGGTCCTCTCTGCTTTATTTAAGTGACTTGAACACTTAGAAATATAGTAGCCATATCTGTTACTCTGTCAAAATCTTCCACCATTCTTACTTAGGAGCAACTCTTTTTTGATTTTCCATAAGTTATAATTTATAGTTAATTTCTTTACACCTGTCCCTACCTGTGTAATAATTTAGTTCAACGTGCTATGCAAACTGAAAAGAACTCTCTGAAGGAATCATATGTTTTTAGTAAAGTGTTGAAATTATTGAAACATCATCACCCTATCTATGATCAAACTATCATCAACTAATGTTTGATAGTGTGTACAGACAAACAACTGGAAGGTGTTTACATGGTCCTTGTGATATTTTTCTGCATAATTGTTGTGATGCCAATAGAAATTTAATTCATATGGAAAAGAATCTGTTTTAGGTGAAATCCTCCTGTATTTGCGTTTACCTTTTCAAATATTTCCTGTGGGCCTGAAAATGAAGCAAATTTCTTCCTGTCCTCAGCAACCCTCTGATTTTTTTATTTTCTAAAAGTCTTCATGATTTGTCATTTGTGTGCTCTCCATATTCAGAGGCTCGTGAAAAAGAGAAGGAAGACCAGGCTGAAAAGGAGTTGAGAAGAGCATGCACTGATTCATCAGCTTCAGTATCCAGTGCACCAGGATCCGGTTCAACAGTAACCCAAAGGTACTTGGATAGGGTGGGAGATGGTGTGTTAACAGCTTTCTTATCTGAATGGGATTTTGAGGTTGGTGTTTTGTTTTGTTGAGTTGTTTTGTGTTGGGTTTTTGTTTGTTTCTTTTTTTTGTAAAGCATGAAAATTTAACTTGTGTGAACATCTGTTTTATCTGAAGAGCTGTCTCCTCCCTAATCCTGTTCAGCATACTTTAAAAAAAAAACTCGACAATTTTATTACCTGTTTTTAAAAAAAAATATTAGGGCAAATATGATAGCTGCATATGTCAACTTAGTAAGCAGCTATTGTTCCAACCTATAGATAGAATATAATCGTTCATGCCTGCTGAAAAAGAAAGCAGAGGTGGTGAAGAGCTTCTTAATGCACATTGTACAAATCAGTGGTGAGGTGGAGAAAGTATTTTGCTTTGGCTTCAGTCTGAAATTACACTCAAACCTGCCAACATTTGTTTGTTATTGACAAACAGTAAATGTGTCTACTTGAGAGTTTGACTGTTAAAAGGCTGGGAAATGAGAAATAGCTGAGGGCAATGGGGGACACACAATTCCTTTGTGTGCCAGGGATTGCAGAGATCAGTGCACTGTCAATTTCTAGGTTCCTGTATCTATGGAAGTCTCTAATAGCCTTATAGATAAACAGATGACACTGTCCCACACAACATCCTTGTTTCTGTATTCTATGGATAGACCAGTTGATGGATAAGGAATTGGCTGGCTGGGTGCACTTAAAGAGTTGTGGTCAACAGCTTGATGACTACATGAAACCAGCTGTGAGTGGCATTCCTCAGGGGGTGGTACTGGGACTGGTTCTGTTTGTTGAGGATACGGATAGTGACAATGAGTGTACTGTCAACAGATGTACTGATGCCAGCAACAACAACAACCTGTGTTGTGTTGACACTGGAGGGAAGAGGGACCTCAATAGGCTTGAGAGGCCCATGCCAACCTCATGAAGTTCAGTAGGACCAAATGCAAGGTCCTGCACCTGGGTTGGGGCAATCCCAAGCAGAAATACAGGTTGGGCAGAGAGTGGATTGAGAACTGCCTTGAGGAGAAGAACTGCTGGATGTTGATTGTTGAGCATCTCAGCATGAGCTGGCAATGTGTGATTGCAGCCCAGAAAGTTAACTGTATCCTGGGCTGCATCAGCATGGCCAGCAGGTTGAGGGAGGTGACTCTCTCCCTTTGCTCTGCTCTGGTGAAACCCCACCTGGAGTGCTGTGTCCAGTGCTGGTGTCCTCAACACAAGGACATAGAGCTGTTGAAGTGAGTCCAGAGGAGGGCCGTGAAGAATATCAGAGGGCTGTAGCACCTCTCCTATGAGGGAGAGTTGGGGTTGTTCAGCCTGGAGAAGAAAAGGCTCCAGGGGCACCTTAATAGTGTCCTTCCAGTAGCTGAAGGGATCCTGCAGGAAAGCTGGGGAGGAACTTCTTAAAAGGGCATGCAGGGACACGATGAGGGGGAATGCTTTCAAGCTGAAGGAGTGTAGATTTATATGAGATATTATGAATAAATTCTTTAGTGTGAGGCTGGTGAGACAGTGAAACAGGTTGCCCAGGGAAGTTATGGGTGTTCCATGTCTGGAGTGTTCAAGGCCAAGTTGGATTAGGCTTTGAGCAGCCTGCTGTATTTGGAGGTGTCCTTGCCCATCTTGGGTTGGAACTGCATGATCTCTAATTCTTTACAGTATTGTTGAACAAATTTCTGTTATAAAACTTAATTTTTCTTGTTGCTCTGTGGAAAACTCAAGTGAGCTGTGCAGTCTCACTGAAGTAACTGATTGCACAATCATGTTCTCCCATTTGCTCTTGATGATCTTGGATACATATGTGGGGAAATAATGCAGGGTCACAAGAACGTAAATGCAACGTGACTGTGTACTGTTTATGGGTGATTTCAACATAAAGAATCCATTAAAATAAATGGTAAAGTGGAAGGCAGTCCACCTTAGATAGAAAGCCATTCCCTTACAAATTCACTGATGTGCTTGACACAAGAGAATTCAAGGGACTTTGTATAGAGGAAGTCACATACCTTTCAGTGTTCTGGGTTACTTGGTAGGCTCTGGTAGTTCACCAGAGTTCTGCTGATACAAATGTTATTTTGTTTCTGATTTTTTCTTTTTAGGGTTTTTTTGTTTGTTTTTGGTTTTTGTTGTTGTTCTTACGAAGCACTGAGAAGGGAGGGCATGACATGAAAAGCTCTATATTGCTTTGTAAAATATGATACATAGCTTAGTACTTGATGCTAAAAACAACAAAATGTTCCTTGCTTCACAGGAACAATCCTATAACTGACATTCAAATCCAAAATACAGCACTGTCAGTAATTCTTTTGGCAATGCAGATTTTAGTTACTCTAAGCTGGTCTCATATGTGTAGCTTGTTCTGTTCTCTGAAGATAGCAACCCTTTCTTGGGTGTTACTTTTAAAATAAAAAATCCAGCTACTTTCAGTTGTCATAGTAGCCTTCATAGTGATTTCTTGAATTGTTAAAAAAGGGGCTGGTGACTCCAAAAGATGTGAAGAACAGCTGCTTTGTTGTAGAGAAATACCGATAGTTGGTACCAATACAAATAGTTGTGGTACTTATTTATCTGTGCATAACAACAAAACTTTTGTTATTTTCCCTATCTGTGTGCCATGTGTTCTCTGATACAGTTTTCTTGTTTTCTCACCTTGCAACTTGTTGCAGTTACTGAGGGAGGTAATATGGAAAATGGAAAACAATTCACTATGCTTCTCTGAATCCTAGGAAATGGGCTGTCAAACTGTTCTTCCTTTGCAGCCTCTAATGGAGTAAAACTGTAAAGCTGAAAGTTGAAGGAAATGTCACTTGTGTTGTCCTTTCTGTCAGCAGCACTCCTGGTCAATGTCAGAAGGGTAGATGGGCTTTTGGTCTGGCTTCATTATGATATTCTGACATTACATTTTCTTCTAGTCAGGACAAGGATACCAGTAGCTGTAGTTGGAGTACTTGGCTGACCTTACCAAGCTTGGAGTGTAGTGGAAAAGCACTGCAATTCTGTCCATTTCACATGCAGAGTGATTTCATGGCGCCTCAAAACAGTGAAATCTTTGTTTTCGTAAATTTATCCTTCTTACCAAATGAGGATCTCTGATAAGGATAGATGATTGGGTTTGGGTGTCTATAGAGACATCTGAAAATCTATGATTCCAGGATTAGAAAAACCTCCTTGAATCATTGTCTTGTATATATTTTTCTCACTGGCGGCTACAGTATCTATGTGGCTCCATTCCAAAAATAATTTAACAGTTTTGGGGGAAAGATACATGGTTTGCTAGTCTGGGTGTGCAGATGGACTCTTAGAACACAAGTCTTGCACATAGGTTTTTAAAGTTGTTACTTTTCATGGAAGCCTAACATGAAGACCTTTGGCATTCTCAACCCATTTCTATCATGTGGAAAAGCTTCCATATGCTAGAAGGGTATTGATTACCCGACTATGGTAGAGTAAGAGAAGCTATTTTTATTTAAGTTAGCTTTAAAGAAAATCATATCATCATCTAGGTCTTTAAATACCTCTTATCACTATGCGAACAAACTTTATATATTGAGAGTGAGATTCTGCTGATGATCTTCCTGATTGGAATTTTCTTTGTCTCAAAAGACAATTTTAAAGTGAATATCCCTGCCTAGGGTGGAGGAAGTCACCTTGATTGTAATTATGCTAATGAACCTGGCCTGGCCTGGATGACAGAGGGGGGGGGTGATGCCTGGAAAGAGGAAAGAACTGATGGCTGGGTGGGGACTGCACTCATCTGCCACAAGTACCAGGCAAGTCCCCTGCAGGCAAGCCTGTGTTCTATGGCTCTGGCTAGGGTGGGGAGACACCTTGATTGTGCTGGTGCTAATGAATCTTCTGCTGCAGCTGACAGCTTCCCTTTGGAACAAAGGAACCCAGAGGCATATAAAGTGGTCCATTCTGTGATAGGGTCACACTCCTGACCCACCACAGTCTCTCTTGAAGAAAACTCTCTGGACAGTTTCTTACTCTTTCTCTCCCATTTTTCTCTCTCTCTCTTTTCTTTATCTTCTTTTCCTCTCTCCCTCTTTTGCCTGGCAACATATTCCCCATACTTTATGGGCTTCTCTCATTTTGCTTGTGCCAATTGTCAAATACAACTGTATGCTTGCACCCGACCCTTGATGCCTGGACATGGCTCTTGCAGATCAAAAACAAACAAAAATTGTGTAATGTTACAGCAGAATCCTGAGAACAAAGGGATGCAGCTGCTGAGCGACCTGTAGTAGGGGAGTGAAAAGCTTAACCCAGACACATCTAGGCTCCTCACAAGAATGAAGGAGTTCAGAAAGCAAGGGGGTTTTGCCTGATCTTCTGCAAGCTGTCACCAGCCTCAGGTTAATGTTCCAGTGTAAGTGTAAGGGATAAAACCACTGTGGGTCTGTTTTTCTTGGTGCGTGCATGTGTGTGGGAAGCTCTCCTTGAATATGTGTCAGGGACATACAAAATTGAAATAAATTAATTTTACTTCAGACCATAACATTGAAGTAATACCTTTTATTAGGCCAGTAAACATAGTAGGTAAAATTACACATGGTTTCAGGCATGCACACTCTTCCTCATCACTGTAATATCTGAGGGCCTAATTTGTGTTTTATTCAGTTTCTTTTGATTTCTTCCTAAGATAGAATTTCAATTGTTTATCTGACACATATTTGCTGTTAAATCTGCTGCCTGCTTGGTGTACAGCTTGTTCAGAGGTGTGAGTGGGGCTGCATTCTTTGTCACAACATGTGACAAAACACATAACTGCATAGTTTAGAACATGTTTTCTTAATCCTTTCTTATGTTCTTAAACTTGTATGGTTTTATTATATTTTTAATGTGATAAGATAACTTTAAAGAAAACCCTTCCTTGTTAAACTGTCTTTTGCAGTTTGCTCACTTAAGAAATCACATACATGCTCTTAAAATACAAGCTTCCAAACCAAGTTCAGTTTATCTCGCTGAATCTGAGCAGGTTTTCACTGCAATGTAACACTGTAGCAATACACTGTATATAGTAAAAATGTACAGTTCTTGCCCATAACTTTTAGGCCACTTTCCAGTTAGAATACTGCTTGATAACTACCAGCAGAGGGAGCACATTTCTTTTAAATAAATTGGTTGGATGTGTTCTAAGTACATTTAGAAATTTTCCGGTACTAAAAATGTGTTCACATAACTGATTTGGACAGCAGCAAGATTATATTTTAATATGACTCTCAGGATCTAAGATTTGTGACAATACCAATTATTTGGTAAAACGTGCCTTTTTCCCTATTATTCTCTAGGATCATTATAAAGCAAGTGCCATGCCTTTTGTTCTCACTCTGCTTCTGAGCCTGGGTGATTACTGTTTTGAGTTCCACCACAATCAACAGAGGTTTATAGCATTTGCACAAACTGCAGCTAGAGGCAAAATCTTGAAAATGCTCCATCCCAATATTTTCTGTTGGCTTCTACACAATATTGAAATCCATAGTTAGTGACATGATACTGTTTTTTTACAGTTTTTCTAACTTTTTTGTTTTATATGTCCAGCTATTTGAACTGCCTGTCACTATGGTATTCTTTTATTAATGCTGTGATTATGCTTTCAAAATGATGCAAATGATGCCTGCACACTGTTAATAAGATTTAGTTTATATTTGGCTGCTAATTTTACTGTTTACAAATTAACAACAGTTCTCAACATCTTTTGTCAGAAAACTGTTACAAAGCTGCAGATGTCCTTTAAATGGTAATTTAAAAAAATTTCCATGCAGAGAGGCAACTAGCAGTGAAAGTGAAGACAGCTCAGAGGAAGAGTCATCTGGTCCTTCTGTGCAACCCCAGTCTTCGGCTCCAGGTCCGGCTGAGGATACAGATGATGATGAATTCATTGGGCCACCACTTCCACCTGGATTCAAGGACAGTGACGATGACAATGATGATACAGAAGAGGAAGATAATGTAAGTATTTTGTTTCTCTGTAATCTTTTAACACGTTGAGTAGACTCTTAATTTGTAAGTGTGCTCTTTCCTTTGTGATTGAATTTGCAGGTGTAGTATGAGTTTTGTTTGCAATGTAGGTGTTTTGGTTTTCAATGATTATACAACAAAAGCAAATAATTGTTTTCATTTAAAAATATGAGTTCATGTAGGTATGTGTATTTAAGGAAAATGAATCATCAATATGTATTTACTGATTCACGTTATGAATTATATATATGCAATATATATTGTAAATAAATAGTTCATGTGATTATTCTTTTTTTCAAATGAATGTGTAGTTATTTTTACAAGAAAGAGGAAGCGGAGGTGGGCTGGAATCTAAGAAGAACAGTTGTGCCAAAACTATCCTAAGAAAGTGAAGTGTGGTAACAGAGGACTGTTTCTTTTGCTTTGTTTTGTTTCTAAATACAAAGAAGTGTCAAACTGGTTGCTAGACTTAATACAGAATGTCTTCTCTGTGTTAAAAGAAAGAAGCCCTCGAACAACCTAGCTAGGTTATCCCAGATACTCAAGTGACTATTTTGTTTCTATTTAGTTAAAAGTTGAGTGGTTTTATGGTCATTCTCCAAAACTTCCTGGACTGAACATTTTGTGGCAATGGATTTTGTATGATGGTTTTCATATTGTTTGTTTCCACAAAGATAGAAGTCCCATAAAAGCAGATTACTTACGCTGTTTTGAACCATGTAGTAGCAGAAAAAAATGGTATGTTCTGTTACACAAGTCTAAATCTAATCTAAAGAAACAAATTAAAAGGTGTTTCAAGGATTGCTTGCCAATTCGTCTTTAGTTTTGCCTAGGTGTCCAGTTTGATTGTTCTTTTCCTGTAAAATCTCTTACCTTTCATCTTGTGAACTTTAAAAGATCACTCTAGACTACTCTTGTTCAGTTTTGTTGCTAGATATTTTTCAGCCTATTTCAGTATCACGCAGTATGCTAGTGTATACACAAGATTATGGTTAGCCCAGATGCCTGTAATTTTGAAAAAAAACCAAACCATGATATATTATGCAAAGGATAACTTCTGAAAATATATGTGAATAGCTGCCAACTTGGTGCATATGTATACTAGGAAGTGGTGAATCTCTAAAGATGTGTGCTTTTTCTGCATAGATACTGTATTCTTTCTTTGAGGTCTCATCAGAGTGCCCTTGTAAATCACAGCTCTTTCTAGCAGCTCCCATTTCTCTTCCCATAAAAAAACAATCTCTTATCTGCTGTCAGCAGTTCTGAAGCTTTTACCTGGCTTACAGCATTGAGTAATTGAAGCCACACAGAGAGAAACAGTCAGGCTTCAAGATCCAGTTCTGCCAGGTATCTTTAATCTTTGAGAGAGTAAAATTCCTCCAAGATGCTCAAAGTATTTCAGTGTATAAGACATCAAAATGAAACAGTGTTAACTTGAAATCATGTTATATCCTGGCAACTAAACTCAAGGTTAAGCCTCATATCTGCTAATATTTAATTGAAGTCTTGCACAAAACTTTGCATTAGACATCTCTTGTAGCCATTTGTCTTTATCTTTTCTGCAGAGAATTAATTGTTTATTCCTTTGTTTCTCTGTTAATGGCCTTAGCTTATTTTCTTAAACAAAGGAGGCTGAAAACACCAGAACTATAGGGAACAGTTGTCTTAGGGGGGAAAAAAAAAAGTTACAATTCCGTGGGATGCCTTCTTGTCAAGGTCTTAAGGAAGTAAGTTGATTTCTGAACTGACTATCTCCAGATTCTTCATCTTAACATTTAAGAGAATTTTGTGTGTGTTGGAAAATGAGACAATTCTGCTTAAAAAACACACTAGCCAGATTAGCTAAATAATGGTGACTCATGCAGCTAAATTTTTCTTGTAACTCATGTCAGGATTTACTTGGGTTTTCTTTTGCAAATTAAAATCAATACAAGTAGCTTGTGGTAATTTGTTGAAAGACTGGGTAGGAACTGATTCCAGTGGCAACACTTTTCCTCTGGTTCCATTGTCTGTGAGAGGTGTTACTTTCTGTGGCTAGTAAAAACAGTATATATTTAGCCTGATGTAATTCCTTTCAGAAGTAGAAGATATAAATACCTTTTAATTCAGTGTTTGTTGGCAATGGTCTTGCCTACTTATGATGAACTAGCAAAACTATTTGGTTGCATCTAAAAGTTTCACTGCATTGGTCAGGCTATAGTGGAAATACAGTAATATTCAGCATTGGTTTTATTGCATCATCAGTGGAAGGCCGACATCCTTTGACATCTCTTTTATGGAGTAATTTTAGTCGAGTAATTTTACTAAGTTCAAAGGAATCAAAAGGAAATACACATATTGCTGTTCTAGTTTTTTGTATGATTGTCTCGTTTCTGCGGTCAGTTCCATACGTACAGCTAAATGTAATCATGCTTAAATTACAGATTAGTGATAACTTGTAGGAGACTCCTTCACTTATTCATATTTATGGAATAAATTAAGTTTTTAGGAGAAAGTAACTAAATCCCGAGCACTTACTTACTATCATAGCACTGTGGGAGAAGTTATTACTTGCCAACTGAGAAATTGCAGGAGGATGCATAGCATCTCTTAAATGGTAAAAATGTATATTTTTGGAGGCAATATGAATGTTCCACAGAACAGGGAAGGTTTTTAGTGATAGAGGTATCTTATGAAGAGAGGATTATCAGCAACATAATGGAAAATAGCTATTCATTTTAAATCCCTTCATGCCATAGTGTTCTGTGTATTTTCTCTTGTCTTCCATCAAAGGTGGCTGCACCTCAGTAGGTCTGTGTGCATTGAAATCTCTGAAATGCTATCTTTTATACATACAAATAATTGTGGAAAAAACAACTGGATTGTTTTTTTAACTTGGTGTCTGTCAGGTGCCCAATAAGATACAGATTTTTAAATTTTTTTTAAAAATATATATAATTGCTTGTAAGGCTGTCAGGTATATGAATTCTGAGCACTAAATATAAATTTGTTTTCATCTCTCTCAGTGGACAGTGGGTATCACATTTGGTATAGTTCTTGCTTTAGTTCTGGTAAACTTCTGTAGAATGCCAAAGGGAAAACAGTGTGCAGAAAAAGCTGATTTTACTTCAACCTGCCTTTCTCAGTAGTCACTTAATTTGCTGGTTGACTGTTTTAACTCCTAGCAAGATTGCAGGTTTTTTTTTTTTTAATTTATAAATATTTGAAAAATGCTACAGCTGGCTTGATACAGTAAAGTTACTGGAAACCAAAGTTAAAAGACCCCAATGAAAAGTTTCAGACAAAGGTAATTTGCAGACTGGTGTGATTTAAGTTTGTCTGAATTTAAGACAATAGTTACAAAACAGTCTAGAATAGATTTGGTTGAGAATAAGCAGAGCAGCAGAAATATGGGACTTGTGGGTTTTCAGTCTAAACAGTTAATTTATAACTGGGAAGATTTTGTGTCAGTGTGGATGCCAGAGGCCTTTGGGGTCTAGAGCTTCCCCTTACTGATGCTCATGAACTCAGTTATTTTCTTTCCTGTGAAGGGAATCAGGAAGCAGCTGTGCTTTCCTGATTTCCTGTTGATCGATTGGTGATCACAGTATGATCCTGTGAGCCCCAAGGAAGGCAGGTGTTGCTGTCATGAGAACTCTGTGATTTCTTTTTCTTGCTTGTACATCAGGCTGTGGTTGGTACGCATGGGGGCAGGACTAGGAGAGGAGAAACGGAAAGCTCCACTGAGTAATTCTTTTGTTTTCTTTCCAGATGTACTGTTAGACTGTCTCTCTCTTGTTACCATATTTTGCTGTAGAAGTAACTTCTTTATAACAGAAGTATCCATGTTTTTTACCCTGAGGGAAACAATTCTTTTTTGAGTAGTTACATGAGTTGAGGTTCTGTAATCTGAAGTCTTGTGAATTTTTGTATAGCAGATAAAATGCATCAAAATACTGGTAGGTTGCTGATGTCTCTCAATTCTGACTTTAGATGTGGCTTTCATTATGGGAACATTGTTTATTCCACCATTTGTTTTGCTTGTTCAGTTGTTTCTACTTTCTTAGGAGACACTGTCAGTAGAGATATTTGTCAAAACTGACTGTTAAGTCAGTATTTTTTGAGTCTAGGATTGGCCCAGGACCATCCAGCTCACACTGAGTATTTTACTGAATAATAATCAGGTGGAAGGGGTAGCTAGGGGTGATTATCTTTGAGAATTTTTCATACCTTATGGTGTTTTAATAGGAGAATGAGTAACAGCAAGTAATTGTTGAATGTTTTGAATCAGTACTGTTGATTTTTTTTGGTATTACTGATTTCTGTCATTTATTTATATATGATACTTGTGTATGGGAATTCTGATGAGTTGCTTTTTTTTCTCTGAATTTGTGTAACTTCACTTTATATACTAAAGTGTGTTAGCTGTTCCATTTTTATGTGTTTGTTTAAATTTTGTGTTAATAGTGATCATAGTTACATTTAACAAGTAATTCTTTAGATTTAAGAATTTATGAATTTGGTATATTTTGTACTTGGTATCAATTCCCTCTGATATTTTCTTCTAGTTACAGATTTCCTTTTTATATTAAAGACTTACATTAATTTGGGGAGTGAGGAAAATAAAAAAAAAATACATGTTTATCTGAATTGAGCTCAGTGCTCCTGTGTAATGCTTTTCCTCCTGATGCTGTAAAAAACAAGTTTTATTGTCAGTGCCAGTTTTTCATGTGGTTGGAAACAGAGGAGGGGGGGGAGGAAGCAGAGCATCTCCTGTAGTCTGAAGCTTATCAGGTGTGCTTTCCATCCTAAAAAGCTTGCCTTTCTGCAAACCTGAACAAAATCTCTTCATCTCCAATCTGGAATGTTTTAAAAGAAAATGTGGCTTTCTTTTTCAGGGGGCTTATTACTAATGACTTGGAGGCCGGCAGATACAGTAGGGTCTTTTTCAGCTGAATCTGCCTGTTGTCTGTACAATCAAAGAATGATCTTTGTACTTTGGAGGGGGACAAGAGATGAGGCAAAACAGCCATGTCAGACTTGGTGGGTGGGCAGCTTTAAATCTAGGACTTCAGTATTTTTCAGGGGAATGGATGACACCTATTCAAATACATTGGTAAGAGAGTGCATTTTTATTAGTGGTCTCTTCACATGGCATTAGAATATGTGCTGAGATCTTTAACAGAGCTTATTGGAATGCTGGTGTCTTGTGATGCTTTTCCTCACTTGAAGCCACAGGTACATAGGTGGTTTTGGAAGAATTTGCCAGATGGATTTGCTAGGCTTTGTGTTCCATCTGGAGTTTAGTTACAGTTGATTCTTCTTTGGAATGGAGAACTATTTCTCCCTGCAGTACCAAGTGATACTAATCATTTTGTAATTATATCCTTGAAGAAAGTACAGCCTTGAGCCTCTCCAAGGCTGTACTCTGGTTTGGGCATATTTCCAAAATGATAGTGTAGCTGTATTCCAAGTTTTAGAATTGCTTGAGACACTCTTAAATTTTTGCAGAGGTTTAACAGGATATACCAGTACTACTCGTTTGTTCAGAATGGAAGAATGCCATTTCCTGCTGATTTAGATGGAGAATTTAAGTAGACTTCAGTTGCTCCAATTAGAATTTGGATGTGGTACCAGGCTAAAAGTCATGGTGGTGTAAAAATAAATAAATTTTATGGGAATTTTTCGTTATTCTAAGGTGACACAGCATTTAGACTGAGGACTGTCTGACCTGGTAACAGCTGAATCTTATTTATTTACTTATGTTTCATCTAGTCTAAAGAGGAAAAAGGGAAGTAAGCTGCGTAAAGCAATTCTTGTGTGTGCAATAGAGAAGAGTATGATTTGAGAATGAGAGGCATTATTTTTGAACTAGGCATTGATATGTTGATGAAAAATAAGTAGCAATTAACCATTGCATTCATTTTCCTTGTTGTTACCTTCCTATATAATCAGGATGAAAATACTTTTTGTCATATATATGCATAATATGTTCTTAGGTCTTCACAGTATTCATGCTGTAGAATTCAGAAAAATATTTTCTTCATATTAAGCTTCAAACAAGTAGTGGAATTTGTGTTCAGGATCATTGATGTGGTTACTGGTATTGCAAAGAATGAGAGGTTATCTCAAAAGTGTGTTAGAAAGCATTTCCAAGCCTCACAAAAATTAAAAGAGAACAAAATGAAATCCCAGATTTTTTTTTTATAACAAATCTCTGTATAAGAACGAGAGGGAATCAGTCAGAAGGCGGAAGAGAAGGAATACTGAAAGTATGAAACTGAGAGCATCATATGAACAGCATACAAGATACAAGAGGAAACTAAATAGATAATTCCTTTATGAAATATTTGTCTTTATATAAAGGCATGGGGTATTTTTGGTACTTTTCTCTCCAAGCCAGTACTCCAGAGTTCATGATTACCATTTGTCTTCAGAGAAAATGAATGTACTTACAAGATCTTTATTTATTAGTTCTGCGTAGCACAATAAGGCCAAAACTTCTCTGCTGTATATCATGCCATGCCTTTTTGATAACATGATCCTGCTTTTAATTAATTAGCAATATGACTGAATAGGAGAAGTTTTAGAATGTTTTCTCTACTGATAGATACTAAGTCTCGTGAGTTTTTTTCGAGAAGTATTTTGTGGGAAGAATAATAGGCTCATACCTGTTGAGTTCAAAGTCCTTAAAAATTAGACAGGAGTGACTCTAGTATTATTAAATAAAATGTGATACAGAGCATAATGGTAGTTATTACTGTACTTCGTAACAAAGTTTAGAGGTGATCTTGTGTTTCTGGTCTTCACCAACTCCTTTAGAGATGCTTCTTCATGTCAGCCTAACCTGAGGGAACCTGTAGGAAGCTTCTTTAGGATCCTCTGATACTGCTCTGTGTTCGGAGAGCAATGCTCCAGATGGTGTATCTCTTCACCAGGTAAATTGTGGCTGTAGAGCTCCTGTGTTTGCAACATGGGACCCTTATGCTCATCTCCTGATAGACCCTTGGTTTCTTTAAAGCTAGAAGGTTTTATCAAATCTCATGTCCTCTGCTGTTCTTCAAAAGACAGTAGAATTTTTTTTCACCTGCCAGGTATGTTTGAAGCATGGGAAGCCCCGAGGCTGTACAATTCTGTCACCTACCTTTTAAGAAAATAAATGATAAGTCTTTCTAAGCATATATTCTCCTTGTGTATATCAGTCAAGACAGTACTCTCACTACCATATCACTTAACAAGAATACATAGTTGGAAATGTTAGGGGATTCTGTTCCTGCAATGGTTTATGAACATTTGATCCTAAATCTGACTATCTTTACGTCCAGTAGAAGTTGGGATCTTTGGAGGTGAAGAGGCTGAAATTAATTTATTCCTTAAGAACCTAAGACACTTGCATAATCAGATGCTTCTGTTGGCAATTGCAACAAATTTCCAGTGTAATAACACCAACAAGTACAAATTGCATATTGTTTCAGCCCGTGTTAGAATATAAATTATTATAAATTTATGAAGGGAGCTAACAGCAATACTGCTAATAATGTATTAGACACTGAAGTACATAAGTGGAAGATAGCAGTTTTTCTTTGCGTTTAGCATGTGAGGTTTTACCTTTTGAATTGTTAATGTTCTGAGCAGCATAAGCAGAAATAGAGGTATAGACTGCTGTTGCTTGAATGAAGAGGAAAATAAAGTGGAGGACAACAACTATTTGAAGTAATTAGGGTGGGAATGATTAAATAATTTAAAAGGGGTGTATTTGAAGGAAGAATTTAAGTAGCATGCGGTTACATTTCCTTTCCAAAACAAGTGTTCACAGCATTTTCGATTAACAAATGATTTATGTTAAACTGTAGGAATTGCAAACTGCTTTAGTGGTATCCTTGGAGAGCTATTTTGTTGGCTCTTAGAATGTCTGCTGTTTATTTAAAAGATGATTTTTATGAACGTGAGACTACCACATGTAATGTTTTACGACTGCTGCAATGGCATCTCTGACTTGCAGGTGGGCACTTAGCAGTATACAGGGACAGTACATAGTTCATGCTAACACTATCCAGATTGCACAATAATCATATTGAACTTTCTGCTTATATTTTTTTGTATTTTAATACCTGATACTGTTATTTTCAAATTACTAGTATTTTGAATAGTATTTTGCTGAGCTACCTCATCAACTATTTACAAATGTTTACTCAGTATGGCATTGTAACTGAAGATTGATAAATGTTAATATAACCAAATATTATGGGAATTGATATAAAATTTTTCTTATTTCCTTTCATAAACCAAAATAATTTACTTCTCCAAAGGAATTGAAGAATCCTAAAGAATAGTTTGTATGAATTTTTATTAACTGCATCCTTTCATGGTCCAGACCTGAGACTTTTGATATGAGATTAAACCTCTTACTTGATTTCTTGTGAATGCACTTGGGGTGTTTTTGTAATATATTTATTTATTTGTTCTACTAGAAGTATTTTAAGTGTCATTTTGAAAATTATCAGTTTCACATCTGCTGTTTTGTAGAAAAATGTTTTGAAATGTGTCAAAGAATACCTACTTAATGAGAGGTAAGTTAGAAAACTGAAGAAGCAACCTTGAAGGTCTTATAGGTATTTATATGACAGCTCTAATGTAGCTTAGAAAGTCAGGTAAATTAAACCTGTTACTTACTGTATGGTATATTTGTAGATTAATTGAGATGTCTGAAAGTGCTGTGAACCTTTATTAGAATTGCAATGTCCTATGATTTATGGCTATTTTTGTATTAATGTCTGTATCTGGTGGCTTATGTGAATTAGCTGTTCTGTTGGAGCATGGACAGGGTACGTAGGACTTAGAGTAGCTTACACCTTTAAAAGGAGTGGGAAAATAGAGCTGAATTTTTAACAGTCTTCCCGTGTCCGATAATATTTCTTTTATTTCCATTTATTAAACAAAATGTGAGAGATGTTTTGAATTTGACCTTATAGCTTTTGCATATTGGAGTAATTAATTGTTTAGAAGTTTTCATGTATAGGAGGAAAATCCTGCAGCCAAAATGTAGGCAGTCTCCATGATACCAAGGATGTGTATAATGTAGTGTGTGTGCCTTTGTATTGATCACAGGTATAGTTGATCAGGGCAACAGACTCTGTCTTACCTAATGTTATGTTAGAAAACAGAAGGATGCTGACCAGAACAAAACAGCCTTCTTTTCCAGGTTTAACCAGATGGCTAAAGACATACTTGCCATGTTCACTGTCTAAACATGTTGGGTCTCATAAAAACAATGATAATTCTTAATCTCTGGAGTTTCAGAGCAAACAAAATCTCATGGCAGGACAAATTCAAGCACAGTAAAAAGGTATAAAGTACATTTCTGCTGCTGTGTCCTGTGACTTGGCATTTTCTCGTTAGTCAAAGGCAATTAGAAGGACTTAAAGCCTCTTTGATTCCTCAGTGTATAACTGTTTAAGTTTGTGCCTGTTTTGAAATACTAGAACTGAAAGTAATAAAAGACATGAATTTTGTCAGGATATAAGTTATAATGTAACATTGATTTATAGATATCAAAAACTTGTTAGGCTTCACTTAAATAGAAATCGGGGTGAGAAGAATCATAGTTCATAGAATAATTGTTGTTTCTTTGTCAACTTGGTAGTCTTCCAAGTTTTGTGCATCATCTGGATTTATTGGTTTTTTTGACAAGCCTGTTGCTTTATGGTGTCTTGGAACATGCTTTTCTCTGCAAAGAAAGAACACTTGCATTTCAGGCTTTAACCATGTCTGAAAGGATCAGCTGGCTTTCAGTGCTACCAGATTTGAAATTTTTTTTCAGTGCAAATGTATCTTTTGGAAAGAGATGTAATGATATAACTGGTCTTGTTTTCTTAAATATAGGAATAAACATATCTCTTAGGGACATTCCTTCTTTAGCTGTATTAGTTGTATTACTTCTATTTCTACTGAGTGCCAAAAATACCAGGAATGGAGATTCAAAAGAAGAAATAACTCGCTTAATCATCCTTAGTGCCTGCAGGCTGCCCATGCCTGTTTTACAAGGCCACTGTGACACACAGTGCTGAATCACTTTAAAGACAACCCCTTGTTGTTTCAGTTTTAAGTCTTGGTATTTGTGAACATTCTGTACCTTTAGGCCTTCTGAAAAATAGTTTCTTAAGTCCAGTATTTTTGTGGAAAACTTTAAAATACTGGAGACGCTGTAATCTCCCACGTGCTTCTTGTGTATTGAGTACTTTTCCTCAGGTCTGCCCTGGCTTCTTTAGATGATGTACATGGTTTTGTAGGTACATGAAGTGTAATGTTGGGTCACATACAAGTGTGTGATGACACTGTAAATTACTTGAGTGGGTAGAAGTATGTGTGTCATCCAAAACTAAATCCTAGAAATGACACTGCTAAAGTAAACCTCACAGCATGTCTCAATAGAAAATAGCTTAAAAGTTATGACATGGATCTGTTTTTTGCCAATGTGGTAGTAACTTCTTTTAATGGCTCCATTTGTTTTAACTCAGAATTTATTGCCTTTGTTTTCACTGAGTCCTTCGGAGTTGTTACTCAGTTCTGTGATTGAATGCTGCCTTGTCTATCAGTTTCTTTGGTGAGGGCAGCCCGTTGTTTTTGGGCTTTGGTTTTCTTTTTCCTCTCTGGCCTGTAGTATGTTGTAATTTATATTTCTTCTTAAGGTGTCTTGTATGAATGAGGCATACTCTTTTCCTTTGTGTAGCTTTTCTGCTTTTATTCTGGTCTCTGGTGACTTCATGTGATATTTTTCTTTCTGAAAAATAATTTCTGAAAATTAGGTTTTTAAAATATCAAATGTTCGTATTTATATTGTGGTAATGCAAGTCTATAAGTAATGGAGTGAAGAAGAAAGTTTCTTCCTTTAACATCTGCAATTTTAAGGGCAGATCCTTTCAATTTTCTCTAAATTATTAGTATAAATAGTACCAGGCTTAGTTCAGTTGCTGCCCATAAAATATTTTTCTCAGGGAAGTCAATTATAATACCCTGAGTAGACAGTGAATTCATGAGACAGCCCAACGGTAACTTTCTGTGATTTCACGAAGTCTTGTGGTCCAAATAAGAAACTGCAGTAAGTCTTTGAATTCAGAATGAGCAGTAGTCAAATACTTCACTGCATTTTCAGCAAAAATACTAACTCCCCAGTGTAAGATGAATGTCTCTACTTCGAAATTAGTTGTAGTTGTGCTATTTATAATGCTATTTTAAATTAACATCTTGCCAAATCACATCATAGTTATGAAAACTAGTTCTGTCCTGTCAAAAAATAATAGTTGTCACCTGTATTTTAATTCTATGTAGTTTAATGCAATTTATGTTAGTTTGCCTCCTGGGAGTTGTCTCATAGTGTATGAACTGCAACTGTGCCAGGTGCTTCTAGGGGTGGACTTTGATGATGGACTTTTGCAACCAGGTTTGAGTGGGTAGCAGAATATCACTGAAGTTACCCAACTTCTCTCATGATTAGGAGAAATAATTGTGGTTAGCTGTATGCTGAAGTAGTGTATATAATCAGATTTATGATAGTAGACCTTGTATAACATGGGTTGGTGGAGTAAGAACAGAGTGTGGATCCTATGCTGTTTCTAAGTGAGAGGAATGTTAGTACTGCTTTGTGAAGCATGGAGAGAAAAAAAAAATGGAAACATGGGACTGCTGAGGTTCATGTTTCATTCTGTCAGTTATCTATGTATTAAACCTAAAAACCCAGTTGCTTTTTAAGTATACTAAGATTTTTTTTTTTTTTTTTTTTGTGGAGCCTACCTTGGTGCATCCTGTTTGTTTCACCATTTTATAATAGTAGTTTGTGATACATTTTTTACTGTGAGGCATTTTAAAGCTATTTTATATGTAGACAAGAAACTATATTTAACCTATGTTTTCTCTGATGTTTGCATAGCCAGTATTGTAATTGGCTTACTTTTAGTACTAAATTTAGCAGGAAAACTTCCTAATAACTGGTTTTGGTTCAAAGCAGCTTGTACATAGCTTGGTTTTGCAGATAAAAAAATTAAATCAGGAGTGATAGTCTAAAACAGAGTTATTGATCTAGACTTCTTCTGTTAGGCAGTGTGTCTTCCAGGCCAGGAGCTAATGTGAGAATCTCCCAACTACTCATCTTTCATCAGAGAAAACAACCCAGCTTTAGATTTCGTAAGTTTGTTTTGAAAACACTGTGTCAGCCCCTAGTAATACTTTCCTGACTTCACTTTGTGTCATTATTCTTGCTGAAGAGGTATGAAGGAGAAGCTGTGAGACACACTGACAATAATCTCTCAGCTTGGCACATTTTATAATAAGGCCTTGCTGTGTAAATGCTAGTGTAAATACCATACCCTGTTGTAATTACAAGTTTTAAGGCCGTTTTTACCCATTGGGGTGGGTAGGTTAAATTGCAAGTGGTTCACAATACAGCATATAGGTTCTTCGAGTTCTTGAAGTGCAACTTTGTGAACAAGCTTATTGCTTGAACAGTAAAGCTCATCTCAAAGCATAAATCCAAGCTTATGAAACAAAATTCCAGTGTCTTACCTAGACCTCCCTCACTTTCTTCATTTATTGTGCAAAATTTTGGCAGTGCAACGTATCTTTACCCTGTGCTAGTCAGTATTAGTAGATACTTCTGAGCTCTTGATACTCACAACCAATGGCAAAAATCTATTTATGTGCACTTGCTGGCTCTTGCTACCTTACCTCTGCACACTAGAGGAATTGTTCATTATCATAGTAACTGTGAGGAATTGTGAATGCATGAATAGCTTTAATATTTTTTGTACATTTGTGTCAAATTGATGATGGCATTTTAAAAGCAGGATTCCTTTTCTTTCTCAGTTTTTCTTATTTCTATATTACACTGAAATTTCAAGGGCTAGTGCTTCACAGGTAGCAACTGGTTAATGTCAGGGTTTTCCCATTTTAATAGATTGCCCTATACTGTGGCTTCTGAAATAATTATTTTATGAAGGGAGGCTTAAATAAAGTGTCCTGGGGGGAATTTCTCCGTCTGTGGAGGTTTGGCTGGATCTTATGAGAGGAATCTGAGGATGAGAGGATACCATCATTCTCCATTGAGTGGTCCATTTTTGCTGTCATAGACGGGGTGTTACCTGTGGTAGACAGATGGAGTGGGGATCCAGAGTACCAGAATGGATGATACAGAACACGAAGTTAAACTTAAAAAGCAAGCACATACGTTATGCATCAGCAGAGTAATAGCAGAATGACAGAATAATTCAAGGCAAAACAATTTTTTTTTTTTTTTTTTCATAAGCTTGTCTACGCACCATTTTGTGTGACTCCCAAGAATCGAAATGTAAATTTCAAAGCAGCCTGGCAGACAGTGAAGCCTGGGACATCAGTAGGTGTTACATGAGATAGCATTGGTTTCAGAACTAAGCCAGTTCCCTTCCTGGATCCCATGTCTTAAGGCAGATGTCAAATGCGAGATTAAAGTGAAGAATTCAGGCCTATAGAACAGTTTCCATAAATGGGAGTTAAATTGTGACCAAGCCTAGCAAACTATGTAAAATCAGTTTTTGCATCCTTGGTCTAAGGATGCATCTAAAATTTTGTGTATAACCTAGATAATGGATCTTCATCTTTGTCTGGATTGAAAAGTGAAAACATTTTGTCTGTATGCTTTTATACCTCAGGTATATTCCTCCTTGATGAATGACTGTACTAAGTGTTGGATTTGACATGTGGGCATTATACCCATAAAACTGTGTGCCTTTGTTCTATTCCTGTATAATCCACAACAGAGCAATACTGAATAACAGTGGTTTAATTGCAGAAATCATTTACTCTCTGTTTAGTTGTGTGTCTTGCCAGGCTTAGTTGTGATAGTTTAGAATTTTTGGACCACATGATGTGCATAGAAATAGGTATTATTGATTATATCTGTGAGGGTTCTCAATATGTAGATGCTACAGTAAGACCTATCATATAAATGTGTAGGAGATGAGCATTCTTGACAATTCTTGGACAGGACTTTTAAAAATGATGGGCCTTACGATTAAAAAATAAAACCAAGATGCTCACACTGTCAGTGTTTTTTAACCTACTGCTTAGTATTTGAGCATTTTGAAAATAATTTGCAGTGTCATTGCATCTTACAACAGTTTTTACAATATGATATACATCATCTATCCATAATGCACTACTTTCTTCTGACATAAGCTTTTGGTTAAGACCATATACCTGACTGAAGCATGGAGAAAGGTGTCTTCTGAGCATGGACCTCACATGTGCACAATATAGATGTATCTTTTCCTCTTTCCAGATGCATAGTGAAAGTCATTTATTCTCATGCCACATTACATAAAACTGTTTCTATAAGACAGCTTAAAAGTTAATGGGTTTTAGGTAATTTATATGTGGCATGGGAGAATTAGTAATTGAAACAGTAAGAGAATTGGAACCATCTGTGAGAGCTAGATAGGAAATTGTCCTTCCTTCCTGTAGTAACTTAGACATGTTGTAATTTTTAACTCCCACTGCCCTACCTTCACACTGTGGTTGTAGATCTTTTTTGCATGACTAGCTGCTGATTTTCCCCACCCGGTATTTTTAATTCTTTATCCTAAATGATTAGAAAGTTTGTAAACACTGGAATATTTGTCAAGTAGGATGTAATCAAGTAGGATGGTATGCATACATTTGTGACTCTTAAGATGCTGGAATGAATATTTGAGTGAACACCTTTTTAAAATCACAGTTGAAGAACTGTTGAAAAGTTAGAGAAAAGTTGTCTGTGGACAACTCTGTCTACAGATGCAATTGTTTAGTTTTGCTGACTGTAGTGCATTTGCTAAGAATAACAGCATCCCCAAAGAATTTGAAGAATTTCACCAACATTGCTGAATAAAACCTCATAGAAGACTCAGTGTAATAGATATGATTTCTTCAGCTTTTACAGAAGAGGAAATTGGGGTGCATGGGAATGAAATTGCACAGTGTCAAAGGTCAAGGATTGGTCCACACCAAGGATGTGTTGTTTTAATTTTTGTCATTTAGTCATGTACAATTTAAAAGAGATGTCTCACTAATGAGGTTACTGTTATACTGGTATGGTGGTTCTTATTCATATCACCTTGATGCCTATAAAGTTCTATGCTAATATCATCAGAAGCTCAAAGGTGAACATCAGGCTCTTTTTTTGAGAGGAAAAGTGCATTTGTAGAATTCTCTATGGCTTTTTTAAATAGCAGTGCCAAATATTGAATATCTGTTGGTTTCTTTGGTTTTTAAAGTTTTGATGAGGCCATAATTAAGGACACTACTTATGAAAGCTGCAAAAGAAACTGTAATGCTTATCCTACTGCATATATCATCTAAATGCACTTCCGTAGAAGTGCATGTAACAGATATTTCCTTTTTCTGCATGAATTTCAAAGGCTTAATAGTATCATTGATTTTTAAAATATAGAGGCCTTTTTAACTAAAAAATACTATATTTTGTACACATATGGTTTCTAAATTATAAAGTACTTCATAAATAATTCTATTTTAAGATAGACTGGAGAGCAGTAGAGTTATTTTAATGACTGGAAAACATCCACAAGTGTTCTAATTATTAAAAGGCAGGATACTGCTATTGAAATTCTTAGTGTAATCTTGGTTTTCATGGTTTCTTTGGGGAGTCAAGAGAAATTATTTTTCCTAAAGCTTGCCAAAAGGTGGTAATGAGAAAGTGTCTGTATACCATAGATAAAGGATGTTTTGGAGCAAATTAAATGCAAATAACAAAGTGAACTGATGAGAAAACTGAAAAATATTATGCATTAAGAAAGGTGACTTGCATCCTGTGTTATATTATTGTATTCTTTCATGTGTGTCTTTTACAGCGTATTCTCTGGGATCTGTGTGGTACAGAAATTCATATCAAGCTGAATGTGAAATATGTGCATGCCTGTTTGCATCTCATCTGAACTAAGCATTTGATACTTAAACTCCAAAGAGGTGAAAGTTCACAACTGTCTGTCCTTTCTGATTTCAGAATTCAGCTTTCAGAGCAAGAATGTTAGTTGTACGTTTGTATTTCCTCATTGTCAGCTGATCTGTGATTACACGTGCTTTTTACTGTTTTGAAGTAAATAGAAGTATTCCTATATGTCAAAATGAAATAGTCTATTCAGTTCTGAAGAATAATCTTAGTAAAGAATATGTGTGACTGAAATGCTAGTGATTTTTTTTATTTCTTAATGGTACGTAGTCATAATTTTGTATATCCTACTACTGTAGTAAAACAGTGTCTTGCCTGAACATGGGTGCTTTTTGGTGGCATGTGGCTGTTTGCATTCTCTTGTAGTAAATGATAAGTATTTATAAACATTTTAAACTGAGTTGATAAAGATTAAAGAGATACATGATTGTGTAAGCAGAAAATAACATACCTGAAATATCATCAGGATGCTCAGTTTAAGTAAATTGGTCACCTAGAAACTGCAAAGGAAACTTGAATGACTGCAGGTGATTATAGATTTAAATCAGTTTTATCAGTGATTACAACTTTCTTTAGAAAAGGCTCAAAAGAATTTCTTCATTATACATTGCGAGAAAAAATCCCAGATCATAAGTAGGAATACAAACCATGACAAACCAAGGGCTTGTTATAAATTCAGAAATTATCTGACTTAGATTTTACAATCTAGGTGAAAATAATAACCTGCTGAAATCTACCTAAAACTCTCTCCCAGGAGACAGATCAGTCAGGCTTTTTGCTGTAAATTAGGAGTATGGTGTTTACATCTAAAAAAAGATATTTGTAAACTGTGCTGAGACTCTTTTAATTGCAGTACTTTTTCTAAATTGTTAAGCCATGGGAATCTTTTAAGAAGGGGACATACTAGTAAATTGCATGAAAGAAGACGAGATATAATTCGTGTTACTTGTGTCTGGGAGCAGACTCTGAATTACTGTTTGACCCATCATCTAATAAAATATGTTGTATCTGACCTTTTCTAACATTACGAATTTATTATTTTTAGGCAGTCATGTGTTGGAATGAAGATTTATTCTATGGTCTTTTCCCTTGCTGGTTAAAGCTGACAAAACACTCTGATGCAGATCATAAGAAAAATGTAATGACCCCATGAATTAGATGATGTTGAGAGAAGCTAATCACAGTACTGTTTCCATATTGAATGAAGAAATTCACTTCCTGTAGGCGTTTGAAAAGAAGTTCATTTACTTAAGCACCTCCATAGTTTTTAGATGCACCCCATAATAGTGCATTTTTAGCTCACTAAATAAAAGAATAACCTCTCTATAATCTTTTTGTATTTAGAATTCAAGACATGAATTCTGTACTGTTTTGATTGCTGCCCAAGGCAAAGGATGACTGGGAGAGAGAGCATTTTATAGAGCCCTTCCAGTAGGTCAGTAAGTTTGGAGGTTTTCTGCATTTGTCATAGATTTATGAGCTCTCTATGTTTTTCCATGAGGTTGGGTGGGTTTTTTTGGGTGTTTCATGGAGATACCAGCCAACATGATTCATACCAGTATTTGCATATATCCTCCTATTTTCCATAATATTTTCCTTTATCTTCTTCAGTCAAAAATGTAAGATAATATGCAGACATAGGCCCTAATCAAGGCACCTATGTTATTAATTTAGTTGCCTTGCACTCCGTGAACAATTCATGAGGAAGAGAGGTCTCCAGATGATTCAGTTTTGTGATACACTGATTTTTGTTCTGGAATTATCAGTCTCTTTTTTGAAGGCTGTATAGGGAAGTCTGAAAAAAGCTTTCCATATTTAGATGCATTGCATTCAGAAACTCGAATGACATGAATCTGAGCCAAACTGAGTTTAATAATATGAAAGCTTGCATTAGGATTCATCTGTCAAATCCAACACCTAAAAGAGAGGAAATTAAAAGTTGTTGAAACATCCTTTCAAATCTGGATGCTTCTTTCTGCATGTGAGTTTGTGGGTAATGCATGCCTATGTACCCAAAGCCATTTCTATTTTCCTTTTGCTGTGAAAGAGTGTCTTGCCCATATTGTAGTTTTTCATACTCCATTTTTCTCTTGAGTGTTTATATTAGACTTGCAAAGCCTGCCCATTTTGCAAGCAATATGGTTTTAATCAGTGCATGAGGAATAACTTGTGGAACAAAACATGAATATCAGTATCTATTTATTTGCAAAATGAATTTTAAATGCACAGAAAAAAATCAATTTAAACTCATTACCGTCTTCAGCTTTCACTGCTGTCTTGGAAAGCTGAGCTGGTTGCCTAACAGCTTAAAGCATTTCTTTAGTTTGAAAAGAGAAATAAGGCATGTTTTCTTACAGATCTGTGAATACTCCCTTCCACATCCTTTTACCTTTCTTCTAATAGTGTTTCAGAGTCAAGATTGAAGGATGCAAAAAGATTCTATTTCTTCTGTTAATCATCACTGGAATAGTCTCTTGATTTCATTCACTTGCACAGATGTAGTATCTATCAAAGTTGGATGTGGGGTAGAAAGGAAAAATTGCACATTTTTGGCTGTGAATTTAACTGCAGTAATTCTTGTGCAAGTGTACAGTTATGAAGTTTCATAGGCTTGTGTTGCATCTTTGTCCTGAAAAGAGAATCGTTTGGGTTGTATTTCAGGTGATGTTTGAAAGAGAATTCTTGGCCCTACAAACTGGAAACATTGAAACAGAAATCAGCAAGCAACAACAAGCATGTGTTGTTTTTGAGTATTTTTGAGTACCTCTAATATTAAAGAGTAGTTTAAAGGTTTCCTTTATGGGTGTTATTATGTCGTTGGACCAGCAGCTGTAATTTCCATAATGCTTTTCTAACAGATTATTTTCATGGTTTATTGGTTTTCTATTATTTTGTCGCTCTAAACTGAAGAGCTTTTACTGTTTTACCTCTCTGTTTTTGGAATAAGTGCGTCAGAAATCCCATCCTTTGTGCTGTGATTGTGGATGAGTTGTCTGATGATTTTTTCTATATGTAAATTCTCTCCAGAGCATTATTTTTAATTCCGCTCACTACTTTGAGCTCTGCTGGAGAAAAATGGAAGATACAGAAAATTGTTGCTGTATGGTAACAAGGAAGAAGATTTCAGCACTGTATGATGGAATCTGAAACAAAAAACTTTTCAAAGGCTCTTAAACTTTCCTGCTCCAGTCACCTCACACTCCCAGCAGTGTGACATTTGCTTTTCTATGCAATAGAACTATTCTGGAGGGGGAGAGAGGAAGCTTTAAGAATGCTTAGGAGAAAACATTAATTTAGTGTGTTTAAACAAAGTGCTTGAAAATAGAAAAATTATCTTTCTTAGTCGCAGAAGTCCTGGGATTTTTATGATTAAAACATTATTTTCTGCAGGGAAATGACTCTGTCATTTGGGAGTTTGAGTTGCTGCAGTTCCTTAACCAGATGACTGATTAAGAAACCTGACTAACCATCACTGGGGTCTTTTGTCCCACTCCCACTTCTCCCATCTATTCTTGCTGTCCATTAGGAGCCCAGGTATTCCATGTTTCATCTGGTGATGCAGCAATTGTGTGTCAGACAACCTCTTTGAAGTTTGTAATGTGAAACCTGCCGTTTTGCCAGAAATGGAGAAATCTGTGTTAAAACTGGCTGTTGCGTCCTCTTCTCTCCCTATGGCCAGACAGCATCTTTCATGTGGAGTGTACCAAACCAGAGACTGAAAGGATTGGAGTGTGAGTGTTTAGACTCCCATTAGAAGGATTTTTTTAGGATAGTATAGGTACTTATGGCAAGTAGTAGCCACGCCAACTTGAACCTCTTGCCTTCTTAAGACAGAAGAACTTACTTTTTGTTTAGCTGTAGTTTTGCGTGTTTAGTTTTTGTTTGGCTATTTTGTTGGTTTTTTGTTTGTTTTTGTTTTATTTTTGTTTTTTTCCCATGCTCTACCATTACTCTGCTCTCTCAAATGAGAAGTTCCTTCAAGTCTCCAGCAAGTTAGCATTATGAAAGAGCTTTGGGAACACAGGAATTATCCAGGAAAGGAAAGCTGCATTTTCTTCCAGCACAACATAGGATCTCGAAATCCTCAAAGAAGGCAAGATGCTTTATACAGGAATCTAAGGAAAATTGCAAATACAGGCCAAAAAAAATTATATTGCCTCATCAGTTAAATTGTAATCTTGTGAGTGCCTTAAAAAATTCCCTTTTAAGGGCCTAGTGTGTGAAAGATTACTGCCTGTAAGTCTCTTTCACATAGCATAATAATTTAATGAGATATAAACCTCTTCAAACAGAGTAGTAGAGGTACTTTTAGGCATAGGCATAAATGCATCATTCTGTCCTTCTTTGGTTGGGTCATGAAAATGTTAATCATTTGAAGAAGTGTATTCTAACTTGTAGGGATGTTTCTACAGTATGAGAGGTTGGATTCTACTCAGTTTATTTTTCGCTAACTGTAAGCTTGCTATTCCTCTGTATATGAGATCAGCAGATTATGTCATAGTGGAATTGGTGTTTTGTTTTCCAGAGTCTTTGTGAGCATAGTCTAATGGTCATTCTAAAATGACCTGAGTGGCAGGGGTAACAGATGTTAAAAGTAGGAGGTATTTTTTAACTGTAGATTTCTCTTTCTGATACTGCTTAGTTGATTTGGGGTTTTTTTTATTACTTTTGAAGGACCTAACTTTCTCCTCAGGACCAGTGTTTACTTCATTGTTTAAAATACAAGCTCATTCTTTTTCCACCTTCTCTACCCCTCCTTCTTCTGCCAACTCCCAAAGGCTAGTATTGTTCATAGTCACAATTTCAACAATATTGAAGGATATCTTGTAGGAGATGAATTATAGATTTTAAGTAATATTTCCTTTTTGTGTCTGTCCTCTGCTTTGACTTGCATCATTGGTTTATTTGGCTTTCCCTTTTTGTCTCTGATTTTTCTCAAGAGATCTTGCAGACTGACCTAGTTTCAGCTTGCGATTTCTAGTGGAATTTTTTCTGAGTATTGTTTCAGCATAAGGAAGCTCCCAAAAGGAACTTCCAAGAAAAAAAGTATCCGTAGTATTTAGGGACAATGGTGCAGTTTTTTTAAGCACAGTATCTTAAGAGTTAGCTAAGGCTTGAAGTCCCTGAAAAAATGTACGTGCAAACTGCAGATGTGGTTCTTGACTTCCAGTGCTCCTTTTCAGGAATTATTTAAAAGGTAAGACTTTCTGGTTTTGAGTAAGACTGTGAACTCCTCAAATACAGTATTTCACAGATTTATTATGTATCAATCTTATGTAAGACAGGGAATTGAAAATTTTTCTGTAAATTTTGAAAAATCTTTGGAGATAAGTCAACAAACAGTTTTACTGTGTTTCTGCTGAAAACAGAGAAAAAAGTCCACATATTGTCTTATCCTTCTGTGGTTTAAAAATAGTAATTAAAAACAAAACTAAAAAAATTCTGTAGATATGTAATCTCAACTAGTTTTAATCGCAACACAATTTTTCCAAAACAGTATCAGTGAAATACTAAAATCAATTTGTGTAAACTCAACAGTTCTAATCCAAGCAGCAATTGAATGACTGGAAGTGGAGGTGCACTTTGGGCAAGCTCTGCTTTATCTATTTTTCAGACTTAACCGTAATATTCCTACGTGTATGGAATCCTAATGTTCAAATTAGCATAAAAGCTATTGTATTTCTTGTTCTTTGTTCTTGTTTCTTCACTCTGGAATGTGGTAGTAACTGGAAAAGTGGTAGTTACATCTGATTTTTATGTAGGCATTTGTTGTAGCAGGTTACAGATATTTATAGCATTCTCAGTCATTTAGGAAGCTTATAGTTACTAAAACAGAATAAGCCAACTTTTTTTTTGTAAATGTTTGGCTGATTTGAGAATGTTATTTTTTTTTTTTTTTTTTTTTTTTTTTTCTCAATAATCTAAACATTTCTTTTAACTGTCAGACATCCCTTGGACACTGCAGAGCATAGCAGCTCCAGCACTCACCAAATGTCTGACATTCATGCTCAGGCTGTTTGATTTATCAAGTGGCAGAATATGTTCCTGTGTGTTGTTCTTTCTTAAAGATAAGTAGACAGAACAGTGTTCACATGAGTGCTTTATAAAGCAAAAATATTTTCATGTGAGTGGTTCGCTCTTCTCATTTAAAAGAGGGATTTCATTGTCAGCTGGAAAAGCTAGCAATTAAAATTAATTACATTTATTATGGCAAATTCAGTTTATTAGTAATTAAAATTATTTGTTTGAGTTATTAAAAGAGTTCTTGAAGTAGTTAAGATACCCTCTCAGAATTAAATTCAGTGCTGAGGCAAAATAATAGGTATATACAGTACCTACCTTTGCAGTAGGTATAGGCCTTGTAATATTCCAATACACAGATTGGAATACAAAATAAGCAACTAATAGTGATCAAGATCAGAATTACCAAAAAGCAGTTTCTCCTTCCAGCAATGGATGGTTTCTGTGAAAGACTTTGATTCACAGGAATAATACATCTTTTGTTGTGGGTGATGGCAGTATGAAACTTGGAAACTGTTTGTTTCCTTTTCACACTTCTGTTTTGTGGGGTAAGCTTAGATGGCAAGTACATACAGCAGCTGTTGAGCAGTTTTTTTGTATCTCAAAAACAGCAAATAACAATTTGCAGTTCAGGGAATGATAATGCACAGAAAATTGCATTTGTATTATAATTATACCTTTATAGTGTGCTTTTAAGTGCCAGTTGAACAATAAACTTATATTCATAATCACAGGTTCACTTGGGAGTTTTGTGTTACACCTGTTTCTCAACTTGTAAACCAGTGAATCTGTGTAGCAATTTGTAAACCTTTACTGCTACCTCTCCAGACTTGGAATGGACCACAGTCCCATAAATATATTTTGATCAGGTGCATTTATTTTTTCCATAATACCTGAATCCCTCTTCAAACACCTGTGACTGTTGAAGATGTGCATATGGAGTGAATGTGAAAAGAGAGGGCAAGAGTCTTCTGCTGGCTTTTCTATATATTTACATGTGTGTGAAAAGGGAAATAAATTATTCAGTTTGGGAATATTTATATTGAGAATCAGAGCTGATGTTGGTGGCAGCAGGGTAGGTTTGGCTAAACCTAAATAAAGTTTCAGCTTTATCAGACAAATAAAGCTGATAGAACTTCAGTATGAAATAAGTATAAAGGAAAGAAGCCTGATGCTGAAGAAAATTTCTGTGGTAAGCATGAAAAAAAGGGAAGGAATTGGCAGAGGTGGATAAGGAAAGAGATACAATGTAGGATAGAAATAATCAGACTTCAGCAACAGAAAATTGTGACAAAGATGCTGGGCATAAAAATGACATATCTGTAAACTTAAGTGGTACCAGACAAATGAGCTTTTTGAGAATAATGATTCAAATGACCTCTTTAGAATCCATCAGTCACTTGAGTATTTTCAGTACATGTCGTTCTGTGTAAATTAACTACTTTCATATTTGTGTTTCAGATGTTAGTCTGATGTGTTAGGTAATTTAAACTGTTACTGCCTTCGATCTGTATGTTGCTGTTAAATGAAATTCCCTGAGGTACATGGAGTGTTATGGCTGCTGTTGAAGTGCCTGTTGTGAAAACCCGTGAGAGCTGGGGGTAATGGCACAACAAGTGGAAGGGGAAAGCCAGTCCATGATCTTAATAAACCACATGGATAACTTTGCTTCTGTTATGAATTTCTAGATATTTCCATTAATTTTTGCTAACTTCATAGATTCATTTTATTTGGAAAGACATGGTGTAAAAGTGATTAATTGACTTAATTACAATTTCAGATTGTCAGATATTGGTGATTAAGAACCAAGAGAATTTTTATGTTTTCTTTAGTGGAAAAGCAGGAAATCTTTTTTTGTTTTTGTTCTTTATCAAGGTAGTCTCGTATTTTTTTGACATATGGGGCATATCCATAAAAGAAAAATCTGGAATTCCTCTCTTTTTATTACTTTCTCTCTCCTGTTTCTTCAGATAGTGGCTGGTGTGAGGAAACACTTTCTTGGCTTCATAAGTATTGCAGTTCTGTGTTTTGTGTGTTTTTTATTGTAGCACTATAACACATAGCACTTTTCTCACAGGTGTTTGGTTTTTTTCTTCCCCTCCAGAACCCTATCAAGAAAATTCCAGATTCTCATGAAATTACACTCCAACATGGGACAAAAACAGTAAGTGATAACACATTCTCAACACTTCACATTCTTCTAGGATAGATCCAGTCTATGAAATAAGAACTACTTGTAGAAACCATTCCATGACTGTGATTTTCAGCTGAAGTTCAAGAAGTTAATACTTCACAGTGCACACAGTGCATGTGACTTCCTGACATAATTAGGATTTGCATGCTAGTGTGCCAGGTTCCCAATTTACATGTGGTGGTAATTGCTTCTGTAGTATGTTTCTTGAGTACATTTCCTAATGAACTTTATGATGCAAAATTTTTTAAGATATTGTACTCTACGTTAAACTAATAAATCTCTTGATGGCTTCTAAAAGCACAAGTTCATGTTATTTCTATTGAAAAGGTTCTGTAAAATGGAAGTTACACTTCTGGAGGACTTCTGAGGTATTTTGACAACATGAGAATGCAGCTGTCATCACCTACAGCAGAGGTGAATTATAATGTGGGTATACATTGCACAGTTGGATTAAACTAGATGCAGTGAATGAAACATTAGAAAAAACTTTTCTGTAGAAGGACAATCTTTGTTTTACTTGTTTGTTACAGAATAGTGCAACTCCTGACGTTCATACACACATCAAAGAATGGGAACAATGTCATTATCTCGATACCTATTGTTTCACCCCAACATTTTAAAGTACAGCATTCTCATGATGTTCATACAGTGTACTGTAGTTCAGCTAAACTTATGTATCCCATCTGTACCTCTTCAATCTAATGAATGTGGGTTTGATGATGACTCCATTCCTGTGCAGCTGAAAGGTCTCAGGAAAGTTTTCCCAATCTGGACAGTCTTTCCAGAGGTCTGATTAATTTCCTGGTTGCCTTCCTTGTGCAGTGTAATAGGAGTTACTGTTCCAAATGAAACTTTGGGGATATATATTTCTTTTTTGTTCTGGTATTTTTGAAACATAGGTGGGTAGGAGAAAAAATACATAATCAGAGGTATGTTGAACAGTCTGCTTTCTAACATCTCATGTCACAGCTGCTGCTTTTTATAGTAGTTATTGTAGAATAGAACACTCGAGTCTTTTAACTAAATGCATCATTAATCTGGAGATGCCCCCTTTTTGTCTGTGTTAGAAATCATGAATTAAATTAATGGGGTTCAAAATTTATCATCTAACTGGTAAAAAGTTTTTCGTTTGTTTTTGGGGGGGTTGTTTTTTGGGTTTTGTTGGGTTTTTTTCGTTTTTGTTGTAAGTTGGTTTGGGATTTGTTTTGGGAAATAGTAAGCGGTTGAATCTATTTCATTTAAAAATAAAATACTTTACAGTAACATGATCTCTAAGTGGAGTTCCTAATTAATTCTTAGAGATAGTGCGAAGCAGTAGGTTTCAGCATTTGATTTAGGGAAGTAAAAAGAAAAATGTTGAATTCATTAATAAATCTGTAAATTAGATTTTCTTGGGGGCAACAGATTAGGATGTCTGATGATGTTTTGCATTCTTCAGAATAACGAGATTTTAGACCTCTGAAATATGTGATTTCTGGAAGTTACTGCTTTTTTTAAACTGTTGGCTGTATGATGGCACTGTACGTTTAATGATACCAGCTGAGAAGATGACTAGAAATAACTAGAAATGAGTCTTTGATAAAATAAGGAATACCTAAGTGAAACTTTTTCTACACGAAACTGACAAAATAAACTCAAAAGAAGCCCATACTCTTTCATGTAAGAAAGCCTTAATGTTAGCAAAACAAGTTGTCCATCTTAAAGATAAAATCCATTATTAATTAGGTTTTTATTTTTTGTGGATTACTTTTTCAACTAGCCATGAAAAAGGAAATATCTCCAGTGAAATTGCATTTTTTGATTTTTTGTGAGTTTCGTGTGAAAACTATTCAACTGATTACATAAGCTCTAAATGTCTCCATACCATAACACGTACATATACTAAAGAGTTTTACAGTAGCAGACTGATGTATCTCTGATACTGTTTTTTTGATTTTACTTCTGTTTTGTCTGCATTAAATTATAGTGACAGTTGATATTTTTCATGTATACATGTAAAAAAGACTATGAAGACCAGCATTCTTATATGCAAATTGTCATAATTTTATACATCAATATCTGGATTTTTTAATTTAGTTTAGGTATCTGAAAGTAACTGGGCTGATTTTCTGTTTCCGAAGGAGTTCAACATTGTTAGTTTACAGCCATGACACTATTCTCATGTGTTATCTTTCACTCAGAAATTAAGACTTAATTAAGACTTTTCCTTTCTTTATTGTTCTTAGAGTTGTTTGGTGGTTTTTTCTTTCATTTCTTCTCCACAGTTTTTAGTAGGTCTGAATGCTCTTGATGGACTAACAGATGATAATTTTTATTTTTTATTTCAGAATTTTCTGGCTCATATCTTCAAATGCCTTTCAAGGCATTTTCTAGAATTTATTTTAAAAAAAGAAAAAAATTGTTATCACTACTCTTTCCTCTTGTGTTGAAGACTGTCTTCCTTATTGAGCAATCTTTTCTGATTCTTATAATTTTCCATTTTATTTATGGAATGACCCAGGGTTTTTTCCTGTGGTTAACAGTCATTCTCTGGTTAAAATCTATGATTTACCCATAGTCTGTCTTGACTATGAACTTGAAATGCCCAATAGAGGGCAAAATTTTTTTCAGTAATTGTAAATGAAATTTTGAGTAGTTCTAAAAATCCTTTTTTTTTTCATGGTTTTTTTACATTACAGTTCCGCACTATCTCATGTAGATGGTTTAATATTGGAGAGTTAATCTCATTATTTATGGATTAGTTTAGCACATTGTCTAGCCAGTCTAGTATTAATATTTGAAAACATAGTAATAGATAATATTTCCAGCACTGAGAAAAAATAAGATATAATTTTGAAGGTAAATGGAATGATGTTTAATCAATGAGGTGCTTTCTGTTGCTCTTACTTCTCCATATGGTTATTAGAACACTAATGTTTTTCGAAGAAAGAATTAAATAGGATTTTCATTAAAAATTCCATTTTTATTATTCTTTTGTTTGAGGATAACCTGAGAGTAGTGAGCATTAAGAATTCTTTTTTTAAAGTTCTGAGTAGCATTAAGGAATTTCATATCTAAACCAAAAGGGCTTTGATAATATTTTTTTTTTAGGTTTTTTAGTTAAAATTGTATGGTTTTCAACTTTTTTATTATTCTTTTTAAAATCAACTTTATACTTTATTTTTAGAAGATAAATTTAACCATGCAGCATATCTGTACATAAGTGTCTTGAGCAAAGTAGTGCAAAACCTGATGGACGTGAAATGCCATTTCAGTATCTTGCTAGAAATACTACTTTTGCTTTTGACAAAAACCTAGAGTATAGTTTTGTTCATACAAATGAAGCATACCCAAGTTCTGCAATGAAAGAACTAAAAAGCAAACACTGTAAATTACTTTTCTCAGCTGTTTTCAGTGGTTTGTTCAGATTTCCATTTCCATTCTCCCTACCTCTCACAAAGTACTCAGGCATTATACACAGCAGTTGAAATTCAAAAATGAACCATAGCTCACGTACTTTAGGAAGAAATTAGCACACAAAAAATTTTGTTTACTTTAGTAGGATTTTGTACTTTGACACTTGAAGAACAGGAGGAAAAAAATAGGTGTGAATGATCTTGATTGTTTTTTGTATTTTCCTGTGTTTAGGTTTCTGCTCTGGGGTTGGATCCTTCAGGTGCCCGTTTGATAACTGGTGGATATGACTACGATGTTAAATTTTGGGATTTTGCTGGAATGGATGCCTCTCTCCAAGCTTTTCGGTCACTCCAGCCTTGTGAATGGTAAGCATGAAGACTGCTTTTATCACTTAAGACTGTGCCTATGTGAAGCTCCTAATAGAATGCACAAAAGCCTTGTAAGACAGCTTTGTTTTAAAAAGCTTTTGTATCCCATTGTACATTTTGTAAATTGAACGTGAACCTAAGAACTCACCTGCTTATGTCTTTTCATGCTTTTACTAATGCCTTGCATATTTTCCTGTTATAGAAAGCTGCAGGTGAATTTGGAAATTGTATTTTTAATAGTGTATTAGCAAATAGTTTATGAACCTTGCAAAGCGACAGGTTGACTATCATAGTTGTAACAAAAAATATTAGAATACGCTTTCTGTGTGTCTTCTGCTTATATAAAATTATTGAAGAAGGGAAGAAGGTTAAACAGTTGTCCCTCTGCGAAGAGTCTCTGTAGTTGCTGCCAGTATTTCTGAGTGGAGAGGTATCTTATTTTCATTAAATCCTGGGTTTCTCGAAGCACTGGTCTTTTGCATTGCTCTGATAATTGAATAGCTACATAGCATGCATTAAAAAGGTATGTTTGATGTCTTTTTTAAAAGAAAAAAGCTATATATTTAAATTCATCCATATATTTTTCTATATGTAAATTAAAAAAATTACTAACACAATTGTTCTGGCAAGATACTTTCCAATGTCTAACTGATGTGGTGCCCCTTATGAAATATTTCAGTCTGCTTTAAAAAGGGATTGAAATCTATTATGCTCAGTTGAGTAGTCCTCAGAATATCTGGTTTTAATCATTATTGTCTTAAAAAGCTACCACTGAATTTTGGTCAGTTCAAAATGTTAGAATGTATATTGCTATTTATAGATATGCCAAAAATATGGATAACGAAAGATAAGAAAAAGCTGGAGCTGTTATCCTGAAAAGGAACAAAATAGAAAATGATTCTACTGATGTTCTCAACTGTGAAAAATGAGGAAAATAAAAAGTGTGCTTTGATTCATTATGCAATACTAATATCTTTCATGAAGTTATCTTGTTATAATAACTCAGTGGATGACACACTTTCTTCGAAAACTTAACTTGGTAAATATGCTGCTTTAAAATTAGAAACTAAATAAAAATTCTCCAAATGTGAAGTAGCCTTCAGATTGTCTGGTTTGAGTTAGATTTACATGACTAGTTAGTATTTAAATGGTGTTTTACGGTATTTTATGTTTTACGGTATTTAAATGGTGTTTTCCGCTTCTTCGTCATAACTTTGCATTCAGAAAGGCCTGTCAGTCTGTGCTCACACAGTAGGATATAATTTTAACTGATACATTTTCAAACTGAGCAGAAGAGTGCATTCTGGTTTAGTAGTACTTGCTAACAGTGGTACAGAGCATGAATACAATATAAAACCCACAGGTACAGTGTATGTTTGTGTCCCATTTCAAGGAAAACAGCTGGAAATACATTTTTATTCTCCTTTTGGCAAAACCTGATATTAAAATACGAGCTTAAAGTGCTTGTTGTCCCTGACACTGTTCATTTCATCTGTAATAAGTATCTCATAAGGATTTTTATGTACATGTTCTTGGTGAAATTACATTCTTGTGGCTTGAGTATGTTGATTATAGATGAAATACATAAAAATACAAATTTATAATATTATTAAAAATATAATTGACTGGAGGAAAGTTTACAAATTTTGCTTACGTCGCAAGCCTCGCTTAGTAATTTTAGGTCTTTTGTGAAGACAAAACTGGAACTAATTATCTGTCTGGTAAAAGATCTAAATTCAAGAAATCTTAAGTTCTTTGGTGGTGACACCGAGGCTTGTTGGTGAGCTCTTTGTGGAGTATTAGATAATTTATGCCCAGGTGTGTCTGTACTCCTGTATTATTTTTTTCACTGTGGAATTTATTGTGAGGACTGTTAGCATTCACAGACCTTAATTTCAAAGAATTCTAGTCTGGAAGCCTTAGGGGTTAGCAGAAATCCAGTTCTGGGCAATAAATTTAATTTCATATTAAGAATAAAACAGCCACGGAACAATCCTATATTGTCCAGGATTCATTTTGTTGCATAGTATCAGGTTACTCTATTAATTTCTCCTTGGATTTGGGATGTAATGAGAAAAAAAAAAAAAAGTGACAAAAAAAATAGTACCTTCAGACCACACCTCAGTGTTAAAAGCAAAGGCAAGCGTAAGGCTTTATCACATGTGTAGAAATTGTGTGTCATGATTCTACATGTATGTATAGTTCTGCAGGTCCTTGCAGAAAGTACTGTGCACTTTTGGCAGCTTTAAACCAAACTGACTCGGTTTAGTGCTATTAAAGGGAACAGGTTTTAAGTTTTCCAATACTCTTTATTTTAAATCAGTAAGAAGCAAAAATGTTTTCTTTGAGAAGTGTCTCTGCATAGCCTCGGTCTTGGTCGTTCTCCAGTGAAAATCTGAAAAGTGGTAAATTCTGGGGCTTTGCAAATACCCTGCTTATAGAACCAGTGCTTCAACATAATTTTAAAGTTGTAGTGCACAGTCACAAAGGTTTGGGTTTTTTTCTTTAGGTAAAGGTTGTGTAAGTACTTTGTTTCAGACTTTTTTTTACATGACTGTTTTGGTAAAATAGAAGTTATGTTCCTGTTGTGCTACAGGCCATAAAAATCAGGTGCCTTTCCTTGTTAAATGAAGCTTTAAATCTAAAATATTTTCCAAACTATTACCAGTGCCATGTTAAAAGTATTTATGTCTGTAGTTTTTATTTCACTGTCTGAAAGAGTTTTCTCAGAAGACTCTCTGGGCCTTTGCATATTATGGATTCTCTCACAGATCAGATTTTACTTCTGGACAAGAAGTTGTACCATATCTAGGGACCAAATCCTTTTCATGCATTGAGGCATGCCTAAAGCAAAAAGAGTCTTCTAGTGCAGTTTTTTAAATGTTTATTTTTGGTTCTTATGTTTCACCAATGAACAGTGCAAACTATGAATCCGTGCACTGGAGATAGGCAGGGTATTTTCTCTTGACAATTTCAACATCAAAATGTGAGAAATATAAATAGATAAGTACTTCGTTCTGATAAGATATTCATGTGGAACTCAGGAGTATTTTGAGCCGAGTATGAATCATGGGAAATGGCAACAGCACCTGGAATGACAACTGGGGAAAATTTTTTAATTTCTAAGATGTGCTTATAGATCTAAAGCTGAATCAGATGGATTATTTAGTCTAAGTTTATCAGCTGTCTGCAGAGAATATTCTAGACTTCAGATACTGTTTTTCTTGTGGGTGTCTTTTTAATTTTTCCAGTGTTTCCTCTGAGCCTAATGAGCCTAATGGCCTTCTTTCCCCTTTTATGAGCAGGCATCCATTTTTGCTCTTGAGGCTCAGGAGGCTGTTTCAGACATCACCTGTGATCTGTTTTGGAAATTGCCAAATCTGAGTGTCTCCTTTTTATTGAAAATCAGAGTTTATAATACTTCAGCCAATTTGGTTGCCAGTTTGTATTACATAATAGTGTGCTTGAAGCAATTTTTGGCTTTTGAGTCATAATCTAATCAGTTTTGCCAAACAGTTTTTGAATGAGAAACTTAGTTTACATTACTGTGATCAATACAGAACTTCAAAAATATGTATTACAATACTTCACGTGTTTTGTGTAGTAACTCACACTTTGGAGTCAGATTTAATCTAACACATAGTAGCTATTGTTAAGTCAGTCATGAAGTCACTACCAAGTAAGATGTGAAGTGTTAAATTATTAAGGTACAAGTTGCAGTCAGTTTTGCTCATCATCTGAGGGTTAATTTTACTGATGAGAAATCGTGTTATAGTTTCCTAGTACTTGAATGCCCAGGGTTGTGTCTTAACCAAAAGGAAGATACTTTTTGAGGTCAGTTTGGACGCCATGGGAATCCAAAATAACATTCCAGTCCTTAAGTTTGGGTGACTTTAGTTGCAGAGCAGAAGCATTGTATAAAGTAATGTTATTGTGCACATTCTGTTAATGTGGCAGAATATGAATTCTGGCAAGTCTGGAGCAAATAGACTGCTCTGCATTCCTTGCCATTGTTGTAATGGAGTGTATAGCCAGGTAGGGGATCACAGGATACTTCAAATACAGTGAACTTTGTTCAAAAAAGTGGGATGCTCAGGGAAGATGCTGAAGCTGAAACTGGACTTTTACACATCAGCCATCTTCCCATGGTCTGTTAGTAACTGTTGTCTTGGTATTATTCCATAATTTCAGTCCCAGACTTACTCAGTCAACAGAAGACATTTCTCAAAGAAAACCTTTACAGCTAACAGTCCATCATCTAAGACATAGTAGACTAGGTATATTGATATCTACTGTCATGCTTCCAGGGTCAGTGTTGTATTTAACTTTATTTAAGGTTCCAATTTAACTATAGGCATGAACATAGAAAAAAAGGTGCAAGAATGCTTACATATGACTAATTTTCTGGTGTACAGTGGAGTTTTATGTAGGACTAAAACATTCTTCTCTTGTAATGTATAAATGATTTAAATGCATGTGTTGCTTTTGAGAAGATGCAAAAGAATTTTCAGCTCTGGAGAGCTGAATTTGACACACACTGTTTCTCACTTGGAGCTATAAGAGGATTCCTAAAACTAAATGTGCTTGCCAGAAATAACAGTTTGGGTGCCAGGTTTGTAAATGATATTGTTTGATATGCTTTGTGGTTGAAGAAGGAAATGCGTCATTGATCCATTAATCTTGGATAATTTTTTTCCAGCTTTTTTGATATAAGAATGTATATGGTTCTATTTCTGGAATATGCTTTTTCACCATTAACATTTTTACTGTAGCTTGCAGGAACTGAAGTTAATGGAAACATTTTCTTTCTTTATAGTCACCAAATCAAATCTTTACAGTACAGCAGCACAGGAGATGTCATTCTTGTTGTCTCTGGTAACTCTCAGGCAAAAGTTCTTGACAGAGATGGCTTCCCAGTAATGGAGTGCATAAAAGGAGACCAATACATTGTGGATATGACAAACACAAAGGTAAAGTGTTAATTATTTTTTAAATAAATTGATTGATTTCCGAAAGCATGACAATATAGTGTGGCTTTGCTTCAGTAAGGTGAATACAAATCTCTGTATCTGGGAAGGGATAATCCTGTGTATTGATACAGGCTGGAAGTTGTGAGACCTTCAACCATGGAGGATTTCATGACCCAGCTAGACAAAGCCATGGCTGACCTGATCCATTGCTGCCCACAGTCTGTCTTTGAGCGAGAGGTTGACCTGAGGGAACTCAAGAGTCTCTTCCAGTTAATATTTCTACGTTGCTACAAGGAATTAATCTGCTCAACAGTGTATCAAAATTTGTCAGCTTCCCCTGTATCCCTGTCCAACCAACTCAAACAAAAATTGGAAACTGTTAATCTGGTCTAGTCTCTTGCTAGCTTCTACCTTTCCATTCTTTTGGAAGCAAGTGTTGGAGGTTGGTTAATGTTACTTGTGAGCTATGGGTGTAAAACTAGTGAGCAACTGTAAGTTTTTAATAGTAGTTAAAAATGCAACTGGAGAAGGGCTGATTCATAGTTTTCTAGTATTTTAAAAGCAGTTGATTGGGTTTTGAGCACTTTGCTTTTGTGGTTCTGCAAGCTGTATGAGACAGGGATTCACTTTACATAGATGATTTAAATTTAGGTCAGCTTTTACAATATTGTAAGACTAAAATGTAGTGATAAAATCAAGTGCTTAAACTGATGATGAAGTTGACTTATTTATTGCTTGTGAAGTATATTGCCAAAGAACTAGGCTAAATATTGTTTTGCCTAAAACTGTTCTTGTCAGATGGCTGTTTCTTTTGGATAGGGATATGTATATAAAACTATCAAATAGAAACATCTGCTTTAGTTCTTGTTTACTTAAAATAATTCAAGATTTCTTTCACTTTTAAAGTTCTAGAATTCCAGTGTATTGTGGTCCAGCAGGCAAAATGATAAAATATTTGTTTTATCATCCCATTAACTTTTCATTATTTCTTGCATATTTGTGCTTAAACTGAAGAAATTCCAGTGTTGCAGGAGTAGTTTCCAAATTTCTCTTTGAATGCAGAGCACATACCTGTACTTCAAAGAAGTAAAGCCAGCTGGACAAACATTTTTTGTATTAATAGACACCATAATGGCAATCTCTTACTTTGGATTAAATCCTTACCTTCTGTTTTTTTTTTTTCTATACCAAAGAAACAGGGTTGACTAATCAATTTGCAATTTATAATCTCATATGAAAAACTCATCTGATGTTAAATTCTTCTTGACAATGGTATTCTGTTTCTTCACTTATTTTCCAACAAGGTCTTTGGCTAGTGCAGTTTGTCACTGAGTGTGTATGTTGTATGACCCTGATAATTTTTGTTATCTCTATTATTTTTGCATAGCTTGGAACAATTTGCATTATGCCACATTGATGCCTAATGCCTCATCCTTTCTCTGCATTACAGTTCTCCTAAGGAGAAAAGTGGAAGTATGATTAATTTTCTTAAAGAACAAACATAAATAGAAGAATTTTCAGGGTTTTTACAATTGAAAAGTGAAAGCAAGCACAGGAGTAAAGCAGATTAGGGTACATAAAATCTGTAAAATCAGCCATTCCTGTAGGCAGAAGAGTCTTACTCAGCCCACAGCTTTCATGTGATTCCACTTGAAGTATTTGGAGTAAAATTTATAAAACCTTGTAAGACATCTTACAGAACCTTGTAAAGACCTCTGTATTTATTTCCTTAGGGTCACACAGCAATGCTCAATTCAGGCTGTTGGCATCCCAAAATAAAGGAAGAATTTTTGACATGTTCTAATGATGGGTGAGTATTGGGGTGTATTGTCAGGGTTTTTTGAGCTTGTTTGGCTTTTGGGTTCCAATAAAATGCCCTAATTTGTTTTAAATACCATCCCTTGAAATCTTGAGCAAATACTCCGGAAAATGTTAGATGAGATCAGGAAGTAGGTTTCAGCTTTAGATAATTAATGTATTTTGCCTATATTAGTATAATTTGTAATTTAAACTGACTTCCAGTGGTATCTCATGAGAGTGGTTGGTTAAATCTGTTTTTACAAAAATTCCTGGACACTATTTAACTTTATCCAGTATGTCTTCAGAGCTGAATAACTCCTAGATGTGGAGACTTAGATGTAACCAAGTATGGTGGAAAATTAGAGTATTTCAGCTGAGAGTTGTAAGTTTTGTTAAATGTAATTGCATATTGATGGATGTTCTTTGAAAACTGTTTAAGAGACTATTAGAAATTATTTTGTGTCCTCAGTCTTGATCTTTGGGGTTTGAGTCAAATCGCAAAATTGTCACTGTGGCAAATAACGTTAATTAATAAAGTTACTACAGCTGTCAGTAGCAAGATCATGAATGATTTTTGAGCTGATGTTTCAGACATCCAGTCTCCTTTACTCCAGAGTCACAGGGAGTGGCAAGAAAGCATTTCTCTGCTAAAGTGTCTGTAGCATGGTCCATGCTAAAAAGAAGACCCCAGATATCAATTACTTAAAATGGTGTTTTGGGTCTGGGTTTTTTATGACAAAAGGGACCCGCTCATTGTGTAGCAAACAAGTACACAAAGAAAAAGGAAAATTTATGATTTCTGACAAGATTATAAAAGATTGTGGCAGATGAAGAACTACAGTGTGCTTTATGGAGTAGTTTGTTTGTAAAAATACATGCAAGTTAAGCCAACTGTGTATTTTTTCCAGCTTGTAGACAAAAAAGATTTTCTTCCATATGAGAACTACATATTAAATGGTAGACTACTACTTTAAAAGTGTACTCTTTTAAAAGTGCATTGCTTTTTTTTGTATGTAGTTAGACATCAGTCCGTCTTCCTAGTTAGGGTGAATAGCTTGTAGGTGTTGAAAACTAAAGTAAGATAGTATCAGTTTTGAAGTCTGTCCAATCCCATACGATCAGGTGCTTAACTAATATACCAGTTGCTGTGAATTTAAATGGTCTGGTCAATTCAGTAAAATCCAGATAAACACTGCTATAAATGGCTGCATAATTACATTTTCAGAGACACTACATGGCTGACATTACAGGAAAAGTATTTTAAGCCCATTTAATTTTATTTCATGCTAGTGACAGATCTTTCCAGTACTTGGACATGCCTTGTGTAAAGAAACAATTTGGACTGCTTAATTTGCAGCACAGTACTTAAATGTTAAAGACACTATTCTATCTGTGAAATTTAATAACAGAAAACATAAAGTCTCCAAAGTTTAATCAGTAATTCATTATAAAACTGGAACTGTGAACTAGAATAGAATAGACTAGAATAGTTCCAGTTGGCAGGGACCTACAGTAATGATCTAGTCCAACTTCCTGACCACTTCAGGGCTGAGCAGAGGTTAAAGTATGTTATTAAGGGCATTGTCCAAATACCTCTTAAACACAAACAGGCTTGGGGCATCCAGTACCTCTCTCAGAAACCTGTTCCAGTGTTTGACCACCATCTCAGTAATACTTCTTTTTGTATGCTGTCCAAATGTATTGTGGAACATGTCTCAGGAGACTGTGATGTCGGGCTTGAAAAGAAATGAAAAAAGTTCATGTTTTGAAGGACTCATAAACAGACAGGAAATGCAGTAGGCATTGTATAATATTTCTTATATGACAGTTGTGGAAAGTGAGGAGGATTGAAGGGGATAAACTTTCAATGGCCAGATTTGCTCAGCATTAGTATTATAATTGTGTCTAAAGACTGAATACAGGACTAAATCAATCTATGATCAGATTCAGTCAGATGTTTCTTCTATTTTTATATGTTCTCAGTGGCAGAGTGCCATTGATAATAGAGATGGGATTTGGTGCTGTACTATGCAAATGTAGTGTGTGGGTTGTTCTCAACATACAATGCTTTTGCAGTGTTTTTACATGTAGAGATGGTGTGGTTTTCTGGCAAATAGGTTCTGTTGGTAAGAACTTCTCTTTTTCCTTGGGAAAAGTGTTGAGTCAAAGCCCAGGACATGACTTTATGATAGACAGAGATTTTGGGTAAGTTTCATTTAGGTTGGTTTTCTGGGTTTTTTGTTTGGTTGGTTGGTTTGGTTTGGGGGCTTTTTGTTTGTTTGTTTTGGTTTGGGTGTTGGGGGCTTTTTTGGGTTTTTTTTTTAATAATGTTTTTTCCAGTCTTGAGTCCGTCTTTCTACGGGGCAGGAGACCTGTCTGTATTCAGTTTTGGTATTTGTGACATTATGCACAGGTGTGATTCAGCATTCATAATCAGCAACATACCTGGTCATACTTTATCAAGAAGATCTGTATCTGTAAGAGGAAAAATTAAAAGCTTTACAGTATTGCACTTCAGAGGAAAAGTTGAAATCAAACACCTCCTCATCTGTTACGTTTTTTATCCTTACAGTCTGCTGCTGCTTTTGTATACAGTGAAATTCTGTAGGAAATCTACAGTAGATTACTATTAGCTTTGCTTTAAAATTTGTACTAGACATAGATGTGGTATCGAGTTACTTGAATTACAGTGAGTGGTCTGAAATATTTAATATTGAAAGTGGTGCTATCCGTATCTCTACATGTTGAGATTTAATCCTGACATTGGAGAAATGAACTGCAAGTACATCTAACACTAAACACTAAAATGAAACCCTTCAGAGGGTCAGTCTTGAGCATATGGTAAAAAAAACAGTGTTGCCTTTAACAGGCATGAAGACTGAGCATCTTTCAGTTTTGCTGGCTTTAGTCTCTTGGGTATCACATGGAACTCTAAAGCAAGGCAATATTAGCACTTAAATGGAGTCTTCTCCACTCACTAGATCAGTATTTCTGTGTTGAGAGCTTCTCTGTACTGTAAATCTGGTTGCCAGAACCAACACCCGTTTTTAAAAATAGTTGCAAGAAAAGTTGTGAGGGTTGACAGTTTATCTTCTATCTAAAAGTCTGGAAACTGCTTGAGGTAGCAGTTGAAGCATGGATGTTATGCTTCTTGAAGCACACTGAATGGCAGTGTCTGAGATTCAAGAAGAGGACACAGGGCTGTAGCTGAGTGGTGTTAATGTACTGACCCTACTTTATATATACTGAGCTTCTAGGTAACATTTGCACCACCTCTATGGAGCACAGTAATTCGTATGCTGAATTTTGAACAACTTAAAAATTGTGGAGTATATTTGATAAGGGTACTGTAGTATTTGCATTCTCTGCCTTTTCAATTGAATGGTTGTGAATTGGATACACTTTCAAAATGAAGGAAAGAAGATTGCATTTTTTTTCTGTTGTGGTGCAAGCAGTTTTCGTGATGCATAAAGAAGTTAAAAAGGAAACTTTTCAAGTAGACTTGTAGAATCACAGGAAAATAAACCATCTTAAATATGTTCTAAATAAATACTTTGAAAATATTTTAAATACATACATCCTTCTTTTTGATGTTAACCTTCTATAAATATAAATCTTGGGGATAGTCTGTATATGTACTTGACAGTTTCTTTTGATTCCAGGTGGTTAATTCTGTACTAGTATCCTGAAGTAAAAAATAAAACAAAGGCAGGCTCTTAGAACTGCTAATGTAGAAGATGTATTTTAAGTGATGATCTGTTTATTGTGATTTATTCATGGCATTCAAATTTGTCTACAGTTAGAAAAAAATAAATCCGATAAGCAGGTTTTGATTATAATGTATTGTAGTTTGTGGTTATTAGGCTATTTGTACATTTATTACTTGAGACTGCAGACATATGGGTTACCAGCAGGGAGTCTCAGTGTGTTTTGTATGACTGTTCAAAGACACAGTGTTGAACTCAGAAAAGACTACATAAGAAAAAGACACAGTTCCTTCTGTCTTGTGTGTGAGAGAAACAGAAGCTGGGCAGCTTTCACACTGGAACGAGCCAGACTTTAGACCTGGCAGTTAAAGAATAAGTCTGAAAAGTTCTCTTGTTAACTTGTGTAAGTTGATGTCCACTATAAGATTGTTAGTGAGCACATGTAATTCAGTAGCTCACTTCATTATTCTTGAATTAGAGATGAATAGTAATTCTGTTTTTAGTAAATTGAGTAAATTCTGCTTTTACAGATTATTTAGACTTGGTTAGCTTTTAGTTGCAGAAGAAAGTAAGAAATTTGTCAGTTCTGTAGGCAGTCTGGTGATTAACCTTTCATGTATAGATGAATAAAACTAATTAACCTAGATATTTAGCTAAGGAGTTCTGCATTTTAATGTATTTTTTAAGCTGGGTTAGGATTTGTGCATATATTCTTAGAACTGTGTTATGATATGTTTAGCTTCCCAACATTGCAAGTGATTAGAATAATATTGTATCAAAAGACAAGACAAGCATAGAAACTTATTGGTTTTCTCCATGGAACTGCAGTAATTCTGTCTTTAAAGTTTACCTTACAGATACAATAATTTAACTTTTTTGGCCATTGTTAATTTATACTAGCTTTTCACTCTTTTACAGTATACACACAAAGCTCTTTTCCATCTTGGTATTAACTTGATTTAATCTTTCTTCTTGCACAGGCTGCCTTTTTATTAATGGCTATATGTTGCCCAAGGCCTTTAATCACCCTACTGTGATTCCTGAAAGAATAGTCCCTTTTAATTGGAAGCGCTGCGTGCCATTCTAGATAAGGCTGAGATACAATGTGTGAACAATGTCATCTTCGTCTTTTTCACTGTAATGCCTTTACCACATTATTCAGGCTTATTTCAAATGTGTGCTTAGTAAGGCAAGGATCTGTCAGTTTATCAGCAGTATGTTGAGTATGCCTACAGAACTGCAGTGAAGGTCATAGTAACAGAAATGCCAGCATTAATGAATTGCCTAAAAGTGAAAGAAAATTTGGAAAGTGATATTTCAAAAATTTTTCTCTTCTCTGGAAATACACCTGAGTAGAGTGACTTAAAAAAACATACCCTGTCTTTTAAGTCATAACTAAATTTTTGTTTATGTAATTCCAAAACATCAGTTGACTCCTATGTTAAAACAAAGGAGGAAGAGGAAACGGGTAATACTGTTTTCGTTATTTGGATGTTTTCTTATCACAACTGTGATAGGCTGTGCTGTATGAATAAGCAAGGAAGCTCAGGGATACTAAATATTCCAGCAACAGGTGTTCTGTATCCCTACTCTCATGTATTTTTTCCTTTTAAGAGTAGTATCTCAGCCAAACTTGAAATTTAACAGTCCTGAGTGATTTCTCATTGCAGCTAGGTCTGTGGTTGCTTAACAGCTGGTTTAGTGTAGAAAGTTCCTCTTGTAGGTCTTCCCTCTCTCACCTCCCGGTAAACTGGGTTAATATTCATATTCTTTGAAAGGTATGTTAGAGAGTATTGACTACCATCTCTAAGTGATCTCTGTAGTAAGTTATTTGAGGATAAACTGCATTTCAGTGTGGATCTCTCTCCAATTAAATATATTGAGTTATTTCAGCAAAGTAGCATCAGAATCTTCAGAAATAAAATTTCGCATTGTCAAATGTGTCTTTTAAATAGGAAGCAACTATACTTCATGGGGTAGGGTATTAAATGGGTTTTTTACGTATTTATTGCCTAGTAAATGTTCTCTGTGTCTTAAAGAAAAAGAGATTTCTATCATTTGTGGTGTGAATTAGAATAAGTGATGGTCATAAAGAGTGTTCAAAAAGGAAAAACTCATTATTATATCTTTCCCAGTCTTGGCTCACCTTGAATGAGATGGGTTAGGTAATGCTTTTCAGCATCCCCACTAGCAGATTTGAAGGGTAAGTAACTTGTAGTGAGATAGAATTAATGGGAGACTGGAAGTTTTACTACTTCCATCAGTGAAGCTTCATACCAGATAGGAAAGAAGACAGAAATTTGATGGTTTTAAAGCTGATAGGAAACTTCCCATGTTTTGGGGTCAAATACAGGTTATTGAGCAAACGCTTCTATTGTGATGACTTTGTTCCACAGTATCTTTAATTCTGTCAATTTCCTTTCCTGTCTTCTCCATGAAAAATGGATTATGTCTTTTGTTATGCAAAGATGAAATCCTTTCCTGTCAAGTATTCACTGGTTATTTTAACCAACAATTCAATTTCAAGGACTGTTTTCTCATGAGATAAAACATCTTTTTTGAATGACCAGAGTTCTAGTAATAATGGGAAGTGCAATAGACTTAGTAAACTAAAATGGTTTTGTTTGATAGTGAGATAGGAAAGTAGTTTAGACAAAAATTTATTTTGGCACATTTGCTTACGAAGATAAAATACGTATTCTGTCTAAGAAAAAATTAAATTGCCATGATTAATGTTCAGATCTGATTCTGTATTAAAGTTATGCAGTAATAACTAATGATAATGAATATTCTATAGATCAAAATTTGGGAGAATATTTGTTTTGAGTTATTTGACCTTTTGGAATTGCAGGTAATTTCATTGTTTTCATAATGAAGTTTAAAGTTGTTCCTCTTATGAGCGTCCTCATGTTATATGAATTGTATATAATGTTTTAGTTAAAATCCCATCACTAATTTACTTTTTAGTACCTAAGAGATTTATGTTGAATGGTTTTTGTTTTCATGAAATCGAGTGGTCTGAGGTAGCATTTCTCAGCTCTTTATCCTTTCAAAGCTGGCTGCTTTCGCTGGATGATGGTTGGTTTGCAAATGGTTTTAGTTCAGAAAATTCTCATTAAGGCTTTTAAGTCCCATTTCTCAAGTGGAACATAGTATCTTGGAAATTCTATATGTTTTTTTGTAAAAAAACCTTAACATGTTTGTTTAATCAAACATTTTATAATTTATAATACAGTGGCCATTAGTAAATTACAGTATTGCAATTATTAAATTATGTAATTGTGTAATGTGTAAATAATAATGTAATGATATAATTAGTAAATTACAGGAAGTGCAGCAGTAAATTACAAACCAAATCTGTTGGGTTTTTTTCGCTGTTAATTCCAGTAAGTTTTGTTTGTGACATTTGAAGGATTAGTCTTGTAAATACATTTGAAAAGCTTGTTATATGTAAGCTGGACTGGCAAATAGGAAGACATACTAGAACTGGAAATCTGAAGTAATCAAAATGTGTTTGTAATTCAGTTTCATAAGATAGGAAGATTGTCTCAGAGCTTTTGTATTTTTTTGAAATTATTTTAAACAATATTTTATTTGATATGTAATGTATTATGTCATATAAAAATATACACAAATATATTCTTTGTAATACACTTCAAGTAAAACTTGAACACTTGAGTATTAGTCACTGATAATGAAAGCAGATTGGTTAGTGAATAGGGTGAACAAAACATATGAGGGAGAAAACATATACAGGGAGAATAGTTAGACCTGTTTCCTGAAGGTTACGTAGGATTAATTGTTTTTAAGCTCTTAGTAGGAATTTAGGGAAGAGCAGATACTCATCTTTTAAAATTCCATACACACAGGGGGAATTAACATTTAATAATAGCATCAGTAAAGGATATGATGTTAGTGTTTTGTTTTAGCAGTTACCTTTGAGACTGCAGTTGAGTTCTGTGTCTAGTTCCAGTGACAGCAGCCTAAAAAGGATGTGGAAAGACAATGAAAATGAAAAATGTCAGAGATGAGTCCTGAATAATAGAAAGTTATTACATAATAGAAACTCAAGGAGCTGAATATGCTTTCACTTATTAAGAGCTTATGATACCAAGGAATATCAAAATGGAGGTAAAATGTCTGACAATGGAAATATCTTTAAATTGTGAAAGACATAACTAGATCCAGTGATAGGAAGTTAGCAAGGTTTGAACAGGAAAGAAAAAAAATATTTTGTGGATTCTGTGACTTCAGAACTGATTATTAAGGATGGAATGCACAAATTCTTTACCACTTGTATCATTCATGTAGAGAACCAGTGGGTGAAATTTCTCTTTAGGTCATCAAACAAACCAGTGAGCTCAAAAAGCACCAGAATAAGCCTGAGATTGGAATGGGCATTCAGATTTCCTGGCAATGAAAGCTCTTATTAACTCACATGTATGGCTTAGTTACTTAAAGATATGGGCTTGGGACTTGAGCTTTGAATGTCTTAAGTTATTCAGGTTTTTGAAGCTAGGAAGAAGTCCATAGTTCTTTCTGTGGCACATAAATAACAACATTTTTTTTTCTTAGTTGCATGTTTTCTCTTAAAAATCAATCTACCTTCCCATTGTTACCAACCAATTCCTCGCTGACTTTTTTACTTTATTCCCTTGCTCATTACTGTCTTCAGCTCATTCCCCAGGAGATTTCTTTAGGGTCCCCTTATGGCAATAATACTAATTTTTAAAGCTAATTTTATAGTTCAAATATTTGCTAATAAAGCTGTAGATTAAATGCATTTCTCTTCAGAGGATTTAGTTTGGTTTTGGTAACTTTTCATGTTCTTCTTGAAAGGTTTCCAGACCTGCATTTTATGAAATCTGTTTGCGTAAGACAGAAAACATCTGATCAATATTTTTCATTAGAGTTCATTAATGGTGGTGGAAACTTCTGGTCATCTAATCTCTACAATTAGGATCTACCTTCATTGGTGCCTCTCTGATTTAGAACCTACTGGCAAACATTTCAGTCTCCTCAGGTTGAACTTTTGGTGAGATAAGATGCAGAACTTCTGTTGCCTCATAAACTTACTCGACCATATACAATTGTCACCTTAAAATAAATTATTTACTTATACTCATTTGTAGTTTTTTTCTATTGTGCGATTCACAGTGAATTGAATGCATAGCAGAACAGCAGGTACTGAAGAGTTTCATAGAAGAAAAAAAGAAAGATATCTTTCCTTATTCGTTGGTACAAACTTAAGGTTTAAAAATTAATTAAAATCATAGCAAATAATTTAACTTCAGACTGAGTTGGTTTGAGCTAAAATTTAACTTCAGAACTTTTTCGTTGAGGTTTTTTAAAAAAATACTTCTATTTTTTAATCCAGGTTATAATATTTTGCATATAATTTGAATGCATATTCATAATTCACTTTTAATGTATATTCAGTACCACAATACAGAAAGGAATTCTATACTCTGTAACAGCATGAGTTCTCATCCTTTGGTAAGGAAGCATTGTATTTTTACAGGAAGAGGTACCATTGTCATTGTGTAGGAATAAAGTTATGTTTCTCTTGTGAAAATCTCCCTTGTTAGTAAAAATAATAAGTCTTTGGAAAAATCACCTCTGGTGTTCATAATACAAGAGTGCCTTCATCAAGAAATTGCTGCTACCTCACGTGTAGTAATTTGCACTGCACATGGTAGTTTTCTTTTTGTCTTGATGTATAAAGGTCCAGATAGATGAGGATGGCTTTTCTTTGACAAACTTATCTGTTTATAGATATATATATAAGCAGTGCAGAGCTGATTAAGAGAGCACAGCAGACAAGCAGGCCTGGATAACAGAAGTTTGAGTAATGACTGTGCTGGCCCTTGCTGAAAGCTGTATGTTTACAAAAGGGTTAGTAAAGCTATTTTTGTCTTTATAAACTCTGTACGTTTGTATTAATATTTTTCTGAAGTTTTTCGTGATTAAATTGTTAGCTGCTGCAATAAAAAATGCAGTCATCTGTAAGAGCTTGTCTTTGAGTCCCTTTTCAGCTGACATTTTTACTGCATAATTTTTAAAGGGTTCACACAGTCTCAGGTAGATTATCTTAGGAACTAAAAAAATTAAAACAAAAGAAAGACCTACTGCGGTGCACAGGAAATGAGGGACCAAAGCATGCTAAATTGTGCTAGTTATTTTCCTACATTTATTTAAGCAAGTCCTGCTTAAAGTGTGGCTTGTGCTTTGTCCTTAAATGCCATGGCTTTGCTTTTAAAATCCAGATGCATTTATGAACATAGGAACAAAACTCCACTTTCCATATAACATGGTGATTTGTCTGAAATAAGTTTAAAATTATCCACAGCTTCCATGCTTATCACATATGAATTAAGAGGCTTATTCTCTTTGTCAACGTATGACAGAGGAGGTCACACAGGAAAAGGTAGGGAATCCACCCACTGATGATGAGTTGATCAAAAATTAAGAATTTGTAGTTCCTTTAAAATCCTTTGAAACATACATGCATGCACATATACCTGGTGTGTCTATAAATGCAATGACTTCAGTAAGCATGCGGAGTTGTTCATGTTGCTGATGTGCGAACAGCAGACATGACATGGGGATACACTATTTTTTTCTTCATTTGGAAATGGATCTGATTTTGTAAACCTATTTTACAACTTAACATGATTTCACTGAAAGCTGAAAGTATCTGGTAAACTTACACATCTTACTGACTTCTCTGCCCGTACTATACGTACTTTCAAAGAGGATGGTTCAGCTTCTTCAGTGGTAGGAACTGAATGGAAGCTTAGAAATGTCTGTCCTGGGCTGTGTAAAATTAGCAGCAGCTGGTGGGTCTAAACCACTCCTAGGTATGTACAAGAGGAGGTTTGGACATCTCATGAAATTCTGAAAGCTGTGTTCTCTTTCTACAAAATACAGGGTGTCAGGAATGATAAACTGGGTAAGGGGCCAAATTCATCCTGGGACCCCCAGTCTTGTCTGTTTGAATCTATTGACGACTCTCCTGCTTCAAGAGAAAACTTCATTTGGATTTTCAATACAGCAGTATTCAAAAGTTAAAAATTGTATTTCAGAAATGACTGATTTTTTTAAAAGCTTACTTAGCTACATTTTGCCATAGTAGGAAGGAAGTAAACAAACAAAAGTGTCCTGAACTTGCTTTTCACCTGTAGCTTCCAGTTGAGTGTAAGGTGGCAAATATCCCAGTTTTCAAGAAGGATCAGATAGAAGACTTTGGTAAAAACAGGCCTTTCTGTCTACCTTCAGCACCCGACAAAATTATGGGGAAGATTTTTCTGGGAGTTACTGAAAAACATTTAAGAGACAACACATTCATTGGTCATAGCTGGCAAGGGGCAAGTCCTGCTTTAACCAGCTTTATTTCCTTTTATGACAAGGTCAACCATCTGGTTGTGTTGGGAGTTGTGCCAGGTGTGTTTGGAGGTTTTTTTTTAATTTAAGCAAAGCTTTTGATACTCTGTGTCACAGTATCTACCTGGTCCAGGTGAACAGGTTACAGTACATTGAGTGAGCAATTGCTGGACAGCTTGGGCTCAAAGAGTTACGGTAAATGGGGTTACATCAGGCTGGCAGCCAGTCACCAGTGGAGTTCCTCAGGCCTCAGTTTTAGGGACAATGCTCTTTAATTTTTTTAATAAATGATCTGGACACAGAAATCAACTGTATGTTAAGTAAGTTTGCTCCTATACTAGGAGGAGCTGTTAACTCCTTTCAGGGCCGAGGGGCCTTACAGAGATATGTTGATACACTGATCACCAACCGTGTGAAATTTAACAAAAGCAAGTGCCAGATTCTTCATGTGGGATGAGGAAATCTGGTTACACATGGAAACTGGGGGATGAGTGGCTGAAGAGCAATGGCAAGGGAAGAGACTTTAGCACCTTTAAAGTTGTCTGGAGTAACAGAATAATTAAGATTGAAAAGGTTGAAGAGGATGTTTGGAGGTGATACAGTTCATTCCTGGCTTACCACAAGGTCAGCTTAGATCAGGTTGCTTAGGTAGCAGCTTAGGCTCTGCAGTGCATTAAAAGGTGAATTTCTGAACAGACTGAAATTTCAGGGTTTAAGGCAAACAGAAAACTAGATCCCTACAACAAACTTCAAACTGTAGAGATGTTTTATTGTTTTTTGTTACACCGGTCTATGAAACAAGTCTGTTTTCTGATGGGTTTTTTTTACGTAAAAGGAAGAACAGGTCATTAGGTTTGTTTTTTTGTTTTTTTGGTTGTTTATGTCCTACCTTTTTAAATCTACTCATTTTCAACTCCAGGAAAACAATAACATTTCTCTCCACGTGGAGAACATAACTGTTAAGGGAGCATAAGTCCCTTTAGTTTTCAGTTTCAGAAATATTAAGGTTTAAAGCTATTTCATCCACTAACCAGTGGACAAAAATCAGAAAGGAATAAAAGAGCTTCTTCAGTAGCAGAAGTATTATTATGTGAGCAGACTATGGTGACAAATATATGAAAAAATGATGCTCTGGTGTGGTTATCCAGACAGATACAGAATGGTATCATGACTCTTTGGAGACCTGAAGCTGAAAACATATTTCTTTTCCACAAAAGATGCTGTCTCCTTTCTGAATATTTGAAAGGAGGAGGAAAGTGTCTTACACTTCGGTATATATTCCAGAGTGTATGATAGATACATAAATATCTTTTCACTTACTTGCTGCAGTTTGGCCTGGTCTTTGTAAGCCTCTTGTAAGTTATGGAGATTGTAGTACAACCTAGGAAGTTTGTTACTTCTTCTATAAATACACAGTAAAACTCACTTTGAAAATTTTCTGTGACCAAAGGGCAGCTGTACAGCTGAACCAAACTTTGCATGGTTTAGGATAGATCCTATAATTCTGAATATCAAAGTACATTTACCCCTTATGACTGCTCTCTTTTGTCACTTGTCTGTGTTAGGTTGTGGTTCATTGCTAATGAAACTGCAGAAAAGTAGCTATGAGTGAGATCTAAGATGGCAGTAAAAGTCGTTCAAACTAATTGCCATGCATATGGGATCAGCTGAGGTGTCACTTCAGAGAGCTTTAAATTGCTTGACTGTTTTAATTTAATTTCAGTTTATTTTTCACTGGTTTAATGGAGTGTTCTGCTGAGTGTTTGTTCCAGTCTAAATTATTTATTGGAGTGAAGAAGAACTTGAGATCCAAATGAGCCTTAACTGCTTTATAGCCATGACTAATCAGCTTTTTAAAAAGCATCCTGTTTTCCTGGTGATTTACTGTTCGTGCTTTTGCAGTATCATGCAACAGTGCTCTTGAGTCATTTCAGTTCATGCTGGTGACAGTAACTTGAACTGTCGAGATGTTCTTTACCAGGAATCTTCCACTTTGATCTTAATCAGATGTAGCCCATAGGAAGATTGATTATATCACACTCTTATCTCTACTAAGTGGGAGATGAGATCTCAGTTTGTTGCCTTCTTGCACCGTTTGGAAAATGACGCGAAGCTGTGCCTGTATTCAGGTCCTCCCATAGTTACAATTTTTACTTACATTGCATGTGATTTTTCTTATATCCTGGTTTAAATTACTTTAACTCTGTTCAGATGCTGGGATTAGGTAGCTTACTTAGAAGTTTTTCTGCCAAACAAGTATGGAAAGTTTCTGTGGATTTCTCCATCTGCTTGTGTGTCCAAAATTTTTCGGTATATGGCAGGTGGTTAAACCTTCGTGGGTCCCACGTGGTTGTCGGAAGATTACCTGCTGAAAGAGGACAAAGAGAATAATTAAAAGGTTTTTTTCTGATGTAGCTTTGCATGAGCATATACACCAAGGTCATCTTAACAGATCCTTTCAGCTGTTTCTTATCTATTTTCCTTACATATCTTGCTTTAGGTATTTTTTCAATGTATTAATTTCTTTGGATAGGTAAGGCTGTTTATATCATTAAAAAGTTAAGAAAAATTTTGAAGACCCATTACATTTTTATGAAGCAGAATAATTTAACAGTTTTAAAAATGTGTTTCATAAAATTGATAAAGACTTGAAATTCTGTGTTCTGCTGATAAACTCCAGAATTTATGCAGAAGCATTTGTGTGATGATTTTAAAGAGCTTTCCAAGGCTCTGGAGAGCTTGTTAGAGCTTTCCAAGGTAGCATTTTTGGGTAATTTTTTATTATAAAGGTAGACATTATAATATGCTACAAAGGCAGGCATTATAATACAGTTACTACATGTACAGCATTAAGCTTGATCTGTATTTTTAATAATAGTGTATTTTTTTGCTTTTTCATATTTTAAGTGCAACAAGATTAAAATCACATATTTATACTATATTAAATTTCAATAACATTCAGTATTCCACAAGAGAGTGTTGAGGTCCAGTAGAAACAGAGGACATAGGACAGGCATAGAAGCTTAGTGGAATGAGACAGGTCAGTCTTAATATTTGAATTAGTTCATTGCTTGAATTTCAGCAAGTTGTATTAGATTGGGCAGTAGCATGCTGAATCAGGACTTAGAAAATTTTTCTGTGCTTGCAGGTTGGGAAATGCAGCTACAGAAATACCTTTTTGTGCAATACAGCAGCATGGTTAATAATTAATTTTATTAGAAAAACTGATTTAGTAGTAACAGCATTAGAAAAAAGGGGGAAAATGGGGAAAAATAAAATATGACCCTCTTCCTCTGCACCCCTACCCCAGCCCTCAACCCCCAGTAATTAGATTAGTTGTTTATTATGGGTCATTTAACTTCTCAGTGGTCAGGAAAATATCCACATTACCTTTCCAGAAGAACATTCCCATCCTTTTCTCAGTTGCTTTGAAATACTCTTGGCAAACAGAAGAACTTTACAAAATCTGTTTTGCAGATGTGGAAACCACCATTTTAAAAAGTTAAATTTAAACTTATATATGTAGAACCTTTTTCATGGAAATTTTCTTTGAAAATTAATTTTCAAAAGAGAAATTAAATATGTGTACTTTACTATCCGTATAATTCAATATACTAACATTTTGTATGATGAAAGAGTGAAATTGTATGTCACTATGTGTTGTTTTTACTAAAGAACAAACTTTCATTAAATTGTTTTCAGTTGGAAAAAAGCCTCATTCAGGAAATGTTTCCCTTTTGTTTTCAGTAAAGTTCAAAAATATCTTGGTTATACCTAAAACCAGATAAATATTAGTATTATTCTTCTGCTAAATGCTGCAAAATAGAGTGTAGAACAGTGTTAATTATTTCATTATACATTTATTTAGGCCTAAGAAGATACTCTTAGTGGAAGACTTTTTCTGCCAGAGATGAGTCTCCTGAACCAGATCTAATTGATCCAGGGGTAATTAAAAAAATTTTCCTCAAACACAAACAGCATTAGATAGGTCTCAGTGAAATTTAGGAAGTGAAAATGAGACTTCAGTAGTGCAATCTCAGAGGTTTTTGGTATGTCTGAGGAGGAGGAAGAATCATTAAATGGTACAAAATGTTCTATAACAAAAAACAAGGGCATAGTTCCAAATCTTGCTCTCTGAGTTAACTGTGACATGGTGTGGTGACTGAGGGTCAGTAGCTGAAGGGGAGTGAAAATACAGGAGCAGCCTTAGCATTTGTTTGCTGTATTGGCAGTTTAAAGGCATTCTCTGAAGGTAAAATGTTGGGTTTTCTGTGCTTTCTTTTTTGTTTATCTCCTTTCCTTCTGTCTAGGATGGGAGGAGTTAAATATTGTGAGGGGAAGGGACTGGAAAATGACTTCAAGTATGTTTAAAGTGTAAACAGTAGAGAGGGTGGGGATGGGGAGGACTCATCAAGGTGCCTGCTGAAAGAAGAGACAGGATGCTCAGATAGTTATTTATGGAGCGTGGGGTGTGAAAGGGGCATGTCAGACCAAATTAGTCTATGTCCTACTCAGACGTTGAGTAGGGTGGTGAAAGTATCTCTCTGGAGGTACTTCAGCAATCTCTATGTTTCTAGTCCATCACTGGTCTGAAGGAAAATACAAAACATATGCAATGTGTAGATGACTACTAATGTTTTGACTGGTAGCAATTCAGTCAGAAGCTGTGGGCTGTCAGGTTCATGTGGTAAGCTGAAATTTCATCTGTGGTATGATGAGATACATTTGCAATACAATGCCCATTTTTAAATGGGAAATGTTTACATAAAGAGTAATAATACTTAAAACATCTGACATGAAAAAAGACATTAAAGAGCTTAGTCTTAGCTCAAGTGTTAAGGGCTTTCTGGGGATGATTGATAAATTTTAAAGTAATATACAGATGATTTCTTACATAATATTTATTTTATTGTAGTAGAAAAGTTTAATAGATCAAATAGCAACAAGGCAACAGTAAGCACACATTCAGTGTGGGTACATCAAGAAAACATTTGAGGAACATTAAACACTACTACAGGCTATGTTGGCTCTTTTAATAGGGCGTGTAACTCATAAGTAAAGGAATGTGGCCAACTGCAGCAGAAACAGCAGCTCAGAAAACTTGGAATTACGTGTCTGACCTCATTACAGATGATTTAGGGCTCTTCTTTAATTTAAAACTGTGTTCTAAGAGATAGAACTGTACAAGTATTTCATCTTTCTTTACAGTTGAAAGGTAAAATGAGTAATAACATTTGAATTTACTATACAGTGATAGTGATAGAGGTCTTCACAGAACTTAGAGCCCTAAAAAGAGGGGACTGGAATTTTAAAAAAAAAATATTTCTCTACAAGCAGAAATGAATAATTAGGATGGTGAGGATGGTGGATTCTCAGAGGTTGTTTCTGGAATTGCAGCTGAGATGCTTGCAAGGTATTTTAGATAAAAAGGCAAATGGGTGAAACTGTCTTTGAACTTCCCTGTACACAGACATGTTACTGGGTGCACCATCTCTGGAAGTGAGTATGCCAAGTCCTGGGAAACTTACACTCTAAGAGAGGAAGTAGCTTTCCAGGCAGGAGATGTTCATCACAAGAGGAGGAAGAGAAGCTGGGACGTACAGGGTATTGAGATGTGATTCTGGAAGAGTCAATTATTATGAAGGACAGGGACTTGAAAAAGACTCAAGTTTTGAGTAAAAATCAGAATATGAGAAAGTGTCAGTGTACCTGGTGAAAGGTAGGAGACTAAGGCAGTATTGGCAACCCATGGAGAGGAGAAGGGAATCGCAGAATCACATAATGGTTGAGCATGGATGTGACCTCTGAAGATCTTCTAATCCAGCCATCCTGTTTGAAGAAGGATCACCTAGGCACCTAGCACATGGCCTTGTCCAGGCAGGTTATGAATAACTTCAGTAACCTTGCAGGGCAACTTGTTCCATGTAGCAGCATGGATTTATTTAAGTGACCCCAGATAATGTATCATAATCTGATAAAATAAAAATAAATAAATAAATTCTTAAATAAAAAGAAAAAAACAAGGACAAAACCAACCATCAAAACACTTTTTCTAGAGCTCCAAATAGAGCAGTGAGGTGATGACTTACACAAAGGAGATGAGAATGCTTTGAAAATGAGATTAATCTTGACTTTGTACTGGACAGATGGAGTTTCATTCTACTTCATTTACTGACTTCTCATTACTATCATTAAATGTGTGATTACATATAACTTTTATGAGATATTTTCAGCTTATTTTGTTGTTTGTTTTATCTTACAAATATTTGTGTATCAGCTCTATAGGCTGTCTAGTCATGTAGCTCTGTTGTAAGTTTATAATGTTAAACTGAGTCTTGCTGGAGAGATGGCAGCCTTAGCTAAAGAGTTGTTTGCTTTACTGGAGAGCAGTGAATTACATGCTGTTGGATCATAGGCAGTGTTTTTATAGTCAAATGAGGTTGTCCTGAGAACTTAGTAATTTTTTTTATTTCTAAATTAATGTTCTTCCTCCCTTTGCCAAATCCTGAAACATTTCTGCATCAGATGCCAGAGGAGTTTTGAATTTTTATCTGGAAAGAACTCAACATACTAAATAGACAGGAGACGTTTGTGTCCAAGACAGTTTAAATAGAGTCCACCTGTATCTTCAGTTCAGTTTAATTTGATATATTTAGTTCACTGGCATTTGGATGTTTCTGTGTATCTAAGAAACACTGAAGATCTAGGCAGCTATTCTTTTTCTGTTAAAAAGGATGTCTTTAGTTTGCTAATAATGTGGGAAAACTCAGCTTGAAAAAGCAAGATTACATAATGAATTTTTGCATCTTTAAAATAAAGTCTGAGCAGCTAGTCTGCAATACTGCCAGTTAATAGCAGGTTTGTCTGTTGTTGTACTCAGAACAATTAAGAAAATCAGTTTATTTGTTGACTTTGTATAAGCATTCACGTCCATTTCCTGAACCCTTCGTTCTTGTAATGGACTGAATACCTTTGTCTTCCTCTTTTCCAATGTCAGTGGAGGCTATGTTGTACCTGTGTACTAACCTCTGGTTTGTTGTCCAGTTGTAAATAATTGTACATATTTACACAAGAGTTTAGGAAAAACTAGGGGTTTTGTTAGTGTTTGTTGGTTTTTTTTTAACCTTCACATGCATGTTAGTGAATGTTTCTTACTTGGAAATTTACCACATTAGTTTCATGACTGCCATACCCTATCTTATACGCTGACAGATTGCAATACAACAATATTTTCTGCCATTTCTGCTGAAAAAGGTGTTTGATTATATCATAATTATTTCATATGTGTTAACTCTATCTAAAACACCTCTTTATCCAAATCTTTTTCCAGAACTGTGAGAACATGGGACGTTAACAATGAAAAAAAGCACAAAAGTGTATTTAAACCACGATCAATTCAAGGTAAACGGGTGATTCCTACAACTTGCACGTACAGCAGAGATGGTAAATTTATTGCAGCTGGCTGTCAAGATGGCTCCATCCAGATCTGGGATAGGAATATGAGTGTAAGTGAATTATTTGTTATAATATATGCATTTATTACGTGAAGTACTGAATGTTGAAGCAGATAAAATCAATTTTGGTACTTTCATACTTACGTGGTATTTTCTTTCCCCTTTGCCAAACTTCATAACTCATAGGCAAAATATAGTATTTCTTCTGCCTCTCTACAGCTGATCATTCAGTGTGGTGCTATTCTGTTCAAAACACAGAGGAACTTCTGGGCATCTGTTTCTTTTTCTAAAACAAAGTTGACTACATACCTATAATTAGAATATTTTTCATTTAAGAAGTTATTCTCGTAGAAAAGTGTAATTTCTTGTTGATTCTTATGTAACTAAAAACATATACTTCTGTATTTTATTTGAGATACTGAATACATTAAGCAGTAACTCAGAAAGCTACATTAGGAAATGACTTACTCATCCAGACAATAGGCAGAGGGGAACATCATCCGTGTGGTTGAGGGTAAGGGTAATGCTGCACGTAAAGTGCCAAATGGTGTTACATTGCCAGTGTGTAAAAATTAACACAGACAAGTTTGAACAATTTATGTAAATGCTGTGTGGACAGAAAGAGTCACAATGCAAACTATGCCAAAATCTTTAAATCAATGTTCCTTGTTGCTTTGTGTAGTGGAGTGTACAAATCAGTCTAGTTCCTAGAGTTGAATTTTTCAATGCTGAGTGCAAGTTCACCAGGCAAAGCCTTACTGCTTTTTAAATTAATCATCCATATCTCAGCACTGGAGTTGTTCAGCCTGGGGAAAAGAAGGCTTAAAGTGGCCTTTGTGTAGTACCTCAGGTGGCTTACAGGAAACCTGGGGAGGGACTTTTTACAAGGGCATGGAGTGATAGGATGAAGGGGAACTATTTTAAGTTGCAGGAGAATGGATTTATATTACATATATGGAAGAAGGTCTTTCCTTTGAGGGTGGTGAGACACATGCCCAGGTTGCCCAGGGAAGTTATGGATGCCCCATCCACGGAGGTGTTCAAGGTTGGATGTGGCTTGGAGCAACCTGATCTAGTGGGAGGAGTCCCTGTCCATGCAGGGCAGCTAGAAGTAGATGATATATAAGGTCCCTTCCAACCCAAACCATTCTTTAATTCTGTGGTTTCATCCCACTTCAGTGGGATGAGTAATTATGGCATAAGTAGGAGGAAAAAATAAGGTAATTTATTTTTATTTTATTTTTTAAGTTTAAGCCAAAGTAAGATTATGGAAGAAATGGGGCAGGAGGGGTAGGCTCATAAATCTTTGAAATTGATCCCAGTTCCAGTGGGATGGCTTTGGGGAAATAATACTGAACTAATACATGTTACATTGGTCTGCTCAGCTTCATCTTTGAAAGCATTTGATTTTAAAAAGGAAAACAGCCAATTTAGGGAATGTTTTACAAAGGCTGAATAAAACTTGATTGCTGAAGGCAAGAGGAAATGTGTAGAAGTAAAAGGGAAAGAAAGCCCGTTGATCATATTCAGGGTACAGCCTGTATTTTGGGATTGCCGTCTATTTTTATTTCTGTTTTTATTTCCATTATAAACCCAGTAAAACTTCCTAATGGCATGCAGCTTGAGAATTCATCCTAAGTGTAAACTTGTTCTAACAGAATAATAAATTTTTCAGAGACTGGCTTTCATCACCTGTGTATGTTGTTTATTTTAACATATACAGTACTGAAATACTAAGCTTTCTAGTGTAGTTTTAACAATAGCGCTTTTGGTAGTCTGCTTTTTCATGTGCTTTTCCTTTTGAACTTTTGTGTGTCTGTAAGATGACATATTGCAATACTGATTGAGTGCAGTTTAAGGTGATTATGAATAATTTAAAGATATATCCTGTGCATCTTGTGCTATTTCCAACTGGTGACCCCTGTATAACAATATAAGAGTAAAGTGATTTCCTGGTGGATATTAAGTTGGTAGTGTCCTTGGATTTGTGTTTCTAAACCTAAAGAGTTTTTGTCCTTGCTTTATTGGTGTCCTTAAAAACATGCAAGATTTTTGTTTAAAGGAGTGGTGTGAATTTTTTTTTTCAGTGGCATTGTTACCTGAAACTGCTGGTGATGTCTGGAAGTCTTTGTATACAGTTAAAATCAATCGGGCGTTTCAAAGACATCTTCATGAAATTAAAAAAAAAAATTTAAAAAAGTCTTCATCTTATTTTCAGGAGGTGGTGAGGGATAAAGATAAAATATTGAAAAGGAACATTTTTAAAAGCAGGAGGATGGGGTAAACTTCTGCACTGGGATGATGAAAGCACTTTTGGGCCTGACAGGATGCAGAGTTGCTTCCAAAGGTGAGCAAGAAAATGTCAAGAAAAAGTGGTGCAGTCTTGGGGGTACAAACCATAGGCGACACAGGAAAGTAGGTAAAGCTGTGCAGAATTAAGACATGAGGGTCAAGCTCCTTGAAGAAATATATAGCAGAAATGTTAACTTCTGTTTTTTGTGGAAGAAAAAAATTTAATTCCAATCCAGCAAATACAATTTGACTTTGTTGAAACAAGTATAAAACTGTATACACAGATTTTGCTGCACAGCTCTGTTTCAAGTCAAAATTAAGACAGCATTTGTGTTTACCTTGAGAAGGCTCTATTGAGTCTGTAACAAGAATCACTAGTGTTTGAAAGCCGAAAATTGTTGCTCTAATTTTTTATACTTGATAAGTAAGGAATGATTCTGGCATTATTCTAGACTATGAATTTGGCACATATGCTGCAGGAAGGAGGACAGATTCAGGAAGGTGTTTAAAGTTAACTATAACTTAGTTTACTGTGTTTCTGTGCCAGCGATGGCCTGATAAAGGCCTGTTTTGAGAGTCTGAATTAATTTTTGTGTTTAAGTGAAAATATAAATGACATTTCAACCTTGCTGTTCACTGTTCCTGCTTATGACAGTAACAGCACAAACTAAAAGTAGGAAGGTTTTCCTACCAGATAGTATGGCTCCCACTCTGTACTGTCCGTAGTGCCTGTTATCCTACTGTCTGTGAAGATTTTTAGACACATTTATTTTGGACAGGAGTAAAAACTCCTGTCAAACATAAAGCCCACTTCAGAGACAGGGAGGTTTCTCTTTCCTTCATTGAAAACATACAGCCCTGGCTTTTCCACAGGAGAAGGGTCATAAAAAGGGCAGTACCCAGGGGCAGATGTGGATACCTTGGTAGGAAGGAGGGTCTGATAATGCCCTTCCCTGTAGCAGAAGGGGAACTACTTAGAGGCAAGCACACTGCTACAGTGCTGGTCAGAAACCACTCAGGGGGATCACACAGACAATACCAGTGTACAGGGTGGCAGAAGCTCCCTGAAGAACGTCCCAGAAATCTTCTTTGCCACTGTAGCCAGAGCTTCTGACTACCAGTTACAGGTTTATTATCCTCTGCTCCAGGCATGGTAACCTCGCACCTGTCTTCAGGAATCCTAATGCTGTGCATATCAAAGGGTAAACATTAAAAATCAGCCTGGGTGGCATCTCCATCACCACTGTGGCATAACTTGTGTTTGCTGCTCAGTAGTGCAGAACTTAGTTACACCATTCAGGACCAACTAATACTTCGACTTTTTTAAATTTAGAAAGAAACAAGTCCTTTCATATCCCATGCTTTATCATCCCTTCTGATGTCAAAGTTAGGGTCATGAGTTAGTTGGTTTTTTTCAGGCCACTTAGAACCATGTCAGTATCCACTTCTTAAAAATTATATTGTGTCTGGGGAGTGATTTTGGTGTGTGAGCCATTCCCTTCTTTATTTCTGACTAGTAATGCACGCCATGAGTGTTTCATTCAGTTTTCTGCTTCCACTGTTTTTTGGTGCAATTCCAAGTCTTCCAACTGTATTTAGTGAGAGTAAAACCAGTTTTGGAACATTTGGAGGAAAACTTTTTTGTTTTCGTGACACTGACATTGGTAACTTGCTGATGCTGAAGCCAGCCAAATGCATTCCAGCTCTGCCTTGCCTTTCTCCCAACTTCCTCAGCATGGTCATGATCCATTATATTCACCTGGCTCAGAAATCTGTCATAAATCTGTGTTATTTTCTCATGTGTGTTATTTTGTCAGTGCATGGTTTTTCTTTAAGGTTCACGTACATATGCATTTACAGTGCACATTAGCAGTACAATCTGTCAGCTTGTTTGAAATATTATGAACATTGTCAGCTTGGCTTAAAATAACAGCTTCAAAGGACATAAAATATAACTTCCTTCAAACTTCCAATGAATAGTGGAAACAATGGTGTGAAATAGTCAATCATAACATAACACATTAGTACTCTCTCAGTTTTCTGAGATGTAGAGTGTCTGGGAAATATGGAGAGTTGGAGAGCGTTAGTGGTCAAAATAAGACAGGACGCGGAAAATTATTGAATCACTGGGCAGTGTGGTAAAACTACCCTGAACCTGCAGTTCAGATAGGTTAATATTCCTCATCTTGCCCTGTGTTTGCTCACTCAGAGCTTTTTGCAAGACCATACTGCTGAATGAATGGATCCATGGAGCCAATTCCATCCTTCAGGCATTTGCTGCTCAGAAGTGAGCATTTACTATTGTATTGCTGATCTACAGCTTTGCTAGTGTTTTGCTTTTTTCTGGCTTTAAAACTTTATTTGATTTTAAATTGCCGGAATAATTTATATAACTTTGTCAGTTTAAAATTATTTACCTAAAGCTCAAAATTATTTTAGAGAACTTACAATGTACAATATACAATAACATCCAACACTATACTGTTGTACTGCCTACACCACTATCCCCCAAAACGGTGTGATCAAGTGGTAATCCCAGTAACCTCTTTTCCACATGCCTGTAAGCCACAAAAATATCAAAATATAAGGGGAACAAAATATATATAATTAATATAATAGTATATATTTTTACATAATATAAATTATCAAAATATAAGGGGATCAGAAGTGGGATGCCACAGTATGTACTGAAGTTAAACAGATCTAAGGTCTGTACCTTTTAATTACAAATACTCATGTTAAAAGTATTTTTTAAATAATTACATGACTTACAGATGTAAGACAAATACATTTCTATATTTAGTGATTGCTTCCTTTGAAAGGGTTTTTATAAGCTTAAGTTTTGTGGTGTGCAGTGTGAAGTTTTAAGGTAGACTTTTCAGAGACGAAAGGTTTTACAAGTACTGGAGGCATTTTGAAGAAATACTGTATAACTAGTACCACAAATTTAGATAATGCAAAAATATAATTTAAGATACTTTTCAAATTTTTTTTTTCCCTAAATAGGACTCTTCTGCTTTCGAATGGAAATACAAGCCCAGGTTTTATTTGGAAATTTTTTTTGTAATCCTTTTTTTGCTGTCCTTGATGGATTTTACAGCTGATGCTGCCAAATCAGTGTAATAAGATCTGAGACTTCCTGTAAATATTTTATGCAGAACTTGAAGTTTATACCTATGCATTGGTAGGATCAGATTGTTGGATCTTTGCACTGTTAAGGGTTGCTTTCTGCATAGAGATGCAGAAGACGTAGCTCTCAGTTGTAGGTTCTTGAAATCTATTTCTTATGTCTGTCTACTAAAAAGCTTTACTAATGTGCATATGTTGTTGTAGATACAGTTCTACCAGATAAATATCGTAGTATGTCTTTGGCATCTGCTTTGTCACAGCATTTAAGGATTAAGCTCTCTTCACACCAACTAGATTTTATTAATTTTTTGGCCATGGACTTTACTTGCTATTTGGGTATTTGGTTTTGGTTTTTCTTATATAGAACTTTGGGTTAGTACTGATGTCTTCAAAGCACTGAAATTATTTCAGTGAAATGTCAGTACTTAACAGAGACAATTTACAATTACTATTCTTAAATTTGCTGAATATTACTACTAGAGCTAAACAGCAGACAAATCTTCCAATTTCCCCTAAGTTTGTAACATGCTTCATGCTTTGAAGAGGGCAGTCTGGCTACATCTGGAAATTCCTTGTGTAAATACAAGATGAAAGATATCCAAATATACTATGTTCCCCTTTCAAACTTAAGGTAAGTTTTCCATATCCATAATATTCCACCCTTTCATTCCATATGTATATGTGCCAGACGTCTGCTCCAGAAACTGGAAATCACACACAGGCTTTGTGAGCAGCAAATATTAACAGATTCATATATTACTTCTTTTTGTATACGTCTGGTTTAGCCAGTACATCACTGTCTATATTCTGAAGATAGCTGCAGTAAAGAATCTGACAATCATATGCTAAGATAAAATGTGCCCTGCTGTATTTCTAAGTGCATTTCTTTCTGGTGTGATAAACATTTATAGTTAAGAACTATCTAAATGTTTGCACTGTCTAATATAGTGATGAAAGGCAATTCTAAATCTTAAAGACTGTCTCACCCCAGTGAAAATAGCATAAAGGATTTTACTTTGGAATCATGTATGGTTAAAGGAAAAAGGCTTATCCCACAAGGATTATATATCTTTCTTTGCTTGTGAAAATAGCAGAAGAGCTTACAGGAATAATTTCAAAATGACAATTTGAGACAAAGAGAGTAGGTTTATAGCAACATGATTGGCTTTAGTATTATCATACTGTTAGATTACTAGTGTAAAATGAATGCTGTTAAAGAACTAGAAGGGTAAAATAATGAAAAATAATGAAATAGAAGAGCCTTCTTGATCTAGCTTTTCTATTTTAGACAAAATTTCTCGGGGCAAAAAATTAAAAGTACAGATTCTACATTTTGTTCTAACAAGAAGTGATCTCCGTAGTAGTCAGGAAAATGTCCTTTAAATGACCTTTGCTTAAGCAAGCTGAACACTTCATTAGTTTAGAACCTAAGAGAGTTTGTAAATAAAAAAAAATAATGAAAAAAAACCAAGTGCTTCATGTGTGTATTAGGAAGGTAATTTTGCCTCCAAATGTTTTTCATTGTGGTTCATCACCATTTCTTTAAGATAGCGAGGAGATGTACAGCAGGTTTATACAGTGAATTTTGTAAAAGCAACTAGAAGTGTATTTCTGTAACTCTTGGTCATTAAGTTTGTTTTACTGAAGAAGCCTAAAACTCCTGTATTTAAAATAGTTCTGAAAGGAAAGCTGTTACAGCTTAATGAAGTGGATTTATTTCAGAACAAAATAGTTAGGAAATAATAACTTCTGATCTCTGGAACATACTGAATGAGGATTCAGAACTTCCTGTCTACATATGCTTGATCTGTCTCTTGGGTTGATTTATGGGCCTTGACTCTCCTTCCAGCTTCATACTTGGATGTATCTCTTGCAAGCTTCATTTTTCTCATCAATTCATTACTTTTAAAAAGCTTTCTTTTTGGGGGTATTCATAAAGGATAATGTGAGGTTTAGAAAACAGTCTACTAAGAATTAGCTGATTTTGTTTTCTAGGTTTGGGTTTTGTTAGTAAAAAAGAAGATTAAAGGTTGTGGGTTTTTTACAATGAAATAGTTATTTCAGACAATGAAAAATAGCTAAAATTATGATTGGGAATTTTTAAACTTTTGAAGTGTAATTTGTATTTCCCTCCTTGATTCTTCTCAATTCTTACTATAGAAAAATTTTATTTTCCTTCTTATTTTTTCTGCTCTTATTTTAAGTACCATAGATTTCTAGTTTTTTCAGACGTCTAACATAGCAGATGATTAAGAAGAGTTGTGAGATTTCCATGTATGCCAGTGTCACTGCTCTAGGAAACCTATACATTAATGTTGTACTGTGCTTGTGCATAGTCTTTTCCAACTATATAATTAAGAAAAAACGAACTTACCAATGAGAAACAGACAGAAAATGTATTCTAATTTTTTTTTACTTCAATAGGATAAGAGAGTGATTTGTTTTAAAACGGGCTCAGTTTTATGGCATTAAGAAATATACTGATATTTTTAATAGAAAAATATTCCTGTTAGAAATAGCAAAGCTAAAAAAGGAAGAAGATACTCAAGCAAGCACAGCTTTTTTATGTGACATTACATTGCATACGCTTGACTCAGAAGAAGTCTGATTAAGAACAAGCTATTTCTACAGAAAACAATTGTTTCATGGCTGCATGCATTAAATGGTATATTACTGTATAAGTTTTAAAAGTGCTTAAATAGTTGGACTTAATACAGTATGGACTGCTCTCAGTTTCTAAAGAACACCTTGGAAGTCTAGTTAACTTTAATTTAAAAAAGTATGCATGGCATTTGCAGGAAATTCATAATAAGATCATAAAAGTCATTTTTTGTGTCCGTGATTATCCATAAGAAGATGGACTCCACAACTATACCATCTCTTGGAAGCAGGTACAGACTAAACCAGTCATATGAAATGAAAAATATTTGTAGCAATACTGCATTTTTTGTAAGACAGTCTTCAGTGAGAATATTTCTTTCAAATTCAGGTAAAACCTAATTGAATATACATTCAGCTTTATTTGCAGGCAAGTACATATTTCACTTTCCAGTGAAAAGTGTTTTATAAGAAAGGGGTTTTTTTTTGTGATATCTCTTTTTCCTGAAGTCTGTTTTCAGCAGATGTTAGTGCTAAACAGTTAGCAGAGAAGGTGGTGAAATAGGTGGAGCATTATCCAGCTGTGTTTTATTTAATGTATGACTACAGTGATACTACACAGACTGAAATCAGATACATCCATGGAACAGCTGCCTTCCTCAAACCAAGTTCTGGTGAATTTCTCATGGGATGGAGAACTAGACTTGGAGTGGGATAAGAGACTACCTATATATTTCATACATTATGCATAAATATACATACAGGGTGTCTCAGTGTCTCTTAAGTATGCCCACAAACTTACTGAATATCTAGTTTAATAGAACTTCTGAACGTGTTTAATCATTCTAAGCTGTAATTTAAACAAGGTACTCTTAAGAGAAATTAAGGTATGTAATTTTCATTCAGGTTAAGTAATCATGGTGATTTTTTTTAAATGGCTTTATAGTTACTATTACCTGATTTACCATGTTTATGTATCACTTCCAGATTTGGCTTGTTTTTCTGCGATTGTTATGTGACCAAAGCAGTTACCTGTAATCAGCATGAAAAATGTATACTTAATGTTTGGTGTAATGCATTTTATTAAGGATGGAATAAGATGTCCAAATTAGAAACTACTGTGCTAGTTTGCACAAAGAGTGCAAGATTCTGGAATTCTGGATTACAAAGAGTGAAAGATTCTGGGAAAAATCCAATTAATTGTACAACCCTGGACCATGTTTTTTAATGGACACTAAGCTCCTGGTAAATGTGTCTGCTGTGTTCAGTGTATACTCTAGTAAGAGCATATAAATGGCACTGTATCCTAACTCCCTACTCCCTAGCCTGTTCCATTGTCCTCACCACTATGCAGGTCTGTAGTCTCATTTGGGGAGCAGATTGAGCCCAAGACCTGCAAGCAAGCTTCATCTTGTGGAGAACACCAGGGAACAGTGTTGTGACCTTTATAGAGGCTGTTCCACCAGGGTTTGCAAAAGCACAGCGAGTACAGGCAGAGTGTTCCTGCCTTTGTAGCAAGGGCTTGTATTCAAGACTGCCCTGAAGAGTTGGAGTGATTTTTTTGGAACTGGGGCACCTGTTCCAGTGAGCAGAAAGCATTGCATTGCCAGCTATTGGCATGTCGCTTGTTACTAATATGCAAATACCTGGTTGATTTTGATATTTGATGTTTGAAAGTCTGGTGCTGAACTGAATAGGAGTTGACAAGGATGTAGGAATATTTTCTGCAGTCCAGAGAGGTCACTGTTGTTTCTTGGCTATTGTGCTGAGGTAGGAGGGCAAGGCAGAACTGCACTAATGTGTGCTGCTGTCCGTGCTTTTAAAGCAAATTTCATCTTTGACTGTTCTCCTTCTGAAGCAAATGTGGTTGTGTCAGATTCCTTTGGTAACAAGCTGTTAAGAGCTTTATAGCTAACAAAGGTAGGCAGTGTGCAAAATCAGTTACTAGTGGTCCCCACTATTTTTGGTCCTTTTAACACCATAGTTTTTCACATCTATATGTTACAGAAATGGGAATGGTGGCTTTGTTGGCTTTACTTAGTTTTTCTTTATGTGAGAAAGACAGATGTGCTTGACGATTAAGTAAATGATCTTTAATTGCTGATATTGGAAGAATATATATTTAAGTCAGTGGTAAAATACAGCTGTTAAAGAAGTCAAAATTAGGTGACAGTGGGCCTGAAAAGTAAACTCATTCTCAAGGAAACAAAAAAGGAAAAGACATCAAAGTAGTAATGCCAGCAGTGAGTTATTGATAAGATTTATTATGGTGGAATTTACAGTTCATGACAGAAAGGATGTGACACATTGTGATGCATATAACAACACATCTCTTTTTCTGGTGAAGTCCCCACTGACTGGAAGAGGAAAATATAACCCCCGTTTTCAAAAAGGGAAAGAAAGAAGGAGGATCCAGGGAACTATAGGCTGGTCAGTCTCACCTCTGTGCCCAGCAAGATCATGGAACATAACCTCCTGGAGGCACTTCTGAAGCAGAAGAATAATGAAGAGGTATAGTCAACACAGCTACACCAAGGGCAAATTGTGCCTGCAAAACCTTGTGGCCTTCTGTGAAAAGGTCACAACATGAATAGACAAGGGAAAAGCAACTGATATCATTTACCTGGACTGAGCAAAGCCTTTAACACTGGCCTGCACAACATCCTGGTCTCCAAGCTGTTACAACATGATTTTGATGGATGGACCACTTGGTGAATTGAGGACTGGCTTGATGGCTGCACCCAAAGAGTGGCTGTCACTGGGTCCATATCCAAATGGAGGCCAGTGACAAGTGGAGTCCCTCAAGGATCAGTACTGGGCCTGGACTTGTTTAACATCTTTGTCGGCAACATGGATGTTGTCATTGAGTGAACCCTCAGCAAGTTCACTGATGACACTAAACTGTGTGGTGTAGCTGACACACTGGAGGGAAAGGATGCCATCCAGAAGGACCTTGGAGAGGTGGGCCCATGCCAATCTCATGAAGTTCAACAGGACCAAGTGCAAGGTCCTGTGTCTGGGTTGAGGCAATCCCAAGCACCTATATAGGCTGGGAAGTGACTGGCTTGAGAGCAGCCCTGAGGAAAAGGACTTGGGGGTGGTGGTGGATGAGAAGTTCAACATGAGCCGTCAGTGTGCAGTTGCAGCCCAGAAAGCTAAACTGATCCTTTCTGGGATCAAGAAACTGACCAAGATCTAAACTGACCAAGAGGAGCATGGCCATCAGGTCAAGGGAGGTGATTCTCTCCCTCTACTCTACTCTCATGAGACCCCACCTGGAGCACTGAGTCCATTTCTGGAGCCCCTTTACAGGAGGGACATGGAGGTGCTGGAGTGTGTCCAGACAAGGGCCACGAGGATGATCAGAGGGCTGGAGCACCTCTACTGTGAGCACAGACTGAGAGAGTTGGGGTTATTCAGTCTGGAGATAAAAGGCCCAAAGGAGACCTTATTGTATCCTTCCAGTATCTGAAGGGGGCTACAAGAAAGCTGGGGAGGGACTTTTTAGGATGTCAGGTAGTGACGGGAATAGGGGGGGAATGGTTTCAAACTAGAGGGGACATTTAGATTGGGAGTTGGGAAGAAGTTCTTCACCATGAGGGTGGTGAGACTCTGGCACAAGTTGCCCAGAGAGGTGGTGGAAGTCCCATCCCTGCAAGTTTTTAAGGCCAGGATGGAGAGGGCTCTGAGCAACCTGATCTAGTGGGAGGTGTCTGGAACTAGATGGTCTTAGATGTCCCTTTCAACTCTGAAAATTTTATCATGCTGTGGTTCTTACGATGAATTGTTAAAAGAGGCTAGATCATCTAGGCAAACTGAGAAAATAGGGTATCCAGGTAAGCAAATCAGGAACAGCTTTCATTATATTGAATTTAATTGCTAGTTTCTTAACATTCACAAGGTGATGTTAAGATGAACTAAGATGTTAAGCAGACAGAGGAAGGTAGTTTAATAGCATGAAGATACTGGTAGTCATGGTTGTGAAGGAGGTTTTTTAAAATACATTGTTTAGTAACCAAGGAGATTGAGTAATAGTGAATAGCTAGTGAAACTGAGAGAAAAAGAAAGAATCATGGATCGGAGGCGTTACAGTGAAGAAGGGAGACAACATGTGAAAAAGGTGATCAGGAGATTCTTGACCTGGGAGAATGGTAAAGACAGTATTTTTTTCTGTTTCTGATAGGAATGAGGATGGGGTGGCATTGACTTTTTTTTTTTTTCTGTTGAGAATCGGAGAGGAATTTTAATGGTGTTGGCAAGGAGTAAGGATGGAGGAAAAGGCCATATTGCCTTGTAGTGGAGAAAGACAGCTGGAGCAAATGGGTGAAAAGTGAAGTATTCAAGTGAGATTTCTGAGATACGACTTTCACAAATAGCAATTTTTGTGTCTCCCTGTGCTCTGAACGTGCCACTGATGGAGAAGAAATATGGAGCTGCCGGGCATTAGTGTGAAATACAATGCTGAAATGAAACTGGAAAGCTGGGATGAAAAGATGTATCTTTTTGTTGGATGGAGAAGAATTTTAGGGATGCTACTGGGGAAAGAGAATTGTCTGGAGAGTATAATGTCATAGAGAGTATGACACTATACTACAGTGTCACATAAAATGGAAAATGAGAAGAGGGTTTTGAAGCCACGTTAAAAGTAGAGGAACAGGCTGACTGCAGAATGAAAATTTCTGGAATTATTCTGCACTCCTCAGAGACAAACAGATACTTGAAAAGTGATTCATGTTTGAAATGTTCTCAGGAATCTCAGTGCAGAACAACAAACCACATTGTTCAGAAAGATGTTACAAGATTTTTCACTCTGCCTAATACCTAGATACTTTATTGCTGCTCTGTAGGCTAGCTCAGAAAACTGATGTGACCATGTCTTGTGCATTATAGATAGATAAGTATAGTGTATCTTAGAACCAAAACATTCATTTTCACACAATTTCATTATTGTGTCAGAATGAAATCAAAGTATACCAGAGCCTCCTCTTGCAGAAGCAGTGAAATAAGTTTAAAATTTAACTTATTTTATGAAGTATAGTTAAATATAAAAATTTTGGGGGTATTGAAGTTGATGCTACCACAAAACCTAAACTTCCAGAGTTATTTAAGACAGTAGGTTGTTTATGAGATAAATACTGGATGAATTCAAATACACTACTCAGTGGTAATTAGTTGTGAACAAAATCACATTTTGTCAAAAGAGCTTTCAGCAACTGTGTATTGTACACATAGAAGCAGTGACTGACACTGTGATATTTTACATGTGAAACCAGTGAATATCTTATTTGTAGCCTTGCTTTTACAGGCGCTGAAGCTAAGGGATTTTATTTCTTTTCTCCCTGGAACGCTGTGTTCAGTCAATACAAACCTCTTGGAAAAAACAATTATTAAAAACCACAGGGTTTTTGCTTATTTAGCTAGTCAGTTACATAAAACTTCTGTGAGAAAAAATGCAACATCAAAGAAGTGATCATGAAACTGCGATAGGAATACTGCTTGAAATTAAAATAAACTACCCTAATCCTGATATTGCTGAATTCATCAGGTAAAACTTGAGTCAAAAGTAATGGAAACTGAGGACATTGAGCAACTCTACATCTTGCAGGTTAATAGCAACATAGCTTTAGCTGTTAAAAAATACATATCCCCCAGCATCTAAAAGTGAGTTTCCTTTTATTTCTCAAAAATTACTTCTCTCAACAACTTAATTTGCTGAATGATGGTGGAATTTTTTCTTTTTTAGAGGCTTTAAAAAAATTAAAATATCTGTGGTATTTGAAAATCAGTCTGATGTATATTAAGCTTTTAATCTCAACCACTCTGTAAAGAACAGCCATTCTATCACTAAAATATACCATATGGAAAAATACTACTTGCCCTTTTAACTGATGCATTCTTCCTTCTTTGCCTGTCCAGGAGAATAAGTAAAACCAAATCCACGTTTAAAAAATTTATATTAATTTAAATAATAAGTAGGGTGCTTTCTGTGCTGTCTTTTCTCCTCCAGACTGATTCTATGTGTGTTCCCAAAGGAGGCAGCAGTGTTATGGATGATGTGTCCATGTCTCCCAACTGGAGGCCAAAGGGGACCACTGATGGCAGTCAGTATGGCCAAAGCTGAGGGATTGTTTCAGGGAGTCCTTGTGTCTCCTCTCTGGGGCTCCTCTGTTGCAGCAGCCGGTGGCAAGGTCACCACAGAGCACAATCTTAGGGAGATGGTGATCCTCCATCCTGGAGACGTGCCCTGCCCAGCACAGCTGTGTCCTCAGTATCATGGCCTCAGTACTGCTGACCCCTCCCTGTTCAAGGACAGTGACATTGGTCACACAGTCAGTCCTGTGGATGTTTAGGGTTGTACGGAGGCAGCACTGATGGAAGTGTTCAAGGAGTCACAGGTGGTGGCAGTAGATGACCCATGATTCAGACCCATATAGAAGAGTAGACAGTACAGTGGCTCTGTAGACACCAATCTTTGTACTTTTCTTCAGGTGTTTACTGCTCCAGACTCTTTTATGAAGTCTTCTGAATGCTCTGTGTGCCTTTGCTAATCTGTTGTCTATCTCTTTGTCAATCTTGGCATCCAAGGAAATAATGCATCCCAGATAGCTGAGCTGCTGGACTGTCTTAAGCTCTGATTTGCCTCTGGTGATGTGGGGATGATGGAAGTCTTCCTGTGGCGCAGGCTGGTAGAGAACTTCTGTCTTCTTCAAGCTGACTTCATGCCCAAAAAGATCTGCAGCCTCTGCAGAGCAGGATGTTATGCACTGCAGAGCTGCTTCTGTGTGAGCAACGAGGGCGGCATCGTCAGCAAAAAGCAACTCTGGGACCTGGTGATTTAGGGTCTTGGTGTGGGCCTTCAATGGCCTTAGGCTGAATGGGCTCCCATCGGTACCATATCAGATGTCAATGCCATTTTCTTCATCAAGGTCTGCCATGGCCCTTTGGAGCACTGTGCTGAAGAAAATTGTAAATAGAGTGGGTGTGAGAACATAGCCTTGTCTCACACCATTGATTATTGGGAAGGATTCAGAGAGTGCAGCACCATGTCTGACTTGGCCCCGTTGATCCTCATCTAGCAGGATGATCATTTTGAGGAACTTAGGAGGACATTCTGATTGTCAGAAGATTTGCCACAGGCCCTTTCTACTCAGTGTCAAAAGGTTTAGTGAGGTCAATGACTGTCACATAAAGACCTTTGTTCTGTTCCCTACACTTCTCTTGCAGTTGTCTGAGAACAAACACCATGTCTGTGGTACTCCTGTTGGCTCTGAAACCACATTGGCTGTGGCAGAAGAACTAGGTAGAAGGCTAGGTAGAAGGTAGAACTTCCTCTGCTATAGCAGGTACTAATCTGTTCAGAAGTATTCTTGCAAGGATGTTTTCAGCAACGGAGACCAGAGTTATACCTCGGTAGTTGGAGTAGTTTGACTTTTCTCCTTTCTTCTTGTACAAGATGATGATGACTGCATCACGGAGTGCTTGGCCTCCATGTTTCCATACTCCAAATGGGATTCCATCAACCCCAGCTGCCTTGCCAGTTTTCAGTTGCTGTATGGCCTTAAGAGTCCCTCTCAAAGTAGGGGCTATGTCCAGTTTGGTTTTCACCAGTTATTGTGTAATGTGCTGAATTGCTGAGCCTTGGACTACGTGGCTGGCACTGAAGGGAGTCTGAAGATATTCAGACCATAAGTTCAGGGTGGAGGTTTTATCTGTCAGAAGCATTTGGCCATCTGCACTGGGTAGGGGGCTTTGGACCTGCTGTGTGGATCCATACACTGCTTTCAGCACTTCATAGAGCCCTCTGTGGTCAACTGTAACCATGCATAGTTAAGTATTTTCTGCTAGGTTAATCCACCACTTGTTCTGGATGTCTCAAAGTTTCTGTTGGAAGTTGCTGCATGCAAGATGAAAGGCTGATTTTCTTACATGGCAAGATGGCTGAGCAAGGTGTGTTTGGTGAGCAGTTCTCTTTTTTTTCAACAATTCTTGGATCTCTTTGTTTTTTTCATCAAACCAACCTTTGTTTTTCTTGGAGGAGAACCCTAGGGATTCTTCAGAGAACTGCAGGATGCTATTCTTAATGTGGTGCCTGTGGAGGGGAGAGAGGGACAACAAAGCTGCTGAATGATTTGGAGCACAAGTCTTATGAGGAACAACTGATGGAAGCGGGATTGTTTAGCCTTGAGAAAAGGAGGCTGAGGGACAATTCATCACTCTCTCCAACAGCCTGAAAGGAGATTGTAGCCAGGTGAGTGTTGGTCTCTTCTCCCAAGTCACAAGTGATAGAACAGGAGGCAATGGCCTCCAGTTGTGCCAGGGGAGGTTTAGACTGAATATTAGGAAATATTTCTTCACTGAGGGTTGTCAGGCACTGGAAGAAGCTGCCCAGGGAGGTAATTGAGTCACCATCCCTGGGGGTATTTAAAGACCTGATGTAGTGCTTTGGTCCAAGGTTTAGTAGTGGACTTGTCACTAAGGGATCAATGGTTGGACTCGATGATCTTGAAGGTCTTTTCCAACCTAAATGTTTCAGGATTCATGCCAACACACACCATGGTTCTAATGAGGTAAAATTACTCAACATCTGCCTCCTTTGTGACTCTTTGTATCTTTCTCTATGAAGCATCTGACACTGGCTGTGCATTTGAACTAAGTAAGCCCAGATACGGTGCTGATGAACTCACAAATTCCTGCCTCTTTGACCTTAATGAGTAGGATCAGAGGCAGTTCAACAGCAGGCCTGCAACGTAGTAACTTGAAACTGCTCCAACTCGAAAGGAAGAACTTGGACTGTTAATACTATTGGGTGATAGACAGACTGGGCTTTATAAATTTGTATGGTGCACCTGGAAGGAGCAGACTGTAAAATCTTTTTTTATGACATTGCATTTGGTTCACTTCAGCATGGGAATAACCATGGTGCTTGGATGCTTTGCTCAATGTTTCATCTTTTTGAGAACAAAGGGTGCAAGAAATCAATAGCGAGCACAGTACCAAAGCAGCGAGCTGCTAAGAGACATCGAGAAATCTGTTAGAGGGGAAATTACACGAGGGGAAAATTCATGATGAAGTCGACGATTAGGGCAGCAGCAGCGGCGTTTTTAAGGGGCTTGTCTGTACTGGGTGCCCTTTTACAACACTGTGCCGCGACCGACCGAACAGTGGGTCGGGCCCCGGTGCTGCGGCCCGGCCCGCCAGGGGGAACCGGGACCTCCCAGAGAAGCCCCCGCAGGCCCCGGCCCCGCGCCCGCAGTCCCCCGCACCCCGACTGCCTCAGCCCACGCCGCGAAATCCGTCAATAGCCAGATGCCGGCCTTCCATCGCCCTTTCCTGGCGTGGAGACGGTGGTGGCCCACGGCGCCCAGCCC
>JAAWXA010000034.1:8970744-9006704 GCA_038090715.1 Florisuga fusca | reverse complement strand
CCGTCGGGCATTACGGGGCGCTGGGGGCAGCCAGGGCTGCGGGGCCTCGCCGGACCGGCTGGTCCTCTGCGTAGGGGGAGGTGGCCTTGGGAGCCGCTGATAAGCTTAAATCCGAAGTTCTAGACCCAATTACGGCTTATATATATAAAATATACATAGATAGAACCACACTTTATATATATATAAAGATACTTCTGAGGACCTCATAATGAGGAACCAGACAATTCCTGCTTGCAAAGAGAATGTTTTATATACAGGTGTACAGCGCTCCCGTGCAGGCTACGACTTTTCTGTCAGACCCCGGCATGGCGAGGTGGCTGAGCCAGGCCTGCCCAAAAGAAGAGACTGGGCCGGTGGCCGCTGGGCTCTGCACCAGGCTGCTGGGCTGCAAGAACAGGGTGCCCGCAGGCCCTGCCCCTGTGCCTCTAGCAGCGCCCTAAGTCCCACGGAGGAGAGTTGTACAGGTAGGTTTTGGGGTTTTTTGGCTAGTATCTTTTGCCTGTCTCCTGTGTTTCCACTCCACAGAGGTTTCTGGGGAATGGGATAAATGCGAAGAATGTGCTCAGCTGTGTTGTGTTTGATTCAAAAACAAGAGCCTGGCCAGCTGTAATTACATTAATGCAAGTTTTTAGTGGTAATCTGCCAGCTATCTCCGATTCATAATTTAGTTGAAGGCACTACCAGATCATGTACATTTTGGGATTTACTTGTAGATCACCCCAAAGTGGTGTCAGTGTGTTTCTAGAAGTGCTGACTCCCCTGTCACTTAAACCTTGTGCAGCTTTCCAAAATGCTGGGCCTGGCAGTGGGTGGGAACAGCTCTTGCTTTTCTGCCTGTTCCTGCCTTGCCCTGTGCACCTGGGCACCTAGGGAAAAACTGCTCTGGTCCAGCTCCTCGGAGAGATGCCTGGCTACAGAGGTAGAGAGCAAAACTGATTATCTAGGTAGGGAGGAGGACCAAGGACTGAGAGTGCTTTATGTGAAATACTAACATTTTTCAAGAGGATGTGCAAAGAAACAAGTACTAATATTAAGGAGATTTTGCAGGTGATGGTAACTACCGTCTTTTTCCATGCAGGCTGATGCATGAACCCAAACCAGCAAAAGCACACATGCACTTTTGAGCTCTAATACTAATACTATGATTGATACAGTTTAGATTGCTTGGGCTAATTCAGTGAGCCTTTCAGTTTGTGCTTATTGTTGAGCACACATAGTCCAATTTACTGACATGCCTGAAGTTTGAGGATAAGTGAATATTGATGTATTGTGGCTTTATTACCTGTATGGTTTAATGTCTCCACAACCTCCCCCAAGTGTTATTTCCTTGCTACTTTCCAGGGATTTATGAAATTTAATATTTGTACAATGCCCTGAAAATGGTAAAACTTTATATGCCTATGAATTTTATTGCCGTTGCGTAGAGTGTTTTATAGGTTTTTATGGCAGATAAAAAATGCTAAGTGCTGGCATGTTGGAAGTTTCTGTGTTTACAAAACAATTTTTGTTTACATTCTTTGGCACAGTTCTGCTGGCCTAGTGACAAAGTTGCTTCTGTCACCGCATCACTGCTAGAGTTACAGTGTAGTGATGTTTTGTTCACTCCAGTGTTTGAAATAAAGCTAACCGTGTTCCATTTCTCTCAGAAACCGTGTTAAAATACGGTTGGACAGGGATGCCTATTTGTGTCTTGCCCACATAAAGATAAGTCCTGTCCTCTACAGAGATGAATGGGTGTGACATATGACATATGATGTATTTCTAAACATGTTTGGACACTCTTTGCTGAGTTTCCATTGCTAAAGAGAAGTATGTTAATTTTTAAATTTTGTTTTGTTGTCATATGGCACGCTATAAACCCATGCTGAAAGCTACTTTTAGTAAATGGAATTTTTTGGGTGAAAGAACCCTTTCCATACAGGAAAAGAAAAATGTATTTAGAATCTGCAGCATTGAGAAGGGTGTTTCAAGTGGGTGGAATACACCTAAAGAAGTTAGGACCTGAATCTGTGCAGCTGTGCCTGAATGAAGAATCCTTGCTCTCATGACCTCAATGATGACAGTAAAATTATTTATGTGTGTTATGAACTATTTGTATGAGAAAGACTGTTCAGGATTGGAGTCTTAATGGTACGATAAAGCCGTCCTAGGACAAATTCTTCCGTTTTATTTTGCAATAATCAGTTGGATTAACTTTTCCTTCCCTCTTTCTGAATTAGGTGAAACAGAAGCTCAGTTCACTGGTGGTGTACTTTTCTCTGTTCCCCAAAACATGTGTATAGGATGTGATCTAATAAGCAAGATATACTTTGTATTTAACACCGAGGGTTAGAACAGCGTGGAGTGCTGTGTTCAACAATGTCTTTGTGGGCTGACGTGCAGTCACATCTGTAGCAAACACAGCCAGGTGGCCAAATGTCTGTTGTTTAAGGTCTCTAGAAATAAAATTCTCAACAGCATTGTTTTTAGAAAATTAAAAGCTTTTTCTAAAATTTATATGTCAATATACTTGAAGTACTTTTTTTGGAGAATGCTGAAGCTATTTCTTTTCATACAATACTTCAGCATGGTTATGGACCAGCTATTTAAAACAATTTCTACCAAGCATTTTTTTAAATCCAAATTCATGAGAACTTGTTGCAAATTTATTGATTCACTGACACTCTTGAATAGAAGAGTATTCTAAAAAAAAAAAAAACAAACCACAACACACAAAAACCAACTCAATTAGCTTACATGTCTGGAATTACAACTAAGATACTACTCTTACAAATTTCTTACCTGTATAGCAACATGCATCTCTGGTACCTCTACATATGTAAAACTCTTTCAATTAGCATTGGAGAGTTGACCAGATTAGAATTTTATTTGACTTTATTTGACCCTGTTTTATTTTCCTATTTTGTTTTTGGTGGTTACCAATTAACAAAAAACCTTCACCATGTCTGTATAATGAGTTTAGATGCAAATTAATTAATCAATATTATCTAAAAATGCCTTAAAGAAAATAAAATATTGCATGGAAAATTCAACCATCTTGGCAGATCTTAATTCTTAAAGGAGTTGTCATAGATAGCAAGTACTGACTATGCTTCATAAGCAGAAATCAAAAGTGTGAAGGGTAATAAACAAGAATCCAAGATCAGGCTTCCAGGTCCATATTTAGTCTTAAGGAAGTGTACTTATTTTTCAAAGGTGCTGATCAGTCAGCTGTGTATGTGAATTCCACCAGAATTCTCAACTGCTCAGCACTTCCAGGATCTGTGATGTGAAATTTTTAAAAAGCTTTTCTGGCTGCCTTGGAATTGGTCCGTTTTATTAATCTGGGTGCCTGAAAATACTGTTCTCGGACATCCCCATTTTGCCTTGTGTCACCTTCCTTATTTAAGTTTTGCAGAGGAAAGCCTCACTTACATAGAGAGGTCACTGAGGAACCTGAAATGCTGGCTGGCAGCCTTGTTGCACTTTTGTTTGGCTGTGAACTGGTTCTATTTTATGTTATAAGGTCAGTAAGTAATTATAAATCACCACGGTTCTACTGTGGGTCTGGTAAATCCATTTCTTAGCTAGAAGGTTTGTTTGTTTGTTTGTTTTTTGCTTTTTTTTTTTAAGATGAAAACTGTTAATCTCTGGAAATACTGACAGATGTCTTGTATCAAAGACCAGGAACTATAGTTAAAAATGGATGAGCTTGGGTATGAGTATTTTGTAATTCATCCTACTGTATAATTTCACTATATGTATTTCTCTTCTGCCTGCTATTGCAGTTTTACTATCTGAAATGTGGATAGTTTTCTGTGATTTTGCAGCATATTGCAAAAAAATTGGTTGTCTTAGTACATAGATGAACTCTGATGCTCCTTGCCACAACATGTAAACAGACATGATCAACAGCTAGCATAGTCAAAATAATTTCAGGGGATTTTTGTTTGTTTGTTTTGGGTTTTTTTGTTTGCGGTTTGTGGGTTTTTTTGTTTTGTGTTTTTTTTTTTGTGGAACTGTACTAATTTTTGGAGCTATGTCTTCCACTTACATGCTAGTCCACTGATGCTTTATCTGTCTTCATGTACAGGGCCACAAAACACCAGGCAGGACATTTTGTTTTAGTGGGTTTTAGTAATAATGATAGAGGCATAGTTCTTCCTTGTTTTTTTCTTTTTTCTTAGTGCTTTAGTAATGCAAAACTACCTCTGGGAATGTCTCAAATACAGTCATAGTAAATCTAATTTTCTTTTCAACATCTTCCCCAATTATATGTTCCCAGTTGTATGTGAAACAAACAAAACAGCAGTACTATGTGCAAGAATTTGTTGTTATTGCTTAACTTTATTTGGTTCAAGTTTTATGCCTAGGGAACAAGAGATCCAAGCTGTAGCATCAAAATGCAGAAGTGGTTCTGATTTTTTGTTTGCAAATTATAGTAGCAATATAGAGAGCTAGTAAAGATCATGCTATAGCATAGTGAATGACAGAAACCTGCTAATACTGCGTCACAGCTTTAACTTTTTATAGGATAAAAATAAAATTTGATTATAAATTTTCATGCAGTAGTTTCTGTGTGTTGTGTAACTCCTGCTAGGATGTTGTGAGGGAAAGATGGATGTAGCTAAAGTTTAGTAAGTGACATTACAAACAGATCATACAACTTTATAGAATTTTATTCTATTTGAGAAAATGATAGCTAGTAAAAAAGATTTTTTTTAAACTGTGTCAAGTAAAAATTGTAGGTTTGGGGTTAAGGTTTTCCCATGAGCTACAAGAGGAGGTACAAGTTATTATTTTAATTTAAGGAATTATGAGAAAAATATTATTTTTTGCAATTCAGCTTTTGCTGTCAGCATTAAGTCTTTCTTGGCAGTTATGAACTACTGGGTGGGTTTTTTCATGTTCTGTGTTTTATAACTAAGTCAATCTGAAATGTCTTACTGTGGGATTTGTAGTTATTTGTGAAGAGCTACACAAATAATATGTAGGCTGTGGGAACAGGAAAAGCTCTGGCAAAATCCAGCGTACTGGCTTTAGATCTTAATTAATTTTTCTGTATGAAACCGTTGAACAACAGAGACATGAGAATCCTGCCACCTAGCTGGTCAAGGACACTCAACTTACACAGAAAATGAGTAACAACTCTTACCAGCTCTGTAGTGAAGTATTTAAAGTACAGTTTTTCAAATGGCTTTCAGTTAAGCCTAATTTTAAAATCTAATACAAAGCAGAACACCATGTAAGGTGTCTAACCTCACATTTTATAAGGTATTAGGTTAATTTACTCGAAAACTAGTTACTGCTTTCTTTTTCATGGGTTGACTAGTCCCAGAAGAAGTTATTCTCTAGTAATGGAGCAGGAATTAAAAAGTCTAGGTGATGTTGCATACAGAAAGCCTAATTCCTTGGTTAGACAGTTTTGTAATAAGCTAGAGGAGACAAAGGGTATGACTAACCAATAACTCAATTTTGAAGGAACAAGAATAAGTTTCTGTACTTCCTTTCTATAATCATGTACATTGCTAGGACTGTAGGAGAAAAATATTATTCACATCTAAGAAACTGTAATCATTGTCAAACTCTGATTCCTGCATTCTTACATTTTAATGCATATATAAAATGAGTTTTATTTTTAGATTTGGTGGACACTCACAGCTTTCACTGTAGCCAGCTATCCTGAGTGATATAAAACCTTCTACTGTTATAGATGTAGGTTCCTAACTTTATATACAAAAACATGAAAGTATTTGGTATTAATATGAATTTAAATGTTTTCAGACTTCTGACAAGCTCGGTAACGAAGATGCAACAGAATTTATTTTCTTTTGAATCTGAAAATATAAAAATGAACTGCTTAAAAGTCAGAAGTAAAGAACTTTTACTGAGGTCACATTAATATCTTAACCTCTTAAAGATTTCGGGGTGTTTTGCTTCACTTTGGGAGGGATAGAGCCACACCACTGTCAGCTAATTTTGACATATGACTTCAGGCATATGTCTGCGTGAAGACTGGAGAAAGAGTTGGGCTTATATTCTCTCCACCCTGTCCTTTTAGGCTAAGGAACATTTATATCTTCTCTGGGCAAGGTGGAGTAATAGTTATAACTCTAATTTTTTCAAAACCATCATCCTGCCTATTTTTTAACGTGTAAGTTTTGTGAAGTTTCTACAGGTTTAGGAAAAACAAAAGTAATAAACATGAAGAGTGGAATGTCACAGCAACAGCTGAAGGTTCTCTACACTTCACATAAAATGCTGGCTTTTGGGATAAAAGCAAAGCTGGTGGAAGCAATTTTACGTTATTTCTCACATGTTGTTCTGACTTGTGCTTCCCAGGCTTAGGCAGCAGGCAGCACTTGTTTTTCCCAAAGCAACTTTCTGCAGCATTTCAAGTGGAACTCTATAGATGCAGTCTCATCTCAGCATATGAATGACCATAATTTGCCAATTGCCAGCAGGTACAGTGCCAGGCATGTTGGCAAGCTGAATGATGGAGTTAGGGGTGCCCACACAGGATGAGGAGAGCAGAGAAGGCACCAGGCCTGAGACCCGTGTGCCTTCTGTGCTGGGGAGCTCAGGTCAGAGCTTCTGCACAGGGCAGGAGGGAGGCTGGAGAGGCTGTGCAGTTTCAACCTTAAACAAGGGAAATGGACATTTTGAATGTGTCACCAAGGCAAGGGATTATTTTGGACTCTGAATGCAGCAAAAGTTGGACCAAGATCTTTCTAATTCAGCAGCTTCAGGAAAACCTTAGTAAGGAAAAGAGAGTCCAGTCTGTGATGATAATTTATGGGCGGGCAGGCAGGTTCTGCGTCTGGACACTTGGCTGAGGCTGGTGGATTATTCCAGTCCCTGAAGCCAGAGCAGCCCATTTGGCAAGTGTTTCTGCTAACTTTTCTGACAGCCTCTTTTATCCACAAGTACCAAGCTGCTGAGGACTGGAGCAGCCCAGTCTTAACCAGGTTCCAGCCAGCCCACGTTTGTCCATGTCCTGTTGGTGATGGAGAGGAGAGGAGGTTCTAGGCCACCCCATTCCCTTCCAGCCACGTTTGTGTGCCCCAGCCTTGGCTGCTGCTGCCTCTTCCCTGGGACAGCCCAGCATCACCTGGCCAGGTGCCCACACTGCTGCCAGGAGAGGAGGGGGGAGAAGGGCTTCTCCTCTCCCAGTACACAGCCATCCCCCCTGGCAGCAGCAGCCTCAGTGCAAAACAAGAAGGAGAAACACACGAAGTTGCTCACCAGTGTTAAAATCAACATGTTGGCGTGATTATGGTGAGCCTTGTGCTAAATACACAAGTAATTCTGAGTTTCCTTTTCTGACCTCTTTTTCAGGGGCCAGCTGCAGATATTTTGTGCTTGAATATCTGACACGTTGCAAATTTGATTTGAAATTGATACAGAACATATGTTGTTAACACAAATATATATTTAAAACTCTTATGAGTGGCCTGATTGAGGAGTAAAGGTGTAACTGATGAGCTGTGTGGAATACTCAAGACTTAGAAAAGATTTTATTTATTTGGGTAGAAACCATATAGAAACATAAAAGAGATAAATAACTGTGCCAGCATCAGCAACCTCTAAATCTGCTGGTGGCAAGAAAATGTTCACTTTGGCTAAAAAGCAGTTCCTGGGATATATCTTTTATATTTACTGCAATATCAAAAGCATGTTTATCTTTAAAGAGGTACCATTATACCCTTACTTCACATGCTTCTGTTGGTAATCAACCAGTTACAGCTTTTTTTCTCCAGGAACTTCTGGGTTTTAAACTATTATTGGAATTTTGTTATTTAAATTGTAGTGGATGTTTCTAATTCCTTTGAATTCCCTACAGCCTCTTAGCACAAGCAAAAGTTAACTCTGTGTCTTAACTCAAGGGTGTTCCTTTTCCACAAGAATTTGCTCCTTACTAATTCCAAGTTTTGAATGCAACTTCAAAAATACTGCTTCCTAGTTTTGAGAAGTGCAGAAAGGGTGTGTAGTCGTGCTTTAAATTATGTATTTTTCCTTCGTTCAAGAAGAATAAAAGTTGGGGGGTTTTTTGTTTTATTTTTAGTATTATTATTAAGGAGACAGGAAAGAAGCCTGTTATATTGAATAAATCACAGTTCAGTGAAATACTATTGTTTGTGTGTGCCACTCCCCTCTAGTGAATAGAAGTGGAATTGCTCCATCTCATGCCAGGCCATGAACCCTTTGCTACAGCAGGATTATGGAAATTTTGTTCAATTTTCAGTGCCTGAGGATTGTCTTTTTTGGAGTTCAAGAATGTGGGGGGTTTATGGGTTGGTTTTTTGGTGGTTTTTTTTTTTTTTTTTTTTTTTTTTGTTGCAGATCTCAGTCCTTTGCACACACATAATGCCTAAGAAAATACAAAATTGACTTCGAAAACAGTGAAACTGTGTTAGTAATTTCTGTTAAGTCTGTATATGATTAGATTAGAGAACTCATTTCATGCTTCTTGCCTCAGTTTCCATACACATACATACGACTTTATTTTCACGTTTACTTTATTCTTGATTTTTGAATATGTACATACTTGGTAATTTTAAAACCTCCACAATAAGTTGATATTTGCTTTATTAAACCCTTAAGTAACTGATTCCAAGCCTAGAGTTCACTGATAGGTGTTCCAGACAAAATAAAACTATCAATCTGTATATTTTCAAATGGACATTTTTATTGGAATATTCTAATATAAAACAGAGGAAGCCAGTGTTATAAAAATGGTGTGTAGGAGATAACTGTTCTGTCACATGTCAGTTGAGAAGATACAGAGCATGGGATTTCTCTGGCCAGCAGCCAGTCCTACAGCTCAACAGTGACCCTACTCTGTCTGTGCTTGTCAGCAGTGGAGAGACATACATGCATTCAGGTCTCCATTAATCTCCTAACATATGCAACTAAAAGATGGTCATGCTCAGAATGTGGTTGTTTCTGTTGACTGCAAGTTGAAGACATCTCAGACTAGAATGAGGAGAACCATCTATATGATGGTCTAAAAAAAATCTGTTTGTGTCCATTCTTTTATTGTCAGAATAGGTGTGTCATTAAGTGGTGTTATTGATGAAGACAACTTCTGCTTTCACACCAACAAGCAAAGTCAGTCCTTTAGAGGTGCACAGGTTGAGAGGGGCCCATCAAAGTAAGCAGCACAAAGAAGTCCTATAAGATGTAGAAGCAGTGACCCCCAAATCAACATGAAGTTTGATGTGAGGCAACTCTACGCGGAAATATATTTCATTCAAAAAAAAAGATAAAAAAACAAAAAACATGGATCCAAAGTTATTCTCACTCGTACCTAAGAAGTGCAGAGGTATGCCTAAGAGCAGAATTTGCTCTATAGAGCTTCATATGTTTATATATCATACTGATGCATTAAAACTGACACTAAGCATTCACTTACATGAAGCCTAAAGAATGGGAAGCATAAGTATAGCTGGGAGGCCAAGTGCAACAGTTTGCCTTGCTTTTCTTTTGGGATAATTTTGCCTTTCATATCCTTGCACTTTTCTGAGAACCAAGCCCACAGTTTACCCTTGTTCTTCAAGGGTGACAGATGTTGTTTGTAAAGGCTTAAAGCACTTTTTTTTTTTCTTTTTAACTTAAAGAAGTGTAAAAAATCTATGAAGCCATATTTTGTGGAATCTGTTAGGCAGAACTCACACTGGGATTTGTGGACTCTACTGGGGTTTTTTATTTATGGACTGTGCTGTATATCACTGCAACTCTATTACTTTCTTCCTTTCTAACACAAGGATAAAGTCCTGTTTGTTATTGCACAGCACTTTGCAAACTGTGGTTGAGATGTGATATTACAAAGCTTTAAATAAAAATTATCTCTTTTCCAGAGAGGTCAGTGCTTGCACAGCCAACTTTTGTTTTTCAGAAGAAGGACTGTCCTTTGAAGGTAAAAATCTGCTTTTTTTTTTTTTTTTTTTTTTTTTTTAGTAATGAAAGATTTTTGACCAGGTTAGAATTTGTAATAAGAGGTCTGAAAATAAACCAGAAAAAGTGGAAACTAGAAACAAGACTGCTTTTAAAGTATATATGCTAGGTTTGTATCCTGGCATAAGAAATGGCTGTTCTGTTTTCCTTGACCTTTGCACTCCTGTATTTTTTTCCCAGCGGCCTGCAGAAGACCCAATTCACAACACTGGAAATGGTAATAACCACATCCTTGAAGCAGTATGATAATACACCGGGTTATTCACAGGTCTGACTTTTGCCTGTGAAAATAGTGTTGGGACTCCTATTTTATATGAGTGGGGACAAATCCCTGTTAGTAGACTAAGACTATGTGGATTGTAGAGCTGCCTACTATGTCACAACATATATGTCCCCCTCCTATTTAAGAATTCTTCCATCTTACCTCTCATATTTACTAGGAAACTAAAGTCCAGAAGCTCTGAAAAGTGGCCAAGTATATAATCAGCTGTATGAATTCCTTTTGTATTATTATTAATATACCTTCTGAGCCTGTGGGCTCTGAACTGGTTAGAAGTGCTGATTTATGTTCCCTGAACTTAATAGAAAAAAAAGGAAGACTCCCTAAAGCTTTATTCTTGGTGTCTCCAAATCTTGCATCCTCTTGGGTAATGCCTTAAAGCTGTTGCTGTAAGTAGTTCTTAGAATTTGTTGTGTTCAGGTTTAATTATCTGTCACAACTTGTGCTGAACTATCCTGCCAGTCTGTCCCTGCAGAATATTATATTTACTTTTCTCTAGATTTCATTAGTTGCTCCAGAAAGTGTGCAAGATCATCATCTTTTACTTTCCAGAAGTCTGACTCTCAGGCTATCACAGGTATGAGATTTATCTCCAGTCATATTCTAATTGCTATAGTTCCGTATTCTCATCTGGTAAAGAAGAAAAGCAATTTTCCTGTCTGAGAAACTTTTCTGCATTTTAGAAATGCTGCAAGTAATGAAAACTTAAACATTGACATAAGCTTTCTGGCAATTTCCAGTTAATAACTTTTAAAGTAAAAATATTAGTTTTCCTTACTTAGTTAATATTATATAAAGTAGTGAAAAATCTGTATATTTCATATAACTTCCTTCAATACCTCACAAAGTCAAGGAAGGAGGAGGGCTGGAAAGGAATGAGATTCTCTGGTTTGAAGAGAACAGTGTTCACTTGCAAATCCTTCAATCCAACTAACAGCTGACCTGGGAAGCTTTTTAAGGACTGAATATTTTTTCCATCAGAAATGCACACAAGTCTCTGGGGCTACCATTCTGATCTGTTTTTTATAGAATTTATTTAACAGATGGATGGGATCACAAAGTTATTTCTGATTTCAGGAATTAATATGTGTAGACTACATTTTGTTTATCTAGTCCTGATATTCTTGAATGTGGCTAAGAGGATTTAAGATAAGTTTGTTTTACTTTGAAAATGATACTGAGATAATACACAGAAAATCATAGATTTGATATAATTTTTAGGATATGTCCGTAACTAAATATAAGGCAGGGTGCAGGAGGAATCTTGAGTATTTGCCCTCTTGATTGTCTGGTTCTGTTTTGAACCTCTCCAAATGGCTGTCTCCAAGACAGAACTGTTACACTGTGACGTGGCCCCAGAAAACTCTCTGTATCAGCAGTATAGGCATAATCTAACAGTCTACTTCAGAAAGCTGTTAGCAGATAAGAATTTATTCTCCTGCCAATGAAGGCATGATATGAAATTAACTAACCCGAAAACTAATGGGTTTCTTCCTCCTAGTGAATGATAATTTCTGTCTCATTCTTCCAGATACAGCTCTCACTCAGAAAAGGGGCAGAACATCTTCTTTTACCATCCTTCCTACCTTCCCTCCCTCCCAGCCAGGTAATTAAAAAATAAGTTAAAAAATACCTGCATTGTTCTTTTAAAATAAAGAGATGTACAGGAATGCTTTTTCTGCAGGGCATAGCTGGAATGTGTTGGACTAGGCTGGTATTTAGATAAGAGAAAGGAATGTTTTAGGAGGAGGACTGGGAGTTCAACAGAAATGGTTTTATGCATTTGTTGTTAGGGAATCCTGCGATGCTTGGGAGGAATCTGAATAACTTGGGAGGAATTTGAATAACTTTGAATAACATAACTATGCATTTATATAGTGTGGTACAAATTGTACTTGATAAAACGGAATGGAATTACAGTGATTACATTAATTGGTTTTTGTGCAATGTAATGGTGATTGTCCTGTAGGAATATAATTACCCTAGGAGCCTATCTTCTACCTAACCAGTGACCCTGGGAGTATTCTACCACTCATGACTAATGGGATCAATGAAGTTCTCTTAAATCCTAGTTTATGTCTCTTACCAGAGACAGGTCTTTGACATACAGTGGCATAAAGTGTTACTAAGCAACATTAAGAGGACACAACATTGTCAAAACAACAAAGCATATTCTTCTTGCAGTGAAAAAGTAGTGACTATGTAGAGAGTGTCAGTTGTGTCATTTTACAGGATGTGGTAGGTGGTTGCCATCACTTTGTGGCTGATGTTTGGTATCTTTATTAAAACAGTGAAAACATCAGCAGTGTGCTGCCACCAACATAGTAAGTTGTGAAAGCCTTTTCACCAGAACAGGGCACAGCTCCCTTATTTATTCCCATCTTCTTGGGTCTCATTTACTGATGTTAAAAATGCCTAAAACTGAACCAGATAGTATTGCCATTTCAGTAGCTTTTGCAAGCCAGAAGCACCTGGTTTGTGAAGTCGGAGAAGGATTTTATGAATTAATGTTACTATCAAAAAGACTTCAGTCTCTGACATAGCCAGAAGACCAGTGGTGCTTTCTGTGGTTAAGTCTTCCCATCTGTAAAATGAAGACAGTAACAGTTATCTCAGAGATCTTGTTTAGATGAATAGTTTGGAATATTGCTCAAGTACCATCAAAACAGGGAGGGGTTACAGAAACATGAATTAATAATTGAAATGAGTTAATACTCATTATTAAAGTTTAAATTTCTTGTTCTGTAGTAAACAACAATAACATATTCATGACCTCAGCTCTTCTTCAAAGAAAACCTGACTTGATCAGAAGTACAAAAGAAGGTAACTGTCATTGCAGTATTTGTTCACTGTAGTTCCACAAAAATGTTTTAACAGACCCAGAAGACATAAAAATGACTTTTTTTCTATGCTGAGTGTAAGTTACAAATAATGATTTATGAGATCCATAAGTTGTTTGACAGTGTACATATGCTGTGAACTCTGTCCTGAGCCTCTGCTCTGACTGCTTAATTCATGAGTGAACTAAATATAACCTCAAATAGAGAAATTCCACACTTCTAACATGTGGAATTCTAACAATTCCACATTTCAGGAGCATGAATAACTCTGCTTCTGGAGAAAGCAAGGAAGAACCTTCTTGGTAGGTGCAGGTGGAGGATTAAATACAACATTTCAGAAGACAGCTCTAACATAAATCAGTAAATATAAGTATATATAAAAATGTATATTTTAAAGCATGAGTACAAATACATTTTATAAATAACTGTATTTTTGCATACAATGCACTGCTTTTTTAGTCTGATAGGATAACAGGGGTTGTTGTAACTGCAAAGTTGTGTATTCTAGAAAGGATTACAATTTTTCAGAGTATGTAGCAATGAAACAATAATAAATGTTATTTAAATATGCTTTGAAGCTTTCAGTTAAAGAGACATAGCTTTGAAATACATGTAAAGAAAAAGTTTCTGTTTAAAATTTTGTCTTTGTGTTTGCAAGGATCCTTGTCACAAAGTCAATTGTGGAGTGTTATCAGACCTGCCATTTTGCAACCCCCACAAGCCCTGACCTGTCCTGAAAATCCTGTAGTACCTCTAGCAACTAAGAAAGAAACACGTACTAAGGTAAAAAGAAGTGTAATTTCGGTGGCTAATATGTTTACAGCTCTGACTAAAAAATCAACCGGCTGACCAAACAAAGATGAGACAGTGCTGTTTTAAAGCAGTTAACTACTCCAGTGAATGATTTTCAGGAAAGTTGCCATATGAGTTTCAGTGGAGTTGATGGATCGCTGTCTGGTGTGAACTGTCAAGCTCTGACTGATGATGTTTGAAAAAACATTTCTGCAGGCTGTCTCAGCTTCCAGATATCAGGGTTCTGTGAGCAAATCAGCCTTGGGATCTTTTCGATGTTGTTTATTTTGCAAGTAACATTTTAGGATTTTGATTAAGGGCGTGGGCTTAGTACACAGCTAGAGGAAGCTCTGCCAGTTACCACATACATATTATGTACCTCAGTGATTCTGGACTTCTAGCAGATATTTTTATACCAGAAAATAAGCGTGGTCTAATTAATTTACCTAATTTTATTATTCCTAGCTATCGGAAGACAGCTCTTTTTCCTCAGCTGAGAATTCAGTAAGTGCCAAAAGAGCAGTGAGGTCATCTACTACCATGAATCTTTCTAGCTCTAAAACAACACAGTAAGTATTTATTTATTATGTTTCTACACCATTTTGTCACTTGGCTTATGGCATGCCTTTTCATCCTACATGTCTGATGTGGTACTAGTCATACTACCTACATGGTACTATCTACACCTACACAGTCCTCACTGGCAGTTTTGTGTGCTGCCAGGATTTGTGGGTATTGGCATGAGCTCCATATGCCAGTAATTTCTGCAGAACAGTTTGTTTCTCATTAATAACTCCCAAGACAGAAACTATTTTAGTTTGCCATCTCATGCAGCTTTGGCAGTTCAAAATATGTCCCAGTTTTGCATATTTACAGTAATCTTTGTGTCCCTTTGAAGAACTTTCTTCTGGTTGTATAGCTGCTGCATCGCATACATAGATGCTGGGAAACTCAGGAAGTTCCAATATGTGTCAGCATATTTGACACATGAAATAGATAGAAAACCATACAGGACTGATTTGGAAGACAAGGTAAATGCTGCAACTGATGCTCCACTTCCATGCACAGGTCAGAATTTGTGGCATGGATTAGCTGTGGTGGCTGTGATGGGTCAGCATCTTTGTGCAGGCATGGGTTGTTCAGCATGGACTTCAGAATTTCTGCATGAGAAAGCTGACTTCCTTGGATGAGAACATTGCCCCACCCCTTCGCCTTTTATCAGACAAAAGTGGGCTGTTACCTCTATGAAGAGTGGCTCATGAGAATCTTAGGTCTTTGGTTAGCCAGTAGGTTGTCTTGAGGGTATTAATACTGCTTGCTGATACTCAATGAGGGTTTATTCACCCAGGAGTTGTAAGCATCAGGAATACACTTGAGATCAGTTATGATGAGAGAATGACATTTCAAAATTGCTAGGGCCACAGATACCATCTTTGTGATGTTGTCTCCTTTCCCTCTCCCACTCAAAGAGAGCAGAGAACATATTAACTGCAAAGGAGTCAATTCAGTATTCTTCAGGGATGGAGGGACCACAGATACAGGACACTGCGCACCATGTTCGGGATGCACAATGCCAGGATTCTGAGGAGATAAGGGATTTTTAGATGCACAGACAATTTAGATTCTTAATTCTTATCACCAAGGAGAGCATCATTCTGGGGTAGATACTCACTGTAGTTTTGGAAGAGCCATCCTGTCCTCATCACAGTTAATGTGTTCCTATAGTGCCCTGTGAGGACAATAAGGAGACTCAGAGCAGGCTGAATTTTTAGCAGATTCAGAATGATGCTAAATGAACATACTGGGACAGGTAAAGGGAAGATGGTACCTACTTGAAAAATCAAGTAGTGTCAGTGCTTTTAAATTTATTTACATTCTGTCACCTGCACAGTGTCTAGGAAAACACAGATGAGTAACTTTCCTTTATGGAGCAGATGGATAGAGAAATACCATGCGGTGTTTCAGTGTTGGCAAGTTACAAGACTTAAAAGTGCTTGTGGTATTTGTTTTCTTTCTTGAAAGAGGAGTTGCTAATCTGCTTGCAGTAGTCCTGCCTCATTATTTCCGTATATTGATATTGTGGTAAATGTCGGTTCATATGACCAGTCAAAATATAATTGCAATTCAACTGGGTGCTTACTGCTCTCATGAGGTTGCAGGGAAGTGTAAGTGTAAGTAGTAGTAGTGTAAGTGCCATTCTTTTGATCCGTATTAAGTGACTGATGCTTTAAAACAGTTTTGTCATAAGTTCTCAAACACACAGCATTATTAAACTCCTTATATGTGCTAAACAACAGTGAACATTGCAGCGAGACCTGCTAATTGATAAGAAAAAAAAATAAAATTTTTTAAAAAATCATCTGTCAGGGTATAACAATTGACATTTATCTATATAACAAAGCAAAATGCAGATTCCTGCTGCCTTCAAATGTCCCTCTTAGTTTCTTACTTTTCCTCTTCTTCCACCTCTTCTGTGTGTGACACAGTTTTTATGAGAGAGGTCTGAAAATGGTTTGTTACACTTCTGCAGTTGCTGCAGCTGTCCATGTCCCAGGAAACCATCCACAGTTCCATTTACTGAACTGTCTGTAGTAAAGAACAGGAAAGGTGGAATCTGTGGTTTCTCAAGTCTGACTAGAAGCTTGGAAAGGAGATTGAGTCTTAAGTGGCAGAAATATAATACCGGGGAAATGCAGGCTACTGGCCATGTATTATTCAGCTTTGTACAAGGATCTGTTTGGAAAACTGCAAGGGTTCAAAGCCAGCACTGGAACTGGCAGCTACTCAGACCCTGCTGGACATTCTGAGACTTGGATCTACCACCTTTCCATAGTCTCTTTTCAGAGTCTTAACCACATTTCTCATTTTTCATTGTTAGTGGTTATTCACTGAATTCAGTCCCTTTGTTTTGCATCTCCTTGGCAATGTCATCCCTGGCACACTTTGTTCTTCTCTTACAGCAACTGAAGGGTATTGCAGTTTGTTTAAGGCTTTCAGGCAGGGGCTTTCACTTAACTGTCTGGGAAAAGAAAGATGCTGTACAAATTACTTTTTCCTTAAATTTCTGAAAATAATCAAAAAGCCATTTCCCACATTGTTTCTTTGAGACAAGGCTCTGGTTTCTGTGATTTGCCTCTCCTGGAATGTTATCCTTATTAAGTTGCTGCTGGTGCAGCCTAGAAGTAGCAGATGAAATTTCAGGATGGAATTCAAGATGGAACATGCTTCAGATACTCTGTTCATGGCCCAAAACACTTAAGAAAGACTTCAAGGATTGAAAGAGATGGATATTCTGATTTATCTTTCTTATTTACTCTTAGTCATAGCAACACATCAAGTGTGAGCATGTTAAGGAATATTTTTTTTCTTAAATGTAAAATGGACATAGCTTGTACTCGGGAATGCTTCCATCTTGTGTGAAATGGTTTCAGGCACACTGTAGCTGTGAACACAGAAACTAAGGCAATCATCAAAGTTCTGGCAAAAACTACAGCTTATTAAATGGAATATGGTCTGCATGACTTAAGTGCCATTAAGCCCTCCCAAGGCTGACAAATGACCTGGAAGAGCAGGTGAGGGGTGCTGAAGTATGTATTTTGTGACAGAACACCAGATCATTTTCCTGCCAAGTCATTCTTCTGGAACAGGAGACAAGAACTTGGACCAAGTTGCCTTTGCCAGGAAGGGATGCAGTGATTAATCTCTACAGAAAGCATGAACAACCTGTAAGATATTATAAAAACAAAACAAAAACAACAAAAAACAGCAGTAGGGACAAATTCAATGCAAAGTAATTTACAACATTTCTAGTGACTTTTATTTAAAATAGATTCTGTGAATTTAACATGGCTGTGTAACTGTTTAGCAGATCAAAACACAACTGCACTTTTGTTAAAATATTATCGAATTTAATCCACAAGTAACGTATATTTTACTAGTTGTGACTATGTCACTATTTAAAAACATGTTCAACACCTTCTCTTAAAACCTTCGAAGAGGTCAAGAGGCTAACTAAGAGAAGTCAAGCTCAGGGTGGCAATTAAAAACTAAATTAATATTTCTTATCTGAAAAACCTGAGGAGTTAAGAAGGAAAAAGAGACAGAAGGACAAGTGATGTTTTGATGTAGCTACTGCCAAAATGAGTCACAGTTCAGATCCTAGACATGAAGTGATTTATATACTGTATGAAATTTTGTCCCAAATCTTTGTCCCCAAACTATAATTTGTTTCTACCAAAGGATTGCAAATATTTAGTTTCCTTCATTTCTTATTTTAGCTATGGAACAGGTAATTGAAAACTAGAAATACCTTCTTTTCCTGTTTTAGTTATACCTCATCATAAGCTACCTGCCTTCATCCTTTTACATTTCTGCAGTATTTCTGTGCATGGAAAGTGTGTACATTAGAATACACTGACCCTCTGCGTTTTCCAAGTTGTGGTGGATGACCAAGGAGTGCCTGTAAGGCACAAGGGAATGCATTAATACGAAGGGTACCAGAGGTGAAACACTATGAAAGGGTAGTTGTTACATATGGTGGAGTAGAAGGAAACAGTGTCACGAATGTGACTCATTGACGTTTTCTGAAGTAAGACAGTTCCCTGAGGAGGAGGAAGAGGAATGTTATTTTGTTTCTTATTTTTTGCTTTTAAGGAATATCCTCAATAATCTTCCACAAATACAGTATGGAACACTATTGCTTTTGTGAAGTGCTATGTGGAGTGCGGTGACAAGGAATGACACTCAGGGGTCCTTTAGAGCATCAGCACTTTATTCATGAAACATCTCTATTTTTACTCTTCTCATTATCTTGTCCACAAGTACAGGCATAGTTGGTGCTACTTTATAATTGGTTATTATGAGCTGATCATACATACTTGTTGCAGGCTGATAGGCTACGACTGCTTTGTTGTGAGAAGCAGAGACTCCTCTAACTACTTAATGCAATCTTCCTAAAAAGCAAAATATGTGCTATTCTATTCTTTTGCCAAGGTCTTGTTATGTCTGTTACCTACATTCCTCTTACCCAAAGAACTTAAACCACTATCTACTACAGTGGAGAACTTTCTCAGATTCTCCTAAAGAATTTGTCTGATTACCTAAGCGGTCGTTTTTTGTTTGTCTTTAATGTAAGTTGTGGTAAAGTAAATGCATGAACTTATTTATATTCTACAAAGTTCTAAATAGTTCTAAATCACATTCTTATGTTATTTTGTTTTCACAGAAGTCATTTGTTTAAAGACAGACTTGTACAGAACAGCAGCAATTCTGATTTTGTGTTTGGAGAGAACATGGTTGAGAGAGTTTTGGTAAGATCTGTAAATGGTGGCAGACATTTTATCAAGGTTAATGTATTTATAGGTGTAATTTTTTTTCAGGGACTGATGCTTCTAACTCCTACTGTTCTTTTAAAGATATAAGTAAATATGATTGTGATGACTGTTGAGGAGAAAATATTTCCTGTATGAAAAGCTGAGGAGTGAAACATTTGAAATTAAATTGAAATTCAATTTCTTGTAGAAGTAGAATGAAAACTATGCATATCTGCCAGTGAAAAAGCTTGCCAGCCAGGGTTGTTACCTCTGGCCAGGGTTTAGTTCTAAGTAGGAGATGAACAACCAAGCACTGTCAGGAGCCAAAAGCATTTATTTAGATATGCCTAAGAATCTTTCTCTGCAAAAACTGAAGGTCATGGAAGTTTTTAATTCCCCTGAGGTTAGTTTGTGATATCTGGGAATTTAAATTATTACTCTGGAGTTTAAGTGCTTAAACTGGAAATTAGCTGGTATTTAAACATCTAAGTCTTACATTGGATTTTAATCCTAGTCCAGGATCCATACAAAGGGGCTATTCTTCTTGGTTGAAGAATGATGTACTGATTTCCTGATTATAAAATTCCATCCACTAGAGGCTGTAACTTTATCACCTGTGTCAGTTTTACTCTTATGATATTACAATTGCTAATCTTCAGCCTAGAAGGCATTAAATGATTCAGTGTTTGGTTTGATGTGGAGTAACATAGCCATATTATTTAAAAATGAATTCTCATTATCTATTTTTTTCTAGAGTCCTGGAAAGTGTCCTAAACCATGTGATGAAGCCAATTCATACAAAGGAGAAGTAACATCCATGTACACAGAATCTTTTCATGTCAGTCCACAAAAAAGTAAGCATATACAGCAAACAGTTAGAGCAATTTTTATTACTATATGCTTTGCTGTGTCTTAGAAGATGTCAGATGAGTGGTCAATAATTTTCATCTCTTCTCAAGTTATCCTGTCACTGGTATTCTTGAAGTATGTGTCAAAATCTGTGTTCAGAATGAACCTACAGCTTGTTTTATGACATTTGAACTGGTCTAAATTCAGTGTCAATGATCTAAGTTACATAGGATAGAGTTTTACAGATTGTTATTATTGTTTATTACTTGAAAAAATGTAATGAACTTTGTGGATGCCTTTTGGACTGGTTTGTTGAACTACAATTTTAAGCTGCTGGCTGCTTGTATTTCATGTCTGCTCAGGTAAATTACTTTGCCATATTTGTATTGTAATTTAAGACTGAAACTTCTATACAGGCAGATTTCAGGTGTTGTACTCTGGTGTGAGTTTTTCTCCTAGACAAGCCATATAAAATTGGTCTGGAAGGGACTCCCAAGTAGGACCCTATGTTGAGCGAGCCCTCTAGCCAAATTTTGCATCCTTCTTTCCTAATCACAGACTCACAGAATCACTTTGGTTGGAAAAGACCTCCAAAATCATCGAGTCCAACCATAACCTAACACTGACAAGAACTTAATTAAGCCATATCTCTAAGCACTATTTCTATATGACTCTTAAATACCTCCAGGGATGGTGACTCCACCGCTGCCCTGGGCAGCACTTTTCAATGTCTGATAACTCTTTCTGTGAAGAAATTCTTCCCAACACACAATCAAAACCTCCGTGGTGCAACTCGGGCCCGTTACCTCTTGCCTGTCACTTGCAACTTCACTGAACAGACTGATTCACACCTCTTTACAACCTCTTTTCAGATAGTTGTAGAGAGTAATAAGGTCTCCCCTCAGCCTCCTCTGCACTAGGCTAAACAACCCCAACTTACTTTGTTTAACCATTCTTACAGGTGAAAAAAAGAATAAATATTAAAGCCTATGGAAAACGTATACAGCTTATACAAATACACAAAATTTTGAAAGAATGTTCTTCCTTTTAAGTATCATCCTTTCATGTTCCTATCAAATATTCATTGTACATATGTTACTATTCTGGATACTGGGACATGTCTTTCATTATCTATGCACTGTAATATGACAGACCACCTTCACTTGGAAAATTGACTTCTAATTCTTTAGGACTTGTTTCTGCAAGTGGTCTTTTAGGGCAAACCTCTGAAACTGCAAAGAGTTCAGTTCAAAATGAGACCAAACAGATGAAACATTTTGCAGTATTTCAGCCTTTTCTCTTGTATTTACTGCTTTGGTCAAAAACTTGACAATACTAAATAATGTAAGACACCATAGGGATTAATAAAGTCACAGGCCATCCTATATACTAGTTTTGTTCTCCTGAAAATAATTCCTGTACAGAAAGGACTCCCTTTTTTTGTTTGTTTGTTTGTTTCCCTACAGAAACAGCTTTGTTAAGGAATGCAGCACTAACTGAATCAGCAACTGCCTGCATTTCCAAGCCAGCAGAGAAAATTCTGCTAGATAAAGTTGAAGTTATAACTGGAGAAGAAGCAGAACACAATGTATTACAGGTGTGCATTTCATAAGGCTTTGATGGTGAGCAGTTTTGTTGTTGAAAAGAACAGCTAGTCTTTTGCAGAAATCTGAAAATAACTTCAATTTATATTTTAATTTTTCACTTTTTCAAGACATGCCGCTGCTAGCCCATTTTTGTAGGGTGGTATTTTCATTTTCATGTTATATTTGCTATATTTGTTATATTTTATACTCCCTTTCGGTAAGTGACTGCTTCAGATCTTCATTCTACATTTGTGCTTTATAAGGATATCTGTAGTATAAAAGCAGTAACTAAAACTTCAAAATTGGAGATGATTTGAGTAAAGATTTTTTATAACAATTTTTTTTTTTTCAGAAAAAAGTGCAATGTGTTCTCAAGGTAATTAGTTTTATAGTTCATGTAAAATACAATTATCTTTCTGGCATAGCAGGATGTATCTTGGTATTCTTCATATTCAAAGTCCTACTTGCTCTGAAAATATCAATGATGTATACGGTTTTAAAAATCTGACTATGGAAAGGTACATTATTTTATCATTGATTCAATCTTCTGTCTTGTCAGAACATGTAGGTTTTACTCTCTATGGAGCAGTCCTCTTTCTAGTAGTGATACTGGTAACCTGGGCTCCCAACGTTTCTAATGAGTGAGGAAATGAACACTTGCAGCACAGTCAGCTCTGTTAGTGGTATCACAGAGGAAGAGTTAATGAAGGTGAAGTAATTGCAAAAGTAAACTGGGATTCATGCAGAATGCTTTCCATGATTAGCAGAAGGTTTAGCTCAGGCCTGTGAGCCATTTTGTTTTAAGTAACAGTGGTCATATAGCTATATATCTATCTTTGAATACAGGCACATAGATGTATTAAAAGATATATCAACATTTTAAAAATATAAAGTTTTAGAACCAATGAAATAACACGGGCTGTCAATTTCCATCCTATGTTTCTCTTTCAGATAAACTGCAAGCTCTTTCTATTTAATAAGCTTACTTTAACCTGGACTGAAAAAGGCAGAGGATCACTGAGGCTTAATGACACATCTATCAATAAGGGTGGCATGTTGCAGTCAAGGCTAAGTAAGAGTTAAATAATAAAGTAGCACATACACAAAACACTACATAACTGCTGTTATTGCTGTCCAGAATAAGCTAATTTCAGAACATCTGAAACTGGCTTGTTTTACTTAAGTCAAATTGCTGACGATCTAAAAGTGTACACTTTTAATTTAGTTTGTACACTCATGCTTGCTTCTCTTGGTAGGTTCTGCACATTCCAACTGCAGTGTCTCTTCAGCTCAGTCATCAGTATGACAATTTTGTTTTTGTCAATTTTGCTTTTCCAGAAGCACAGTTTCATGTCACTTCTGGAACGTTGATTTTACTATGCCTTTATTTTTTGTCCTGTATTGCACAGTTTCAGCAGATTATTTGCTTTGTATACCATATGTATGGAAAAAAACTAATATATTTTGGTATGAAAAAAAAAAAATTAATAGCATCATGTGAGGGTTTAAGCCAAATTAAAAAGAGTAATTAATGAAAATGCTGCTTCCATACAAGTGGTACAGAAAACTGATTCAGTAAAAATAAAGGTGGTTCCAAAGGGGTAGTAGTTTTAAACTGAAAGAAGGTAGATTTAGGTTAGATATTAGGGAAAAAATTATTCACTACGAGGGCAGTAACATACTGGAATAGGTTGCCTAGGGAGGTTGTTGATGCCCCTTCCCTGGAAGTGTTTAAGGCCAGGTTGGACGAAGCCTTGTGCAATGTGGTCTAGGGGGAGGTGTCCCTGCCTATGCAGGGGAGTTGGATCATTATGATCTTTAAGGTCCCTTCCAACCCTAACTATTATATGATTCTATGACTTACCATTTAAACCTTCTTATTTCAGTTATGAGAAATCAAGGCAGCTTGAGACTGATTCTCAACACCCGACTCTGGGATCAAATGGTTATAAAAAAAGCAAATAGAAAGAGCCTGTGCTTCACTGCAACAGACCAAGAAGACCACTCTATTCAAGTGTTTCTAATTCAGGTAAGCAAGAGATAGAAACCCTATCCAAATCCTCACCTATAATTCTGAGGACTTGCTGAAGTTTTAGTTTTACCAAATGGACTTTTATGCTCTGTGAGTTTATGCTTGGCTTAGCAGTTACATGTGTTTTACTATGCAATGAGTTAGAAGTGTTATCTCACACCTCAAAGTAGGTATTTTTAACTGCCATTTAAATTCCCTTTTTCCATGCCCCATGAATGGTCAACACATTTGATTCAGGCGTATTATTGAAAGAAATTATGGAGAAGAGCCATGTGGCACTGACTACAAAGAAGGCAGTACCCAAGACTCCATTAGATTGCTCCTGTAGTATTTGCCCAGGTTTGCACACAGGACTGACCCTGCCCCCTCCATGCTTTTTTCTCCCTTGTTGCTTTTGATGGCACTGGAACTGGCATTGGTTATGAGTGAGTCAGATCAGAGAAGGAATTTGTGTGGTTTTGTTTGTTTTTGCTAAGTTAGTTTTTAGCTTGATTTTATTCACTTGTGATCACTATAATGGTGATGCTGGCACAATGGAGAGGTAGAAATGAGGAATCAGAGGACATATGAAATCAAGTCCACACTGAGTCATGGCAAAAGCTGGAGTTCATATTAGATTAAAGTGACAGAGAAATTCTGGCTTTTGAATTTTTAAGTAGAACGCTACGGATAGAATGAACAATCTGAGCAGTGCCCTCTTCCATATTTATGATTCTATGTTTCCTGAAAATCCATGTTATCTTGAGAGCTCAGATTTGTCCATTGAGAACTGCATTTGTAGGTGAGACACCTCAACAACTCTGAACAGCTTTCTTCTTTGCATGGCTGTAGGGAGAGAATTGTTTGGTGGCCCAGATGGCAAGCCCAGTTTCATACACCTGTACACACTGAAACATGTCATTCCAGTTCAGAGAAGCCATCTTTCTTCTATGGCCAAGTGATAAAGATAGAAATCACTCCATATAATGCACAGAAGTGGTGAACTGGGCTACAGAAGACCATATACATTTAGTCACCCTCTGCTAGATGATTAGCTTCATAAGAATGTAAGAAGTACTCAGTGCTGTCAGGAAGCACAAGTAATTATGGGCACTTTTTATGGTCTGTTTGCCTCATCAATAACCAGTGCCCATGAAGGTCATGCTAGGCATGTGAGAGCATGCACCCCTACTTGTTTCCTTTGCCATCTGTTTTATAAAATGCTTTTCCCTGAATTTTTCTCTTTCTTTTTTAAGCTTTTATTACAATAATTTGGCCTGCTGTTTTTAGTTTACACTGTTTGCTCTCACTACCACTGAGGCAGCAAATTCTAGAAGTTCATAGAAACTCCAGAACATAGAAACTCTATGAACAAGCATTATTCTGATCCTCTACTGCTTTCATTAAGCATTGTGTATTCTGACAAACAGCCAAACTATATTCAGTTATCTACCACTTTTAGAATTTTTAAAACCTTAGTTATACCCCCTTCTCATCCTTCGCTTTAGACTAAAGAGTGTCAGCTCTTCATGAGCTGCACCACACCTTTATCACTTTTTGTGCCCTTCTCTTTACCTTCTTTCATGGTGCTATATCCCTGAGATGTGATGTCCAGAACAGAGCAGTACCTAGGACATGGCTGGTCAAAGGTTTCATGTACTAGTAAAATGCTGCCTTGTCTAGTTCTCAATACCCTTCTTGATGATGCTCAAAAATAACACCAGAATTCACAGTATCTTTAAATCTTATAATTAGAAATAATTTCTTGTAGTTAGGTTTTTAAATCCTTTTAAATCCTTTTTAAATCCTTGTCTATTCTGTAAACCAAAATGCAATACATATATGGACATTTCAGTACTTTATTACTTTTAGAATCACATGAAGGAATTATCTGGACTACCAAGTACTCAGGGCAAACAGAGACATTTTTCAGAGGAAATAATTTTTAAGCTTATGTTTCTTGTAACTATAGAGAAAATAATAAAGAGCTACATATTTATAACTCAGACCACTTAAAGAAATGTGAAATTTTATTTATTTTCTGAAAGGAATTATTAACTGTGAATCTTAAATGGATTGTGTTGCTTAAAAAGGACAAAATAAAGCTCCCTCATTACTTTCAAAAATTTCTCAGTCAGGTTCTCTGTGAAAAATAGAATTTTTTCTCAGCTAGTTGGTACTATATACACTTTATATTCTGCAGGCAAGCTCAAAAGACACTGGATACCTGTATGCAGCAATACATCACCGCCTTGTGGCATTGCGAAGCTTTGCTGAGCAGGAACCAGATATTAATCAAGGAGATGCAGAGCCAGAAATAGCTTTTCAGCCATTAAGCTGTGATAGCAATGATGATGATGATGAAAAAATAATTCAAGTGAGCAGCAATGGATCTGGTAAGCAGAAATTTTAATGGGAATGCTGTAAACCCTTCAGGGTATTTTCTTGTAAGCAATGAACATTGTACTTTTTTTCTTTTTCCCCTCCATGCTGATTATAACTTTCATTTGTTATCAATACCCCCTTTCAGTTGGGAGAAGGTAATTTCTTTTAATATTTTTATTTATTACTGTTAAAATGCAAGGTTTTGCCAGATAAAATATCTACATATCTTTAGAGTAGTGTAATACAACTTTGACAAAAGGCTGCAGGTTAAGAAATTTTAATATTGTCAACACTTATGTAACAAGTTCTTCGTAATATTTAGGTAGAAATTACTAGAAGTACTGAGATAATTAGTTGTTATTAGAGTAAATGAAAGTTGAGCCTATTTGCATCAGTGCTGAGGTAGTTATCAACAGCTTCAAGCACACAGGGTTTTGGAAAGTATTTATTATGTAATGGTTAACTACATTTGAAATACTGACTCTTCATCAGCTGTAACAATGACCTCACTAGAAAATTTTTAGATCAAGATTTACTGGTTTTCCTAGCTTTCTTCAACACAACAAAAATGTAGGCTCCTCAAAGTGAAGCATGCAACTAAAACAAGATATAAGGGGACAAGCTGCTGACTTAATCCTACTCCAGAAGTTGTTAATACAACTCACAATAAGGGTCACTCTTGCAGAAAGTAAGACTTGAAAGTGCTTCTAGCATCAAAAGTCAGGTTTCCAGGGGAAATGCACTTGCCTGTGCCAAGATGCTACAGTGGATACAGGAGCTGTCAATTACATGTGTTTTCCTAATACAGCAGGCATGTTTGAGTTCTTCCTCAATGTTTCCTTTTCCAACTGAGTAACATACTATCATTATAAATTCTTCCTTCTAACAACTGTTCAACAAGTATCAAATCACAAATGAGTAACAGCTACGAGTGTTTGCTTAAGGAAACAGGTATTTTTTCCTCTTGAGGCAAACAGACTGCAGCTTATGGTGCTCACTCCCATTTTTAATTGTTGTTTAACCACATTTCAGTAGCATTCTGTGCTCTAAACAAAGCCTGATGCTCTTATAAAGTATTTTCTTACAAACGCTTTTTCTCTTTAGGAAATTGGAAAATTGTTAGCTCTGAGACCTCCCTGAACGAAAGTCTCTATTGACTTTACAGAGTTTATGGTAACCTGGAAACTCTGGATAGAGCTTGATTTCTTTACAGAATAAGTGATGATAATAATAAAATTAAAATAAAAAATAAAAAGGGAATGCCAAAGCAGTGTAGGAGCACAGGTTTACAAGTTAAATATTTGTTTTGATTCACAGAAACTTCTGATGCAAATATTCAGATGGTAGCCAGCAAAAAAATTCTGAGATATAAGTATCAGTTGCTGTGTTTTCTTGACCTTTAGTTTAAGCATCTGTCTTTCATTTATGAGCAGTCACTTACTACAGTTCTAATAATCCATTTCAAGTGCTTTTTCAATGCCTTCTGGCATTTCTTGCTCATCTTATTCTCAATTCTTCTGTGCCGAGAGGTTTCAATTTGCAGAGATTTCAGTTCCTAGTGTTCATCTGCCACTTTACATGCAGCCATTCACATCTGACACATGCTTGTCACTGGAATCCCCATTTCCAAAACAGGAAGAGAAATACACCCTCCACTGTTTTGAACAGAGTGAGGTTGGTTTTAAATACCAGCATAGAAATATCTATTTGGATGAAAGAGAGGAGACCCTGCATATCTAAAAGCATTTGTTCTAAGCTTTCATTTTCATGCTTTCATTTCCATTGAAGCATATGCATGCATAAGTTGTCTTACTTCACTGCTGTGTCACATATAATGTATAATGATGAAGAACTAGGTAAATCCCAGTAAGTGTCTCCTTGTGTAGCCATAGACCTGAAGAGAAACAATAGTGTGTGAAGACATAATCTGTCTCACATGGGTCCATTAAGAATTGCAAGGATTTGGGGATTAAGAGCTGGACATAATCATATCACAGAAGTGCAACCTTGGTTTATTCTAGAGAAGTTTTCTATTCCAATATACAAGTAGACATATACCTCCCATGTTGGCCTCCTTAGGATTTGTCATCTGATTTAAAATGTTACAAGAGCTTGTTTTCATTTTGAAGTGAAATGCTTCTGAAGTTCTTAAAGGCACTAATGGTCAGCAATACCATAGGAACTCCTGAAAAACTGCTATCTTTGTTTGATATTTCTTGTCAATTTAATTTAAATTCTTACCAATTGCTAAGTATTCCAAGCCATAAATCTAACACACAAATACCTGATAGTAATTAAAACCAAGGAAAAGTTAAGAACTGACTTTTGAGTTGTAGTCCAAGTTTCCATATTCTGTGCTGTAGATGCCAGTAATATTTAAGCAGAGAAGAAAAACAGCTCTCTGATTTGCTTTAAATGGTGACATAGAAGAAAAGAGAGTGGAGAAATCATATATAATGTTCTGGCAAACTCAAGGCCTTTAATTTCACCTTTAAAAAATTTTAAAACTTTTACTAAGTATTTAGCAGTGGCCAGATGGTAGCAGAAATTTTTAAGCAGATACTGATACAGTGATATTATGAGGTTGGCATTACTCAGCTACATCTGCTTTTCACAGGTTAGTCATAGTCACAGAGATTACACACCAAAACCACCCCTGGGTACTTTATCATGATCAATGATCTTTGCATCCCAGACACATTGCCCTATCTAGACACCTGAATCTTTAGTGCTTATGTGCTTGTCTCTGTTGACATGAGGGGTCACAGGCTTCATTCACTATGCACATGCTCAAATATTTGTGAATAATCCTGTCTTATCTAGGTAGGTATTTACCTAAAGCAGGAACTGAGCGTAGCCAGACTTTAACCCACCACTTTGGTATTATGAAATACCAGATTGTTTCAAAACCTGAGTAAGCTCAAATAAGCAGAATTTTTTAAAATTCATTTTCAGATCAGTCTAGATGGAACCGCAGGCAGTCAGTAAGTAGTCTGCTTGTGACACCTACCAGAGCTTACAACTGCACAGCTGGGACCTCATCTTCCCCAAATGTCTGAGCTGACTCCTCAGTCTCAGGAGGGAGGAAATCAGATGCATTTTGCTGTATAAATTTTAAGCAAAGATTAGATTTATGGAAAGCTTAAGTTTAATACATTGAGAAAGAACATAAGGTATGCTTTGGAAGATTCCAGTCAGACAGCTTTTCACTGAGACAGGAATGATATAATGGCTTCCCATAAACAAGAAGTGTTACAAAGGCTTCAAATTTTCGAATTAAATAAATTAAGACACCACTACTGAAGTAAAAAAAAACTATTGGGACTAAATGTTTATTCATCATATTTACGGAAAAAAACACATAAGCATGAAATAATAATATACTTTTCATCTGTTATTTAAAAGGTACATTTGGAAAATTATAAATCAGTTCTTCACTGCAAGCATTATTTAAAATTGTGTGGTAACATTCAGCATCCTGTTTGTAAGTACACTCAATCAGAAATGGGAGGTTAGAATGACCAAGGGCTATAGGTACCAGCCTTCTTCATAAGCTTTTAGAAATGTTTGTTTTGAAATATATATAGTTGGATACTGGTTACAGTATTTTGTTAAAGGGCAAAGAATGATCAGCCATTACACCTGTAAGGACCAGGAGAATTCACTATGAAGAGCTGTAATCCATCTCTAAGGGGCATATGAGTTTTAAGATCTAGAAGTGTATCTGCTTGCACTCATGAACATCTTCTTGGCTGCACAGAACAAGCACTTACACTGTTAATTGTCCATTGGAATTATGCAAAAAGATCATACAATGTGTTATTACTGGATATCTGTATAAAAGATTCTCATAAATGTGTGAGATTATCTGAGATTACTTCTGTTTCAGATGCAGCTGTCCCTGAACAGCATCATTCCTTCAAACACATGAATGTTACACATCCTCTTATGTGCAATAATCCCAACAGTGCCAAAGACCCAGTCACTCTGTAAAGTCATTCCACAAGCCTTCTACCTAACCATTCTCAAGAGGAATCAGAAAAAATCAATTCACTATACTGCCACCTGTCAATGAAGATTTGTCAGATCATTCAAAAGCCCATGGACAGTACAGACACTAATTGTGGTCTGTTTCCTATTAACTCTCTCAGAAGATAAATACATCATTGTTCTGCTGTAATTCTGTTCTCTCTTGTATATTGTTGGTTACCAAAAATTGTCAGCCTCAGAGCTGAAACAATATCTGAACTCCTTATAATTAGGGTAATTGTAGCCATTTCTGAATCTTAAAAACTGCATCACACCCAAAGAGTCAAATTACCACTTATTCTTCCATCTGAATATATAAATATATATAATATATAAAGCTGGAATAATACTAGCTTCTTCCTAAACTCTCAGTGCCATCTCAGTGTCCAGATGAAGCTGAACTAGCATCTGGATTTCAATGAATCTCAAATAGCCTGCCAAGCTTAGAACTTGTCTGATGCTGATTTCACACCTGGAGGAGAACAAGCTTAAGTGGGACTGGATTTCTGTATGCACAAAAGGGGAGTCCTTCTCAACAGAGATCCAATGTCAAAAAGTGTCCCATTGGGATTCTCTTTGCCTTTTCCTTCTGCTGGTAACAAAACTCCTTACCATAAATAGCTGAAGACTGTCCTTTTTTGTCAGACTCACTCCTGGCTGCAACAATATATGCATCTCTGACATTCGTATTTCATTGCTGCAACTCTGTCAGGAACAAAGCTCTGTGTTATAAGAATTCAGTAGTTGTAAAACTATGTATTTTGCAACAGGTCACAGTGATAACTTTGCCCTGGAATTCAGCTGGCTATGCAATGCATGCAGTTTGATTTCAAAGTCTGTCCTGATAATCAAAGCCTTCTGTGAAATAGGATTTAAGCACCTGGGTGTCATGATATCCCTCTAAATTCTACTACAGCTGTAAAGTTTTTGGCAAAAGAAAGGAGTGCTCCATAGCAGGCACACGAGAACTTTTGCAGACATGGGGATTGAACTTTGTCACTTGCTCCCACAGCATGAGAAACCAGGTTTATGATGATTTACATATAAACTCTTTTGATCTGCCTCTTCCCAACCCTGTTACGTATATACACAAATGTATAACTAACACATGCTCATGTGCACACACATTTTTAAAAGCTGAGGAGCAAAAGAGATAACTATTATTGAAGACTTTGCATAATGTGCATATATGTGCATATAGGACATATAAACCTATGTATGTGCAGATGTATGTGTGGTATGAATTTTTACTCTTCAGATCCTAATACTTTATTTATTCTATTTAGTCTCAATGCACTGAAATTCACTGTATCTCAAGACTAAATGTATGCTAATATATATTAACTTGGTTTTAAAATGTAAAGCGTGTCATTTTATGACAGACAGAGCAACAATTTTATGCCTGAATAATAAATAATTTTCTTATAGCTTTAATTTCTGTCTAACTATTTTGCGTTCCATCTGCCTTATTTTGTGTTCAGGTTAGAGCTTCCTATAGAGAGTTTTTTCCATGCTGCAGAACTTTGTTTTCCTAAGGAAACAAGATTTAAAGAGCTGCGTACACCATCCTTCCATCTGCCAGACCTATCTCAAGCCCACTGCTCAGTCTAAGAGTAACTGGATGGGAGGTAGAAAGTTTAAAAACAAAGTTCTTTATGAGAATTGGCAGTCGTTTAGTGACTGAACTCTGAAGAAGGTACCTCTTGAGGAAACAGTTTCAGGGAGAGATTGGTATTTTCTTTGAGGCTTGTGGGGCTGAATTCCTTCTCCTGAATGTGTTGCATTTGCTGGGAGGGAGAAGAAAGGAAAACCATAAAAGGATTGGTGTCTGGGATTACCATAGATTTGAAGAGGGGTGTTGGGATGTGGCCCAAACCTGTGTGAAACTAGACATCACTAATTTTGCTGTTTGGGGAGCTACATGTTCTTCTATGTTCTGGGTGGTTTGTTTTGTGGTTTGTCTTTTGTGTGTGTTTTTGATTTTTTTTGTTGTTACTTTCCCCCCACCCTGCCCCAGGTGAACGATATTTATTTATTTATTTGTTTCTAAGAAATAAGTAATATAAAAAGCTCATATTTTCATGCAGTAATAATTTTCAAAAGGAGGGAAACTATCAATTCCTAATATAAGGATACATATGCAGATATTTGCCACTAAAAGTATCAGTTTCTGGGGAAATTCACTTGAATAGAGTAGCCTAAATGGCTTGGTTTAGCTTCTGGAGGTGTTTTTATCTCTTCCTAAATCTTGTCACTCAGGTTTCTATGTCACAATCTTTTGTGACCTCTGAATTGCTTTTGGCAGACTGTGAAGTTAAGAGTTTGGTAATGTCTTTATTGAATGAATGATTACACGGAAGACCTTTAGCACATTTGATGCTGCTTTCAGTTCTACTGATAGCCTGTACAGCCTGCACAGCAAGGGGAAGAGCATCCTCTGTTCCCCAAGATGGGTGTGAGAGGACCTGCCACTGGGGCCTGCTGTCAGGACAATCTAGAATCAGCATATATTGCCTCTCCTCCAGCAATGCCTGTCTAAAAAAAGTCGAGTTCAGATTCCTGAGTAACCTTTCAAAAATATTATTCTTTCAAAGCAATGTGTCTTCAGCTGTTTGAGTACATTCAGATTTCTTATGAAATCACAGAATCTCAGGGCTTGGAAGGGACTTATGAAGATTATTGAGTCCAACTCCCCTGCCAGAGCAGGACCAAAACCAAGGCAGGTCACCCAGAAACTCGGGCAGGTCATGTTCAAGTCAGTTGTGCTAGTCGTCTTTATAGATGGTGTAGTTTCCTTTGCATAAACAAAGACTGGGAAGGAAAGCAGAAAAGTCAATTTTTGTTAATTAAAACATGGTCTGATGAAAATATGGATAAAAACGCTTGCTTGTTCTCACTGGTTTTGTATGAAAAATTTTCAATATTTTGCATTCATAGCAATAACAGCATTTATTTTGCTCTTCCTGAAGCAACCTCCTCTATTTTGGAATTTATGAAGCAAATTATGTGACCCAACTACATAATCACTGATGAGGGCACACATTTTGCCAGCAAAATGCAAGCACACATGAATAGAACCTGGAATCAGAAATTCCATGAGACTACACCTGCTAATGTGTTCATCCTGTAAATTCTGACATGTCACATGAGTGATGTATTCTCTAAGCATTAGCCTGGAGTTTTCCTCTGAATAATCAGAATTAACAGCTGCAGTCAGCTGGGCTCAAAATCTGAGGACTCAGGTTTTGTGAAATGTTACCATGATGGTCTGTTTACCTCTTCCTCTGTGAATGCATCTACCACTGATAGCATAATCATTTTCAGCACAAAGATAGCACTGTTGCTTTCAGGTACCAGTAGCATTTAGGAGCATGGAAAGAAAGTCTCAAGAATGTAAACAATTGATTTAGGTAACTGTATAAATGGTGGTTAACTAAATGATTACAAGAACGTATTGCTTCTGCAATAAGGAGTAGAAATTAACAAATTGTCCTAGATTATAAATGCACTAGAATCAGTAAATGCACTCTTTTGGATGAACAAAAGGCTACATTTGCAGATCTTCTGACCTAAAACTGCTGCTACAGCCACGCACTGCAACTCTTAAAGCTAGTGTAATGATTTAGGAATAATTTAGTGTTCACATGGAAATTTTTCCAGTTACATTATTTTGTACCATGGAATGGATTATTTTAAGGTTATTACACAAGTGTTGTTTTGGGGTTTTTTTAAGTCCACTATATAACTCTATGTATGTGGAGTGAGGGATGTTTGGTTTTCTGTGGATTTGTGTCTTGAAATTTACCTCCTGTATTATAACCCTCTGGTGGCTAAACCAGGAATTTCCCTGAAGCACTTCCCTTCCTGCAGGCATTCTTGAGGTGTCAGTTGCCATGAGGAATTTTTGAGTACTTTGTGCCCCCCAAAAAGTTGGTTGTAATAGGCCAGGGTTTTAGAAAGTCATTACAGTGGGAGTTCACCCTGGCTGCATATGTGTATGCTATAAGAGCACCAGGCTAAAATGACTGGCCTTATTAATTTAATTGTGTATGAATTAATCCATCCCACAATGTGCTGGGTATATTGCTCTGAAGTCACTGAAGATGGGGCACGAAGAATGTTGTATGTCCCAGATTGTGAATATACCTCAAAATAAGTGTTCAAGTACAAAAGAACTGTCTTGTTCTTGTGTACCAGGTGTGTGATCAAATCAAAAGGTGTAGGAAGAGAGGGGTGAAGTAGTGCCTGTTGAGTGTCTATTGAACATTTTATAAGTAGGTACATTTACCAAGTAAGATGGAAACTCTGAGTAGCATCCCACAGTCCCTATTTTATGTGTTATGGAAAGTTTAAACCTTTTTCCATATAGACAATGGTATATCAGATGATCTGTGTACCCTTCACTAATCTATCAGAAACTTCCTTCTGAAAACCCTGGATGAATCCCTTCATGCTCTGTGCCTCAGCTCTGCTTCCAGGACATAAAGATATCTACCTTTCAAATTCATATTTTAAAATACATTTCAAATTTTATACTTATAATGCTTTCTGTGGGGATTAATTCAAAACACCGTAACATGGAAATTGCATGGTCTGAGAGTAAAATACTGGTCCATATTCGAGCTTGCCTTAATGGGTGAAGCTGATTTGTATTTCAAACAATGATCAGAAAAGTAGAATATAATTAGGTAATATATGGAAGCACAGAATCCTAGAGGTGCAGCTCAGTGGTCAAGTAAGTTTCAAAATAGATACTATCCAGAACAGAGCTGTAGATTTTCAAAACCTATCTCCTCTTGGTCTCCAAGATCTTGTTATTACCTACAGCTTTGTACAATCCAGAAGTTAATGGTTATACAGAATGAGCTGTTTTCTGGCTAGCAAGGGAATTAGTTATGTTTAATTACTCTCGTGGTGATCTGGTTTGTGGTAGTTTCCTTCAAGGCTAAGCTAATCAGTAGTCAAAAAACCTTCCTTCCCATCAGTCAAGACTGGATGGAGCTTTGTATTGTTGTACAAGAATAGGGAAGGGCTGGATGGCTTTAGCTACTCTTGGTTTCCTAAGATTCTCTTAAGCAAAGCCCTATAGGCAAGTAAAAGCTGTTGCTTTTAACTCCTACCCACAGTGACTAGCCCATGACTTCCCCAGGGAAGTAGCAGGCACACGGAAAGGAGAGAGAACAACACCCGGAGTGAAGCCTTTGGTGCACGAATACTGACTGAAAGTCAATGCCTGAGAAGGCAGTTCTTAAAGATGTAAAAACCCCAGTGTTTCCAGGCAGCCAGTTTACTGTATTAAAGAGTAATTCAGGATTATACCGTGTTGTTGTTTTTTGTTGTTTTTTTTTTTAAACTGAGCTTGCAAAATGCAGACTCACAGACACTCACAGCACTGCCGCCCAGGCCTTTGCCCAAGCCCGCGGCCTTTCACCGCGCTGCATTTCTCTCTCTTCCTCAAATATCGGAGTAAATGCAGTTAGAAAAATCACTAATATTACCCAAACTACACGTTTCTCGTCGGTTTCTCACCAGACGCAGTATTCAGGCCTTTTACAACACAGGGACCTGTTGTGCTTTTCCCTCAGACCGGTTTAAGTGAGAAGCGAGCCCCTGGAGTGAGGCGCCTCACCGAGGCACACCCCAGGACCCCCGGCGGCCTCGCTACCGATTCCCGTCCCCACCACCTAACGCAGACGACTCATCGGGCATCACTTTACGATCTGTCAGCACGGGGAGGGGTCCGCCAGAGGTACCGCCAGAGGTACCGCCAGAGGGAACCTGGACCTGGACCCGGACCCAGACCCAGACCCAGACCCAGACCCAGACCCGAACCACGACCCAGGCCCGGACCCGGACCCGCCCAACGCCCGCTCGGCTGACCACGCGCCCCCGGCGGGACGGAGGCTCCGCGCATGCGCCAAGCACGGAGCGCGCCCGCCC
>JAAWXA010000034.1:8791912-8970724 GCA_038090715.1 Florisuga fusca | reverse complement strand
GGGGGTGGGTGGGGGGTTGCGAGCGGCGCCGCTTAACCACTTTCCATTCATCGACTGCAAATTGTCGGGGGATTTGCGCGTTAACCGTGTTTGGATCTTATCCTCGGAGTGATTCCAGGAGCCTTTCACCAGCTGCAGGGTTTTTCCTGGTATGTGTAATGTAAAGATTGTCCAGAGAAGTGTGTACTGAAGAAGCCCTATGCTGTGAAAATCCTCTCTGAGACTTGCAGACGACTAATTAGCTCCACATCCTTGTCTCACTTCATCGCTCAGGTATTTTTCTAACCAGTCCTCCAGCTAAACAGCCAAACCTTCACATCCTTGCTACAGTTTTCAGAAAGACTTTTTTCTTTCACTTTTAGTAAATATGCAGTACAAAAAACAGATGGCTGTTCCATTAATGAAGGTACATTAAGGACAGCAGGTATAAACGATGTAAAAATTGATACAGATACCAGGTGTCTGGTGTCTTCATACACACCAAGTTCAGTGAACTCATCCTATCCTCCAAATAGCCTCTGGCTTTCTCCTTCCTCTGCCCATCTGCCACCGGTGGGCTAAAGGATGGTATCTGTTGGGTATCTGTGGGAGATACTTTGCCAGCCATCCATCCAGATCAGGTCATGAGCTCATGTTATCATCTGTATTCTGAATATGATTGAGGTTGCACCTGTCTAGCTTTTGGTCTCCGACAAGTGGAAATATTTTAGATCTCTACTTGTTTGTGACATTTGAATTAAACTTGCAAACTCATGTATCAAGGAGAAATGCTGTGGTTGCATAGGCTTGCTCTGTAAAGCACTAGGATAGGAAGTACAGGATCCAAAGCAGGATACTTGTGACCTTTTTCTGCATACTTAAGTTTGTCATCCCCCTCCTATGAAATTCCTGGCCAAACACTTCTACGTACTTTGTAAAGCTCTCTAGTCAGATTTCTTATGTATACAAGTTTAATGCGGAAACATCAGCCTGCATTATTATTATCACCTAAATGTAGATTCTTGTTGCCGAGTTGACCTAGTGCTTCCTTTTACAGAATGGCTATGGAGAAGCAGTGTTGCTTACAGGTCATCTCTAAGGCTACTCTTCTGTCTTTCTTTAAGATTCTCTTGAGGAAGCATTTCTTTTGTGCATAAACAAACAGGTTGTTCTCAGTGTGCAGGTAAACTCAAAAGTCCATTTGGTGACCTTTCTCTAATGGCTTTTGCACCATCAGGACTGGGAGAGTGAGTCAGTGAGCAGTGTCCTAAGTGTTGCACATCCCTGAAGGTGCAGTTGACTGAATGTAACACTGGTTGTTTCTCTTCTCACAGAAAGCCCTGTTTTCCATGATGGTTGATGTGTATCAGTTGGAAGATGATTTTTTAAGAAAGTAACTGGACCGTGTCTGATTGTAGTAGTTGCAGGAACAACAGAGATTGTCCTTTTGGAAGAGCTTACAGGTATAAGGTAGTTCTCCGTGTTTAGGAGAACTCTAGAGTGTTTATTCTGCGATTGGTGCTTTTTGTAAATCTAGCTTTCCCCTGAAAATACCTTGATATGAAGAACTGCAGCACTAAAACTTGCAGTGTCACCAGGTAGGCAAGGGCTAACTTGCCTGACACTGTATGTAGAAATTTAGGCTCTTGCTGCATGGGTGGGAATACAAAGATTTGTGCGAGGGCACGCGCAAAAGATCTTCCAGAACTGTATCTTCTGAAAAGAGAAAATGAGAGTGAAGAAATTCTTCTTGCTTCCTGTTACTCAGATTTTTTAGATGACCTGTAGAAATTTCTGTATTTATGTTCTGCTGTGACTGTGGTCTTGTATTTTTTTCCCCTCAAACTGTCTGAGCTAACAGCAGCCTCAGTAAATAGGTAATGTGAAGGTTCTGGAGGCCCTTGCCCGATCGCTTCTTAGAGTGATTGCTGCAAAGTGTCCTTCACCCTCGGTGAGACAGCTTGGGAGCATGTCTTCTGCTTCCTGAGGTTAACTGCACTCCGTGCTCCCTTTCTCCCTGCTTCTCTGGAGAAGGCTTCAGAAGCTGGTCCCTAGGCTGCTGGTCTCTGAGAAGTGGGGTCAGATGTAGCCCCTTTCATGTGTAATGAGTCCCTGCTGATGCTACCCAGGGTGATGCTCAGTTTTTCCTGAAGGTCGTGGGAGCTCAGTCACACCGAACAGCTGAAGAGAGCAGGATGGGAGCTGAAGCTCTCAGGAAAGCCTTCTGTTCGAGTAGCAGCCAAGAGTGAAAGCAAAAGCATTGCTGCTCAAGCTGCAGTGACCCTAGAGCTGACTTGTGGTGTGGCAGCATCGAGGAGTGAGGGAGCCTGTACCAGCAGAGGAGCTTGGTGCTGTTGACCTCTGTCACGGATGTTGAGACATCCAGACACTGGCAGCCTGAAACACAAATTCAGTTTCAAGCCGTGGTGGAGGCTTAGATTTCAGAAGCCATGCCTGGGCTTGTGGGCTGAAGAGATGTTTGAAAGTTCCTGGAAAGTAACTCATGTCTCTACTTGAAAGCTTAAGATTTTAGCATTGCACACGGTGATCATTGTGGGCTTAGGCAATTGTGCCTGATGGCGGAGACAGGAAAGAGGACCTGAGCTCAGTGTGTTTATGTATTAAGACAGAAAATGCAGTAAATCACTTTATGCAGACGTGGCACTGTGTGTGCCCTTGGGCACACATCCTCATTAAATGGGTTTTGTTCTGTATTTAGGGAGGCTGACTGTGAATCACTGGTATGAACCACTAGATATTAATATGTGATGCAGATCATAGCATGGATCATATGTGTGATATACTACATAAATCACAGTTTGCTGCAAGAAAGAGTATCTCAGTGTTGAAGCTGTCTGGCTGACACTTTTAAAATGCAACAGAGAGGCCCTGGGCAGCTCTGGTCTACTTACTTCTGCTGCCTTTCTTTTAGACACAGCAAGTGAGTTGTACTTAGACCATTAAATGTTGCAACCTAAAAGCTGCAAGGTCACGTTTCCAGAATTCTTCCTCCATGCAGAACAGGTGAAGCAGAGACGGAGAGCGAGGGCAAACATTCTTGGAAGAGTGCTTAGTAGATCTGCATCTCTACATGCACGTTATGTGTGCTTGCTCCAGGTGTGGTTTTTTTGTTGTATCTTGCGGCAGGTAATTTCACATGTACAAATGAATCTTTTACATCTGATTATAACTGCACCTAAACACATCTGACTATCATAAGCAGTATTCTAATTCTGCACTATTCTGAAAATTGTCGTTAAGAGCTCTGAACACTGTTGTACAGAGGTTTTCAGAGTCTCTAATTCAGAAGTGAGATCAGAGGCCTATAAAAACAAGATATTTCTCAATGAGACAGTTCTCTTCTAATACTAGGTATGAAAAAAGTGGTGGTGGTGGAAAAAAAAACAAAACCAAAAAAAAACTGTGCACCAAATCACACAAGGAGTGCTTTTGTTTGCCTTTAAGAAATTTACTCTCAGCAAACCTATGCAGAGCAAGCATTGTTGCTCTTATGTATATTAGAATTACTTGATATCTGAGTGGGAGATAAAGCTAATTTCCCGAGTCCTGTTTTTTTTCTGTTTGTTTGATAGCTCAATTGAGATGCAGCTGCCAGCTTCTCACTGCTGGAAGGTATTTAGGCAAGATCAACAATTTAGCTGTCCAAACATACTTTATATGCAGTTTTAATTACCTTTGAAAATGTCTTGTTAGATAAAAAGTAATTTTTGTTTTAGTTTTAATTGGAGGAAAATTATTCATGTGGACCACAGCAGATATTATCTTGTGTCTTGTTTATGTGTCTGTCTTTGGAATGGGAGGTTTGGAATAGGTTTTGCCTCTTTATTAGCACTGCAACAAATTGGCAGGGGTGGTCATCTCAGAAATGTGAAGTTCACACAGCTTTCCTGAAAACTGGTATCTTGGTAGAGAAAAGGTAACCTGTTAGCAGGATACTGTCTCACTTAAAGGAGGCAAAATGTGAACTCATCTGCAGCCTAGTGCGCCATCAACATACTGAGCAGGGTTGTTCAGGAAGGAAGGAGTGTTTCCCAGCAGGTAGGAGATCAGCTTCAGTCAGAATGTGTATGTTCTTGTGCACCAATTCTGTTTGTGTAGAAGCATATTGCTTCCAACCCCTCCTGCCCAGTTCCTGATTGAGATGCTTACAGCACCAGCTGTTAATAATCTGCACATTACAGTTTTCATGTTTCTTAGGAAATTCTCTCCCGGGACAGTAGGATTCTTTTACATCAAGTGGTAAAAGATACTTTTTTTTAGGGTCACTTGTGAATTACCTGTCATAAATATTAGTGCTTTAGGTTTACAAATTTCATAGCACCACCCCGAGTCAGGCTTTTGGAAACTTCTTCCTATGAAGAATTCGTAGAATTCGTAGAATTCTTTGGTGATCTGTACCAGTCTACATGTCTACGATCACGTAGAACTCTATTTAGAAAGTGTTACTCAAACACTTGTAAAACACTAGGATTTTTACAGATGCAAGAAAAGTAGCAGAAGGAAAAAGCAATATGCAAAGTTGAAATGAATTTTAAAATGTAATCAGATAATAGAGATGATCTATGTAATCAGATAATTGTTTATAGTATTTTTCTTAAAAAATTCTCAGTCATATATAGCAAACAGTTGCAAAAATACAGCATTTCAGTTTACCTAAATAGGACATCGTGGACTATCTCGCCAGGCATCTGACACTTGAAACAGTTGAAAATGGCTGCCTTTTGGAAGTGACTTTAATACTGGTTTTAAGTGCTCAGCTAGTTGTGTTTTATGAGATTATGTTTGTGTCCTGCTGAACTGAATTGCCTGGATTGCACTGGATTTCTAGAAATGCATAGAAAGTAGTTAATGCTCTGTTTATAGTTAACACAGCAATTTGCTCTTATCAAAGGTATTAGCCTTTCTATTAAAACCACTGTGTGCATTTTTCAGTTGTTAAAATTACAATAATACTTTATTGTGGTAGATGAAAATCTTAGAAAACGATTACAGCATTTTTACGTGGATCACATGTAGATCAAACTCTTGCATCAAAGCAGCATTTCTCTAAAGCTTCAGGAACATAATGTTGCCAGTTTTGTTTGCCAAATGAAGAAATTATTGAAGCCGGCTACTACAGAAGTAATGGTATACAAAGTGTTACAGTATGCAAAACACTTCCTAATCATAACTATATATCAGATACAAAGGCAGCATTTGAAAAGCTGCCATGATTATGTAATGAAAGGGAGGGCCCTAGGTTGCTGGAGAAGACTGTGATGAAAGTATAAGCAAAAAAATTTCCTATCTGAAAACTGGCAGAAACCTAGCAGATATCCAGGAACAATATTAGGAAAATTTTGAGCACTTGACAGTGGGGTTAGTGCATCAGTCAGCAGCAGACCGGCAAGAAAGCTTGTCAGGTAGGGTCAATATATTTTTTTTTTTTTTTTTTTTTTTTCTTCCAAATTTGGTCGCTGTATCAGCTCTTTTCTGGCAGAAATGTGTAAGATCAAACGATGTTTCTAGAGAAAAAGGAAGTAGGAGAACACACTTTCCCTTTTTAAGAAGTTTGAGGAGTTTAAGTTAAGCAATTTTTGTGAAAGCAGTGTCACAGAATCACACAATGGTTTGATTTGGAAAGGATCTTAACAATCACCTGGTTCCAAAGCCCCCTTTTGTGCAGGGGCACCAGGTTGCTCAAAGCACAAGCCAGCCTGGCCTTGAACACTTCCAGGGATGCATCATCCACAGCTTCCCTGAGCAACCTCAGTGTCTCACCACCCTCCCATTAGGGATTTCTTCCTAATAGCTAAATCTGCCCTCTTCCAGTTTAAAACAACCACCATTATACACTCACAGAGTCCCTCCCCAGCTTACCTGTAGCCCCTTCATGTGCTGGAAGGCTGCCAGAAGGTCTCCTGAGAACCTTCTTTCTCCAGGTAGAACAGCCTCAAGTCTTTCAGCATGTCTTCACAGTAGAGGTACTCCAGCCCCCTCATTCTCTTCATCTCCTCTCACTCTCCAGCAACTCCATGTCTTTTCTGTGTTGGTGTCACCAGGGATGGACACATTATTCCAGGTGGTGTATCAGGAGAGCAGAGTAAGGGGGCAGAATCCCTTCCCTTGCCCTGCTGGCTACGCTGCTTTTGTTGCAGCCCAGGACACAGTTGGCTTTCTGGCCTGCAAGGGTGCATCACTGGCTCATGTTAAGCTTCTCATCAACCAACACCCCCAAGTCCTTCTCCTGTGGGCCGTTCTCAATGTATTATTTTCCCAGCCTTTGCAAACAGCAAATACTGTGCTTGGGATCGCCCTGACCCATGTGCCAGACTTGCGTTTAGTCTTGTTCACCCTCGTGGCATGAGGATGTGTTCCTTTGATTTTTATTTTCTTCATGAAAGCCGCATGTGATCTCCTGACTTTATCTTTTTGTCTTCTGCACTTTTTTTGTTTAAGATTCAGAAGCTGAATCATGATTTAATCCCACTTTGTGCAGATTATTTTTACATTATGAAATAGGAAAGCTTAGTATGTGATTGCAGCCCTCACAAATCAGAAAGTTTAGTGACTGTCTGGCCTGTGAGGAAGACTGGATTTGTTTCTAGTATGACAAATGAAGATTTAACTTTACTAGTAGTTAACTCTGGACCTTACGAAAATTACTTGCATGCAATTATAGATTTCTTTGATTTGTAGATTTATAGATTTCTTTGATTTGTAGATTTATAGATTTCTTTGACTTTGCTACTTTAGCAGGTTTTGAGTAAGTGTTCCTAATTTGTCAGGGAATCTAAGACTGCATTATTTGAAGCATGTGCTATCTTCAGAGGTATTCCTAGTTCAAAACTTAACATGTTTGGAAAAATATTTTTTTCCATATGCCTATCAAACTAACTGCTTGTTTCTTTTAAAACTGGGAGTGGTAGCTTTATCTATACTTGAGAGATGTGCATAATCCAAAAAGGCAATATGTAAAAATACACAACTCTTAATATTGCTGTATTCTACTTGTTGAACCTTATGGCATGGGACCACCTCTGCAACCTGTCAGGGTTCCCCTGAATGGCATGTACCTATAGTGGTCATAGTATTTTCCTCTTCAGGTTAAAATTCAAACCTCAGTGTTTCGCTGTTGCACTCTAAATCCATTTGTTTGTTGTTTCTTTCTGTTGAAATTAAGAAGATTGGAAAGCAATGGTAAGTTCTTGTCTTCCTCCTGGACTGTGTGTGTCTGTGTGTTGTCAATTTCATTGTGGATATTGAGAGTAATTGTTTCTAGATCTGTGGGTTTTTTTCTATATCAAGAATCATAATCCACATATGTAGACAGCAGGGGGTATTTTCATGTTGCTTGGCTTCACCTGGCTTTTGTATTTGTGCCTACAAGCTATATCCTTGTTGCATGGCATTGTTCCTGGAGTGCCAGCATTACTCAAGGACAGCAGATCCCAGTTCAGTCCCAGTGGGGTGATGGTTACCAGAAGTGGGAGATGAGACTTCAGAAGGAAGGCAGTCAAGCAAATGTCTCTTGCCTAAGTGACTGTTCAGAGAGCTCTGCAAAAAATTACCCATCCATTAAAAAAAAAAAGCTTTGGGCCAGGAGATAAGACCATTTTTTAGGCATTCCTTCTAGACCTTTTCTCCTTCAGGCTCCTAAGGAAAATAACTCCATTATAGACCACATCCTGCTCACCTCAGTATGTTTTTCCAATGCTTTCCTCTTCTGGAAGCTTGCTTTGCATTGAATTTCTACCGTGATGTTTAGAAACATTACTGAAGCTATGCCTGAATATTTTTGCCCAGTTTGTCCCTGCTTTCATGTACTAATGCACTTTCAGATAGAATAGCTCACATGTATATAATAATGTATTTTGTTTTACAATCTTGCATGCTACTGAAGTCAGATTAATAGGCTTACAGTTTTACTTTTTTCTTCCCACTCTTCATGGATACTTCTGCTTTTGGGTACTTCCGCTAATACCACCCATAGCTGACCACCCTTCTTTTCTGATGCAACATTTTCTGTATGTTTTAGTAGTTTTGGGGTTTTTGCTTTATTTTTTTCCTGTTCCAGGAGCCTAGTGGGACTCAGCAAATGCCACGTTTCCTGTGTGTTTATAGACCTGTAGTTTATAACTTGTATTCCTCAGCACTTCTCAGTTTCATCTTACTCATGACACTAGAACAAAAATACTTAACCTGTGGTGCAGGGCTCTAGACCTGTGTGAGGCCCCTCATATAGGCTTTCACAGCTTCAAGACATGCCTCACATACTCCATTTTGAAGATCCTGAGCTTCATAGGAACAACCTTATTATTTTCTAGCCTGTGTCCATAAGGTCAGTCTGCAATCCACTTGAAGTCCTTTCCATTTGGAAGGTTCACCCTGACAATTGTAAAACAGAGCTTCCCCCAAAGAACAAGAGTTTGCAAGTTGTCTTCATCCAGCATCTGAAACCTGTGAGCCTTTTTAAGGGGTCAGTTGGAAAGACCAAAGCCTGGCATGGGTTTGTGGGCCTGTCCAGGTAGTGGTCTCTAGAGCCAGGCTGTCCTTCAGTCCGGGGTTTTCAAGTTCCTCCCACACTCTGGGGAGGTGGTCATGCACGCAGCAACTGGACTGCCTGATCTTTACTGTCAGTTCTTTTAAAGGAAAAAGGAGGTGGTGGTCTCTGTCTTATTCTTTGTTCTTTGCTCTTTTATTTAAGAAGTGGTGTTTGCCTTAGTTTTAGCATGGCATTCAGGCCCTGGATATGAGACAGTGGGCACAAAAAACCCCACAAAAAGTGGGTCAGTCTGAATGTTGGGAGACACTTAACAGTGATGATAACTGAGCACAAGGGGAGGCAACTCAGAGAGGAGGTCGAGGCTCCATCTGTGAAGATCTAAAGCCATCTGGACACAGTCCTAGGCAAGCCACTCCAGGTGGCCCTGCTTGAGCAGAGAAGGTGGACAAGATGATCTCCAGAGGTCACTTCCAACCCCAACCACTTTGTGACTGTATGGCTTCTGCCCACAAGAGCTGTAAGCACTTACCTTGTTTATTTGGAGCAGCTACATGAGAAGGAGCTGATGAGCATTCCTGCTTGATAGGCTTGACTGTGGTTGGGCTGTGTCAGGCTGTCCCTTTGTGAATTCTTAGCTAAATGAACTTCTGAGTTATTTACTCTGAGCTAGAGGGATGAGATTAGCAATGAACAGACTGTTATAATCTCTGGAGCCTTCTGCAGATTAGGATGATTCATTACCTCTGTAGATGTAGTTTAGCCATTTAAACTCAAAGCCCTAACTTATTTGTCCTGTTGCTTAGTGATACCTCATTACTTGTTATAGAGCTAAGTTCAAAGAGGAGACCTCTACCTGTTAGATAACTGTTCTGCAGTGCTGCCTCTACAAAAGTAGAAGTATCCATGGAAATTGTTCAGCTAGTCATCAGGATACTGGCAGCTTATTTGCTGAGCATCCCCATCTGCTTTGTGAAGCTGTTGATGAAATAATTTAACACACCTAAGGCAAATGTAAGTTACAAAGCAGATACCCAACAGTGACATTTACTGATACCTCTCCTTGCAGTAATGCCAATGAAATGTTAGCTGTAGGCTCACCACAGACATTAGTGACTCAAACTCTGCAAATTATTGTAAGCAGATTCATTACACTGTCATTCATTGCTCCAAGATAAAAGCTCTCTTCAGACAAGTTGAAAGATAGCATGCTGACAAATTAGCCAAATAAATGAGGTACATAAAACTGTAGGATGGAATTTGCAGTTTATGTTATGTGTGGAGAGGACAGCTTGTGGAAATAGCAGCCTGAAAGATGTATGCTGCTGCAGCAGTCTGCTTGTCTGGTGCTCATCTTTCATTCAGAGCAGATACTTCTCGAGAAGGCATGAGCGGGAACCCTGATTTTAGTAACACAAGTTGAATTTTTTTATATATATATATTCACAGCTGTCTCCTAGGAGCTCCCTGCTGCTGAGGTGTTTTGACTAGTGATGGGTCTGAGCCTTTGTGTCCCACTGCCCTTCTGAGAAACCTGCACTGGTCTGCAGCACAGCTGGAGAGGTCACAGTGCAAACACAATAGGTCTCCTTCCAACCCTGATGGAGTAGCAGTATTAAACACCATCCAGGCAGGGTGGTAGCAAAGTCTTGTGGCTTTTTTTTTTTTTTTAAATTGTCTGGAAACAGAAGTGCTGAGGTACTAACAGGCTGACTCCTGTTCTTACCTCTGCTGTCAGACTGGTTCCAAAGAACGTTTATCAATATGGTGATAGGCACAATATAAATATATAAATAAATATATAAATATATAAATATATAAATAAATATATAAATATATATCTAACAGTCTGTTTCTTGTCCTTTCTGGTGGCAAAGCAAGGTCAATTTGTGCTTCAAATGTACAATTAAAATTCGCACTTACAGCAAATTGGAACTGTTGTGCTCAGTGGCAGATGTATGTGGGAGACAAATACCTTTTTTTTTTTTCCCTTTTCACTTCCTCTTTTCTGCTGCAAATGGCCATGAGAGGCTGACAGCAGACCCGGCCATGTGCAGTGCTGTCACTGACCATGGCCTGGTGTACTCTTTCCCTCCCCACAGCAGCCTGGTGGCACTTTTCAGGTTCCCACTGCAACACCACAGTGCTGGGGTGTGCACTCATGGTAGCTGCAGAGTGGAAGAAAGCAGTAGAAACAAAGGGTTTAATTGTGTGAGGCAATGCATGGGACATACTGTGTAGCCAAGTAAACTATAGTGCTAACAAGATTTGCAAAGGTGTCCTGGAAGCTTTGGATGTTTTGTGATCACCCACATGCTTATCTATGTGTGACTAGGCACAGCTGGCAGCTGCCCCCACTGTCTGCCTCTAGAGCTGTTGGTGGCATCTAGGAAAAGTCTAGGAGCCCTGTTAGAGGTGGTTTCCTGTTTCTAGCTGTAACTAATTGCTCCTGCAACTTAATTGCTGAATGCAAACACTTCGATGCTACTCCGGAGCTGCCAATTCCATTATTCTCTGAAGTTTCTTCACCAAATCTACCTTGGCATTTAGCTCACGGTTGGATTTCTTGGCATCAAATGGTGTTGGGTGAAGAAAGATCTCATTTGGTGCACACTGGCTTGCAGTTAGCTGAAGAGTTATATTCTGCCAGTCCTCTCCCCTTTGCTGTGGACCTCTGTGGTTTGGGAGTCTCTATGGAAATGGGATTAGATGTGGCTGTCTGGCACTCCTTTCTGTTGGAAGGTTGTGCAACTCTGAGTAAAGGCACTTCAGTATACTGCTGGAAGTGCTTGTTCAAAGCTTTTGGCACAGATTAATTTCTCTACACAAATGCTAGGAGAAGATCTGTTTCTGTGCTGGTAAATTGGTTTTAACTGGTTCAGAGAAAAGAAGCAATGGCAGTATAGTTACAGAGTAACTCAGGACAGAAGGAGCCTCCGGATGTCATACAATCTAGCCAGCTGCTCAAAGCATAATTGCTTTGGTTACGAATGTATTTATAAACTCCTTTTACTTAGCATTCTTTTCACCCTCTTCCTTCTACTTGCTTGGGCTGCATATAAACATAAATCTGACAGTACCAGCCCCACATAAGCACACTAAGTGAGGTGAAGAATTAATGCATACTGACAGTGACTGACTTCTTTGCACAAAAACATGTTGCAAAAAAATCTTCAGCCAGCAGTCTAACTTGTCGACTCCTAAAAGTCTGGATATATGAACTTTAGAACGTTCCCATGGTCTAAAGAGTGTGCTAAGATTAATTAAATTCTCTATCTTCAAGAGCAATGATTCCAGAATGCAACTGCTAAATACCGTTTGTCTTGTTACTGTTGAGATTTTGTTTTAAAAATCTGGTCTGTAGTCCACAGGGTGGTATCAGAGGTAGTAGATTGTTCTTAGGCCTTTTTTGATGCAGGGGAAACGTCACCCTTGTCACCACTTTGCAGTCTCCCTAGTTCAAATGCAATTTGAAGGTTAATGGTCTAGGTATTTGAAAGGTCTATGTTTTCTACATTCCTGTGTTTGTTTTTTTTTTTCTGTTATGCTTTTTCGCTGTAGCAGTATTTACAGCTCTTTATGTAATTTGGGAACTTGTACCATAGTAGATAAGTATAGGCAGTATTACTATTTTATATAGATATAGTTGGAGTTAAATTATTTGGCAGATTCAAGGACAGCAAAGTGTAAGAACTCAGTGCAGCATAGCTGGTTGTGGTTTTGTGTAGAGACCTCAAAAGATTTGTGAGGATTGGCTGCTGTGACCATGTAACTCATTGAGTGAACCAGTCAGTGTAGGATGACTGTATTTATGTAGAGATATATCTAATGGAAAATTGCTTATTAAAAAATGTCTCTACAGAGATAAAATATGTGTTTTTTATGGCTTCTATTTCCATTATTCAAGTAGTGATTAATTTCTACCAAATCTACTTGTGTTTCACAGCTTGCCTTGAAGGGATCCAACTATGCTGGTCTGCTGGAGCGGCATCGCATTCACACAAAAAACGTGGAGCACGTTGTAGACAGTTTACGGTAAGAATGTGTGAATCTTGAGGACTCCTTGCACAGTGCAAACATCCATGAATTGTGTAAAACAATGAAGGGAAGCTTAGTGCTACAAGCTTTAATAAAATAGGAAAAAAAAAGACTGAAGCGGATGAAGTGTCATTCCTGAAATAACCGTGATGCAGACTGTATCAGTTAAGTTAAACTGTGGTATTATCTTGGAAACGTGGAAAAGATGTAAAGGATTTGTGTGAGTTTCAAATGCTTGTAACGTAAATATTCCTGTAATCACTCCTTAATGACATGCTGGTTTTTGAGAAGGGTGGGACAAAGAACAGTACAGGACACATTCAGACTTTTTCTACACTTTGTAGGAACGAGAGGATAGAAGTTCGTCTTGTAAAACGTCGAGAATATAATGAAGACACAGTTCGGTGGGCAGATGCTGTTATATCAGCAGGAGGTATGACTTTATGGGAGTATTCTTGCAGTATGTTTCCATAGATATATTTTTCAAAAATTTTTCAGTGTGTGAAACATCTGGATGCACACTTTGAAAACAAATTGCTTACCTGATTGTCAGAAAATGACAAAATGCAGTGGTTGTGACCATTCTTGACCACTAGAATCTAAAACTGTAGCACTAGGAAGTGAATATGCACAGCCACTTTGGAAGTATTTAGTATTGTCTTGTGTAAAACAGTATGAAGTAGGAATTTATTACAGTTTTCAAATGAAGAGGATAAAGTGCTTGCTTTCATGTGATTACACATAGGCCTGAATCCTAGTTTTTGGTTTTTGTTACATGCGGAGGTGGAGACTAACATACTACCTTTTCCTCACATTGCTCAAACTGTATTTCTTGCTTTCACACTTAATTCCAGTGACTGAAGTATCGAGTTAGATGTTATAGGTGAAAGTATGCAATTTCTAAGCAGTCTGCTTCATTGCTTGGAGCTTTTTAAATGAACCGACAGAGAAACCATCCTGATTGTTTCTTTGTAAGATTGGATTGCAGCAGTTCATTTGGTGTGAATTTTGTGACTTGCTGCAAATACTGCAGTGTGTTGCTACACATAATGTTCCATGATTTGTGGCAGTTAGATTTGACCACTGCTCTGCCTTTCTCCATTGGTCCACTTTGCCCTTAGCTACTGGTTGCCACACAAATTGGTTGGAAAAGGCATACATATACATTCCTGAAGCATCCTGATTATACACCCGTAGATTTCAAAGAACTCCTCTAAGCTGGAGATTAAAGTGCCAGTTTGGCTGTGACAACATCTGCCATGATTAAAAGGCAAGCAGCTGGGAAGTAATACATCATCAGAGGTTTTCAAAGCTTATATCCTGTTTTTTTCAGGTTATAGTTCTCCGTCTGTGTAATAGACAGGAAAGAATATCAGTGCCTAAAGAAAAATGAGTGACACCTCAACAGTTTTATTAATGACTTCTTTTGCAAGCATGCCCATTTGGGACTAAGTAAAATCTTTACATTGTGCCATCTAGGAGAACTGAGATGTAACTAAAGTTATTGTTTTCATGTGATTTGGAGTAAAATTTAGTATTGCTTTTTGTCTTCTGAGGCTTTGATTAGAGATACTTCCTAAATTTAGTTTCTTAAAGACTTTATCTTAGCAGCTGATGTACAGAAATTTCTATAAATTTCTCTTCAGACTTGCTTCTGCAAAATTCATCTTCTGGACTTGTATAGCTATCAGATGAGTAGTACTTTTTCCAGTCACATTTATTATTTTGAATTCAGTTGTCACTACTCTGCTTTGAAAGGTGTCAGTATTTCTGTGGTCCCCTTATATTTTTGTGCTGATTAGCATAGAATCATAGAATGGTTCAGCTTGGAAGGCACTTAAAGGTTATCTAATCTAATCTCCCTGCTGTGGGCAGGGACACCTTCCACTAAACCAGGTTGCTCAGAGACCCATCCAGCCTGACATTGAGCTTCCATTACCTAGCTGGTCGGTGATACAAAAGCAGGTAGTGGTAATGCTACAGTATGTGTGAGACTTTTTTCTTTGGGGTACTAGGATGTGAAGTAAACCTAACTTTTGTTTTGCTTTTTCTGTAGGTGATGGTACAATGTTGCTGGCAGCCAGTAAGGTCTTTGATAAATTTAAACCTGTTATTGGAGTAAATACTGATCCTGAAAGGTAAAAACACATTTGAGAAAGCAGTGCTTTATTATTGTCTGTCATGATGTGCATCTGCTTTCATGATTCAGGAGGCACATCTGTGGCATTTGGCAGCTTAAGTGCCTTTTTTACTGGGTTGTAGCTATCAAGTGAACCTAATGGTCTATTAATAAAGCTTCCACCATGAGTTATGCTGCCTTTTCTGAGAGGATACTGGTTAAGTGACTCTTTTAAACTACCACAGCTGTTCTCTCACACTTGTGTAGTGTGAGACAAGTGCAGTGTAACAGCACTTGGAGCTGGTTAACTTGTGTTACTAACCAAAAGCATAATGAATACAGGTGGCAGTATAGAACAGAAACAGGAAAAGGACCTTAAAAGCAACTAACTGTGGCGTCTGAACACAAAGAAAACTTGTTTCTTTATGAAGAAGGGGAATCCTATTGAAAAGCTAATAGATTCTCAGAGGAAGAAGTTTTTTCTGGTTTCTTCGTGTAAGCCATGTCATGCCACAGAGGACAGTCTCCTCAGCGAATTAATGGCATTTAGTTGTTTTATTATAAACTGTACACAACTTGCATCTACCTAGCCTTAAGATTGCTTTGGGCAAGTGGATGCATCTTATTAGTACTGTCCTGTTTGTATAACTTTCAAATGGATGGCAAGTAAAACTCAGAATTTGCCAAGGCTCTGTCTGCTGAGGTTTCCAAATTAATGTTTCTGCTTTTGCTATTACCAGTTTAATCTCAATAAATAAAATAGGGGCCCAAAGTTTTAATTCCTTCCATACTTCTCTTCCAAAATTTTCAAATGCTATGAATAGTTGTTCTGTAGTATCAAGCCTGAACAGCAGGGCTCAGATACAAGTCATCGAATATTGTCATTCATGAAAGGGGAGAGGTACTCAGTCTACTGGCTTTGGTATGAGATTCTTTCAATCTTAGGCATGTTGCTTATCTGTCTTGTGTCACTAGCTTGTGTGTAAATGGAGAAAGTTTTCTTTATAATTTGCAAGGTTTATTAAGCTTGAATTTCTTGTCTAGAGCTATAGTAACAGGAACTATAATAATACCTACATATTCTGGCAGGATTACTAGCTGAAATATTATAGAAATATCCCACATCTCACATGCACCCCAGGAGCTGAAAAACATGTATTGTTGATGATGTGCTATTAGTGTAAGAATACTGTATGTTCATAAAGGTCAAATTGTAACTTTGCTTTATGTAACAAAAAGAGGTGTTTGTTTTGTTTCTTAAAGGTACCAAATTTTAGTAGTAATTTTCAGTGTACTTCTTTTTCTACCAGATCAGAGGGTCACTTATGCTTGCCTGTGAGATACACACACTCGTTTCCTGAGGCACTACAGAAGCTTTATCGTGGTGAGTTCAGGTAGGATTCACTGATACTTGGTTTTCCAAAACATGGTCAAGAGTGAGATTGGAAATCAAAGAATAAAATTTGACTGACAGTTGAAGCAAAAAGGCTTTTGTTATGACCTTCAGTAATTGATTTTCACTTGAATTAAGGAGGAAACAAGCTGAATTTTAAAGGACAGAGTAGAGAAGACTTTTTCACTAAGTATTCACATTAACTATTAACATTCCAGAATACTTCAGAATGGTGTGCCAAACAGAAATAAGTAATTCGCATGAAAGCATACTACTGTTGGGTTTTGCTTATACTAATAGTATATTTAAGTTGCAGCTTGAAGTGTAACTGTGGTTGTGCATAGGAAAGTTCTGAAATGACGTGAATACAGTCATCCACAGTGATTTTAAGCAACTGAAAAAAAAATAGGTTATGATAGGTACGGCTGAATCAAAAGGTACTTTCATCATACATATTCTGAAACCTAGAAAAGAGAAGCTTTTAGCTCTCCATCATGCTGTGTTGCTACTACAAGGCTGGTAGTGCTAATGCAGACAACCTCCTGTGGTAATCTAGCCCTTTCTGATGTTTTGTTGGATGCCATGTTATATTTTTGTTGCTGACACTCCTCTTGCTGCTCATTATTTACCTGAAGCCTCACTAGAGTGAAACACAGTATCTGCCTGGTTGTTTTTCCATAATAATAAGAACTGATATTCCTAAGCAAAGACCTGAGCAGGTGTTGCATGCAGTTCTGGCAGTTCTTACCTTGATGTGGCCCTAGGGAGATGTTAAGTGGGTAACTGGATCAGCCCATCTGGAAAAGCTAATGGGGGCTCAGAGTTACATAAGCTTGGTGAGGTACCAGCAGCTGGAAAAAAAGGAATTGTCTTGTTTTCTTATCCTTGATGTGTCAGCCACTTTAGTGCAACAATCTGTGTAAGCACTTGCCTTTGATTTATAAAGGACAAGTTACATCAGACTACTATGTTTACTTTTTTGATGATCAGTGATAAGACAGGATCTCCTGGTAGTGGTACAATAGAGGTATGGTCCTATTTTCTAATTTTGCATAGGGTCTTGACATGTTCTAGCATGAGTATTGTAAGAGAGTGGCATAATGGTACTTATTGCTCCCTGACTGCTTGACTACCTAAAGTCCTACATGGAATGTAAGGACAGATTTCCTTATACTAGGGAAATGTAAAATGAGGTTCTATGAGGAGGACAATGAGGACTCTCTGATCCTATCTAATTCTGTAACAAATATTTCAGCTTCTGATACCAATTTCTTTCTCCTCTAAGGTGGCAGTGGCGGCAAAGAATCCGACTATATCTTGAAGGAACTGGTATTAACCCAACCCCTGTAGATTTACATGAACAGCAGCTAAGCCAGGAGCAACACAGCAGGGCTCACATAAATGAAAGACTCCCAGATCAAAGTAGGTTAAAATTTTACAAGAGTATTATCGTTTCGCTATGATTAATAGGAATAGGAGATAAAGATTTGTAAAAGTTGAAGTATTTGAAGTCTGGGTGATGTATTTGAGAGGCAGGGAGAGATGTCATTAGCTGAAGACACAGATTAAGGTTTTTATAGAAGATAGTATTTTTTGTCTCTATGTTTATTTTGGACTGTACACTTACAACCAGTTTTCAGTGTTAACAGTTATTTTAGAGATATTTTTAAGTAGTATTGTCTGCTGGCAAAACACCTGAGCTTTTTAAAATGCTCTTGGAGTTACTATAGACACTTAGGGTTACCACAGGAATATCTTCCCATGCTTTAGCTGCTCTGTACAAAATGTATTTGTGTGTGTGTGTGTGTGTGTGTGTGTGCGTGTGCAAATGCTCTTAACTTTTGCAAAATCTGAGGTAGGTTACTGCACAAATGAAAAAGATGGTCACAGACTGCCAGTAAGCAAATGAGAAGTCATAAGTAAGGGTCTCTCTAAGTATTGTTCAGCCATCAGGCATCTCTGACTGTTTTCTTTGTGGTGGATTGAAGATGCATGATTAACCTTAAGTCTTGCACTGCATGTCCTCACTGGAAAGTCCTTAGTCACCATGAACAACTTGTTAATCCCCCTTAATTACCCTGTGGTAAAAAGTCTTAATTCTTTGAACTAAGCTGCAAGTATGGCTGACAGAAAAGAAGACTTAATTCAGTCTTTCAGATTGCCTATGAGTTTTCAGGGAATGCAGTGTCTGATTATAAGTCTCATTGGCTTATTGACCTTGGTTCAAATGTTTGAAATCTCCAGTAAAGGACAGTGACTGGCCTTGAGTCCTTGAAGAAACTGGAGTACTAGGTCTAGAACTGAAACCCAGGAAGCAGTGTGTTCTCTAGTGAGTTGTGAATTGTCTTTGAAAATATGGGGATTAGGGTAATGATTCAAAACTTATATTAAATATCTACAGGATCTGACATTTCTGGTCCACATCTTCTGCCAGTGAGAGCACTCAATGAAGTCTTTATTGGGGAATCTCTTTCATCCAGGTATGTTCAACTTTGTTGTTGCAGCAAGGCACAGTTGACTGAATTTCTTTTGACAATATTGCAGTGGACAATCAGTGATGGGATGCCTTTGCTGTCAAATTTTAGTTCTAGTCTATGAACATATAACACTGATGATATTGTTGCTGATTACAAAGTATATTTCCAGATGGCTAAGTGTGGTAATGTTAATTTCTTGTTAGGTTTCAACCTTCCTATCTGGTCATTCTTTTATCTTTCCTGATTCTTGATTGTTTTCTTTCTTCTTCTTCTTTTTTCCTGATCAGTTCATGTGTAACCAAATGCCTTCACTTAGTATCTTTACAGTGGATGGAAGATTTAAGATTTGCTTGTTTTAAGAAATGAATTTGTAACAAATGCTGGCACTGCTTTATCTGACTGTCCTTTCTGTCCTGAAGATAAATGCATTTCTGCTAGTCAAATGATAAGATGAAGAATGTGGAGAATGTGACTTGGGTGGGATAGGAATTAGAGCATGATCCTTGGTCAGGATTTAGCCAAACTTTTACTTGTGTTTTTATATCCCTTCTCCTTTATTCTGTATCTTTACAAACAAAACAATAAAACCCAAAGAGCTTCAGAGTTTAACATCATCTTGTGTTTGTACAGTGCCTAGGACACTGTGCTGCTGGAAACAGTATAAATGTTCCATGAGTGCTTTGTCTTCCATCTGGACTGAAGCCTCACACTAGCAGAAGGATTTAGTCTCAGATGCAAATTTTGCTCTTTAGTAAATCAAACTTATTGTTATCAAGACTCTAAATAAAGTTTGGTAACATGAGCGATAGAGGAACACAAAACAACTTTCCAGCATGTTATAATAGCCCTCTAGTGAGTGTCACTTTGGTTACAGTATATTTGGGGAACACTGAGAAACACAATGTCTATAGGAGCAAATCTGTAATAATAAATATTGTGTTAATAGCACCTTACACCTGAAGACTCAAATAGTGATGAGTCTGCTGTATAGTAAGAAAAAATTAAGCTACGTTCTTCTTCCCAGGTCTTACTCTGTGTGTCAGTTAAGAAACCAAGGAAACTGAAGGGAAAAAATGCAACTTTTCATACCAGCTTGCAAACATTATCTAAAACTGAATCAAGACATCCACCTGTGTTCTTAATTTGCCTCTATTTCTGTCATCTTCCCATATTCCCAAGAGTGAATGCACAAAATGCCTTTAGATACTAAGAGTCTAAACTGAGATTCAAGAGGTGTGTTCCTACTTGATCCATCCTGAAACTTCCATCACTCAGAACAGGTTACTAGGAAAGGTGAAACTCAGTCATGCTGAACACAGTGGATGTGGTGTTTTTCTAAGATCATATTAATTAATATGAAGATTATATCATACCATTTGAAGATAATATTGTACTGTTTGAATTAGGCACTATGGATATCAACAGCTTCAGTTCATAAATACAACTTTGTGTGTTCTGAAGCTTACAAAAAGACTTTCTGCTCTCTCAGGTCCTAACATTAAGAATCCCTGATACATGAGCAATACCATGCAGAATGATGACAGTGCCTCAAGACTTAATACATTTGAGTTTTAGGAAGAATTTGCCTTGGAGAGAAGTGTAAGCCTGCTGACTGTTGTAAAACTATAACTGTGAAGAATCATTCTGTATTTTTATTTACCAAAGTGATAAAGAATTCAGTTTGAACCCATGCTATTTCTGTCTGGCACTGCAGTGCCTTAGCTCTTAAGTGTTTCCTGATGTAATTTTATGAGGCCAAATCACAGCATATCCAGTTATTCAGTAGTTCAGCAATTATGCAAGGAAGGTAATGGATTTGTAGTTTCATTTGTAAGTCTAGCAAACCCTGCTTTTATATGAAACTATTCCCAGATGAACAACACAGTTCTCTGTGCATAATTTAATATGAAAAGTTGCTACGGAAAAACTGCCTAAAAAGCTCATGCTGCAAATCACTTTTGTACATTAGAAAACCTGCTATAACAGTGAATCAATAGAGGCTGCCAAATTGGAAACACTGTGCAAAGCCTGTAAAATCAACATCCAGATTTGAAACTAGCCCCTCTAAATTTTTATGTGCCTGATAAGGCTGTGTGTTCTGTCTTATTCAGGGAGAACTTTAAGTCCTGCAAACCCAGTTTTAAATTCTCGCTCCATAGGGCCTCGTATTATGAGATATCAGTTGATGATGGTCCTTGGGAAAAACAGAAGAGTTCAGGGCTAAATGTGTGTACTGGAACAGGATCAAAAGCCTGGTAAGTACATGTTGCAGCTTTGATTTAAAATATCCTTTCAGATAAGCTAGATAGACCTCTTGCTTAAGCATTTTGGCTGTACTGAGGCTTTCTTGGGCTATGAGTAAGTTGCTGCATGTAAATTGTCCAAATACTCTCACTGTCAGTATTGTTCAAAGAGTATGAGAAGAGCAGAGCATTTCTTACCTGAAGGTATGGACAGAAAATTTGAAAGGGTGAGAAGCTGAGACGTTGAGACAGAAGCTTACCTTAAGTGTAACTTTGGTGAAAGAGGTTGTGTGCTGCATGTGGAGATGAGTGGTCAGGGGTGGCAAGGGAAAAAGATTATGCCCTGAGGTGCAAGGCATATTGAGGGGATCTCTGAACTACTCTTACTGGCTAAAGTTAAAATGCTTAGATGAAGTGGCTTAGAAAATTTTCAAAAATCTAAGCAGTAAGAAGAATGGAAAAACACATACTTGGAAACAGTGTTAAGTGTTCTCCGGGACATCCACTGTCCATTCTGCCTCAAGCTTCTTGCCTCTTTCCAGCTTAACTGAAAGGGCACAATCTTGTTGCCAAGATATTCCCTTAAATAAAGACAGGCATATATCCAAGCAGAGCTGTGCTAGCTTAGTCAAAGGGGTGAATTGTCTTGACTTCAGTTTAAACAAGATGCAGCATTGCGTGAATTTCTAACCAATTTAGCTTTAAGATGTGAGAGATGGGTGCAATGAGAGCCTCTTTCATTTGTAAATCTGGCTGTGCTTATAGTTTAAAGTTGTACAACAGCCCGAGGATTTATGTGGCAGGCCAAGATGAACCTAAACTGAAGCTTTTATTGAAATTCAGAAATGCATATTCATGCCATAACCATGGTTACTGAGTTTTACTCTGCATTGTAATTCAGAATTTTGTATTCAGTCAGCATAACTTAGTCCTGGAAGCTGCCAAGGATGGAACTGGCAGACTGCTGGGGGAACTTGCTTAGTGTTTAGTACCTTGGGAATGTACAGTCTTAGTTCAAAGTTGTTAAGCATTTAATTTGTTTATACCCTCTGTACTGAAGAAGCCCAGAACCAGGGACCAAACTCTAGGGTTGCCTGTCTCCATTGCTATAATCACTGTCTACTGCTGGACTTGTCTGAGCAGAGGCTAGGCCTCTGTGGAGTTACCTTCTTTACCCTTGGTTTGGGGCTCTCCTGCCATCTCAGATAGAGGCTTTGAAATGTCCAGGTTCTTCCTTCAGCTGCTAAAACTTGCATAAAAAGATACCTAGTGGAAAGAGAACAAATTCAGTCCATGCAGTTTCTTGCTAGCATCTGCTTGGACAACTACTCTGAGCAGCTCTGGAGTAGTGAAATACAGTGGATGTCTGATTCAGTCTGAGGTGCTCCACTGCAATGACAGAAGTGCTGGACTGAGAATTTTAAGTTGAGAGATGAGCCACTGAGAGGTTCACATTACTGCTACATAGACCCTGAGATTGGTACCTAATCCCTTTTGAGTCTGGGCACAGAAGAGATAGTTGGAGTTTAGACTTGGTTCAGTCTTGAGTTTATGCTGACTTGTGCATCCAAATGCAGCAAATGGGAAAGTCTCTGATCTAACTGTGGTTCTTGTGTATGTAGCCCACACCGAAGGGTATACATAAAAAGACCTAATATTTGTAAAGACGTGTTGGGTACTGTAAGTAAGACTGAACAGAAGGAATTAATTAGTGAGCAGTGGATAGAAGGGATAAGAATGCACTCAATCTGTAGACCTCTCATGGGGTCCTTTGGGGTGTTTTTTTATAGAGATTAAAATCTGCAGTTATTGGGGCTTTAAGACAGGAGGCTTACTGATAGAAAAACTACCTGCTTTATATCATTCTTGTCTTTCTTGAGGACTAAGATATACAAAGCCGCCCTACAGGTAGATGTCAAACCAAGAGTTAATTTAAGGCAATTTTTTAAGAAACTGATGTCAGTGCATACTTAGTAGTAGTTTTTGGTTTTCTTCCTGATGTTGAACATAGTTCTTCATCTGTACGCAATATTTATGTTGTTTTTCTCCCAACTTGTGTTGCTTAGCAAACAAGACTTCTACTTCTCTGTCTAGGTCCTATAATATTAACAAGTTAGCACACCAAGCTGTTGAAGAGATCCTTAAGATTGGTGAGTTAACAATGTGGCATTAGTTGCCAAGTTTATTATATAAAGATACACCTATCTAATTGAGGCTCTTTCTCTTGGCTCAACAGCTAAAAAGCATGGAAGTTTGAATGTGCCTTTGAACACGGAACTAGTACAGAAAGGTTAGTGAAAAAGGCAATATGTCTTCAAGGTATCTCAACTTTAACCAGTTCATTTTGTCTGTACTCTTGATACTCAGCACTGCTTTAAATATTTTAGTGTTCTTGCAATATTACTCTTTCTCGCAAACATTATTTAGGCACATTTGGTGAAAAATGTCTGACTTGATATGAAAGCGCTTACTTACACTTCAGTATGTGTAGATCTCCAGGAGAATTTCAGTTTTCCTAAGATTTGAGACATTTGGTCACCTGAATAGAGCAATAGAACTGAAAGGAGTCTTCTATATGATTTATTTTTTTGCTGGTAAAGGCTATTAAACATGTGTGAAGTATTCCCTCTTGGTAGGGAAGCTGCTCTTTCCTGGAGAAATGCGTGTTTTGAAATTAACTGACTTTATATGGAAAAACTAATGGCTGATTTCTCTATTTATAGTAACAAATGATTACAATGAATCCCTGCTCTACAGTCCAGAAGAACCAAAGATGTTTTTCAGTGTTCGAGAACCTATTGTAAACAGAGTTTTCTCAAGTAGCCGGCAGCGTGGCTTCTCTTCAAAGTGAGTGTTGGCTGTAGCAGTGCCTGGAAGTTACTTCATTCTGTGTATTCTGTCAAAGCAGGGGTAATCCAGTTTACCTTGAAGTGTTTCGACATACAGTTTGTGTTTTGAGGAGCAGCTTGAGTATTGTTCTGTTAGCAACAGGAAGAAAACATTTCTAAATTGTGTTAATGTTTGATACATACACAGTCTTACAGAATGAAAGAAACTCGCTGTGCCTGGTTTTGGGTTTGTGACATTTCCTTCAGTAGGAGACACAGGCACTGACAAACTGTAGTGAATTCGGGAGAGGGCCACAGAGTTGCTTAATGGGCCAAAATAACATGGTGTATGAAGGAGAGATTCAAACAGTGCCTTTTTCCAGTCTGGAGGAAACAAGACTAAGCAGGGAGAGTGCAGTTGCTGTCTTCAGCTACCAATGTATGGTTACAGAGGAGACAGAGTTAAACTCTTCCAGAGTAGAATATGGGGCATCAGCCAGGATTTTGTAGGAAAGGGCTATCAAATACTGGAACAGGCTGCCCGAGGAGGTGATTGAATCACCATCCCTGGAGGTATTTGAAGGACATGTAGACATCATGCTTACAGACATGAATTAATGGTGGACTTTGTAGTATTAGGTCAATGTTTGGACTGGTCTTTTCCAACCTAAATTCTGTGATTCTTCTGGAGCTTGCCACAATTAAATATAAACACATGCAGCTGTTACTTAAGTGTATATAACTATCTGGAAAACAATACAATATCTCAGCTTTAATTAAATGTTAATCTTCTAATAGAAGGAAGACACTTCTATCCAAACAAGTGTCTAAAGGAGCTCTGACACAAAAGAGAACCAAATTCTGACCCACAGACCCACATCAGTTTTATAACATATCAGTTTATAACATTTTATGATCTGGTAATAAATGACATCTCTGGGTATTAAATATTACAGTATTAGATGCCAACATTAATGTCTTTAACATTTACTGCTTCTTAGCTATTTGGTTCTGGGAGTTCTCAAGGGTAAATAAATATTAAAGGAGAGGTTAAAATAGGAGCAAATAACTGCATTTTCATCCATTGGTTTCTACAGGACTAAGTTTTATCTCTTGTAGTCCTCAGTGTGGTGTATTCTACAAAACCTACAGTGGAGCTATAAATGGTGGCGTAACTACGTGCATTTTTCCTTAAGTAGAATTTGCTGCCTGTCACAGTTGATCTTTAGCTCTTGATCCTAGACATCTCCTCATTTGCTGTTCTCTTTTTGACATAGTAGCTGCCCAGAGTGAAATGGGGGAATGGAACATGCTTCCACATTCGGCGATGTCCAGAACTGGCTGTGTTCTAAGGGTTCTCAGGCCATTTAAACTGTGCTGTGGCTGTGCTTCCAAGCTTTTAATTTGTGAAACATGTTTCTTCCTGAAAATTTAAGTAACTGGAAAATTGCTGCTTCAGTTGTGATGAGAACTTTGTCTAGAGCAAGGCTGAAATCAGAAACAATCACACACATCCACACGCGACTGCACGTTCAGCTGCTCTGGCATAGCTGTTGTTTTGCACTTAGCAATATGAATAAAGTTTAATTTGTCGTGTTCTCAATTTCTACACATGCTAAAGGATAAATTCCAATGGTTGAGTTAGTTTTCCTGTTAAAGATAAATGAAGAGGAAGACAGCTTAGTTAGCTTATGTCTTATCTAGCTCTAGATGAACTGCCTTAAATTTTACAAGCTTTAACTTAGTAGCTCAATGATATTAACAGTAATATCCACAGTAATATGCTGCCATACTTACTTAGGATGTTGTCTGGCAAGCATTCCAACCTTCAACTTTCCATTTGAAGTTACTTCTCTTTATGAATCATTCATGTAAACAAAACGGACTGCGGTAATATTCAACTTATTCTAATCTCCAGCATTATTAGTTGAACCTGCATCTTCCACTTAACATGAACAACATACATTAGAATCATGAACTAACTGAAGACATTTCTATGAAAGGTTAATTAAATCACTATTAAATAGGATCATCAGTAGTGTTCTAAAAAACCCTATACCCTAACTGCTGCTTTTGACATCAAGGACTGTTGTCAGAGTCCTGGAGCAATAGTTTCAATTTGTACAAGTCCTCCAGTCCTCTCTGGATTCTGCTGTGTCTGTTCAAAATACTGATAGGCTGAAGGAGTTGAGTGCCTAGTAGTAGCATGCCAAATTATTCTTTAAATGCCTCAGTGTTATTAAGCATTTACTGACACGCTTGAAGGAATGTCCCAAGAACCAGTTTTGTTGTTCAGGTAAGTGCTTATGTGAAATACTCAAGGTTTTAATCTATTTTGTGAAAAAAAAAAAATACTATTTTTTTGGGTTTTGCAGAGTCTGTGTCCGTTCCCGTTGCTGGGATGCATGTATGGTTGTAGATGGAGGAACATCTTTCGAATTCAATGATGGGGCAATAGCTTCAATAATGATTGATACAGAGGATGCACTGTGCACTGTTCTGCTGGAAGAATAAAGGATCCTAATGTCTTCTGCTGAAACAACGCTGGAGCCAGAGAGGGAACTCCTGGACACAGACAGGACATAACAATGCTGCATGATGTTGGAAGTTGGCCTTTTAGGATGTAAAACCATTTGAAGGAAGCTTGAGATGCTGTTTCATTCCTTTGGGTTGGGGAAACTTAGCCTGATGTTTAAGCTCTTTTTTGTATCTGCTGTAAAACAAAATATATCTGAAGTCTTAGCTCTAACTTCAGTGAAAATTGACATCTTAACCTCCAAGGCAAACATTAAAGAGCATCTTTTTAAACACAGGTAGATGGGTTCAAGTATTAAGTCAGTAGTATTAAATATTCAGATGTACAGTTTTTTGTAACAGTCTGGGACTGATGAAACTAAATACCTTCATACATACACTTTTGTAAAGAAGCTGACTGTCAATGTAGCAATCTGATGCAAGAATATATAGATTTTGGTAAATCCTGATGATGTAATAGAAATTGAAATATAAACCTTTTGTATGCTTTTGAAAAATTTTACAACTTTGTAGTTTCATACAACTTGTGAAACTTGGTGGTTTTGGTTTTTTTTCCTCTTCCAATATTTTTTCTACTTTGTAGATTTACATCAAAAGTAAAAGTCTGATTTAATCACATCTTGAATGAGGAAGCTTTTACCTTTTCTCTTAGGATAGAGAGGGACTTGAAACCCAAGAGTTTTCTTGAGCCCTTTAGTTAGGAATACACAAACTACAGAAAACACGTTGACATGAGATATATTTCTTCACTGAATGGATTAGGTGGCTAGTGGGTGTTAAGTCACAGTTGTGTATTTACATTACTATCACTAAGAATGATATTTGGCCTTATTAAGTTGAATAGTTTGGAATTTTAGGTTCTGAGTTTCTTTATAGATATGCTGGGTGCTTAGTTGGAGCACAATTAAATACCTGTATGTCTCCCAGTTTTTCATGTTTAAATTCTCCATAAATTCAAATTCTATGAATCTATGCTAAATTCTACTGATATTTAGTTGGCAACAAATCAATTTTACTTTTACATACCTCTGATCATGTGTTAGGTAAGCGAGAAAAAACTAATTATAGAAGAGGAAGTGAATTTTTGCATAATGCTTTGGAGAAACTGTGAACTATGTCTGCCTTTGAAAGTCTGCAAATTGCATAGATGAGGGCAGAATGTGACAAAATGATGATTCCTACAGCAGGAACTCTTCTGCTATCTGACTTGAAACAAATGTTTTGTCCTGTCTACTACAGATCGATTTCCAAAAGTGAGTTTTGTTCAAACCACTTTTGAATAAGACTTGTGTAACGTAAGTTCTCAGGTCAAATGTAAATGTTCTTCAGCGTGGCATCAGTTTATTGCCAATCAGAAAATGCAAACTGATCTTTATAGGTGGATTAAGGGGATAAAGGATTTTTTCCTTGTACTACTTAAGTATTTGTATTCACTCTAAACCAGAATTTAGAGGAAATATTGATTTGACCAGACCATTCAGTCTTAAAAAAATGACACTGGTGGTTTTTTGAATAAGGTATCATCAATGTTTGTGTATGCAGACCAAATGGGGATAATCAAGTAGCCAAATACTCTTTCAAAATTTGCTAAGTTCAGGAAAAAAAAAACAACTCCTAGTGCCCAAAATAATTTGTAAAACTGGTCTAAATTTAAAGATGCAAGACTAATCTTTCTTTCAAAAGCTGGCTGCTGACTAGGGTGCTTTAATTATTTCTGATCCACCTGTAAGCAGTTAAGGGTGGTTTAAATGCCTCTGTCTAGTGCACTAGTTCAAAATGCTATTAAGATTTAAAAACAAAACAAAACAAACCACAAACCAAACAGCCCACCAATGGCATTAACACTAATTTATGACTGAAGCCTGTCATTCCTTATTGCAAATGCTGAGACTAAAAACCAACATCTTCAGGCCCTACAGAGCCAAAGTATGATCTTGGTTTATGGCCCTGGTTAGGGCTCAGTAAGAAATTCCAGTAAAACTCCTACTTTACTCAGCAAAATGGAAACCTGGCCTACTCATGAGTGGCCTCTACTGGTTTTGTCTATATTTTATTGCACTTCTGTTAAAAGCATTTGCTGGTGAATGCTTGATGCTAACAAGGGTGATTCAGAGATTTGTCATAGATAAACAATAAGCAGCTACCTTTTTTATGGAAGAATTGTAGAATCCTTTATAAGGATCCTTTATTATAAAGGATCACAGTAAAGACAACTTACCTGGTAGTCAGTATTCTGTGACAGGACTGAGTATTGGTTTAACACTGATTTAATCTGCCTGGACTGGCAGTGAACTCTGCACATCACCTACCTGCTGAATCAAATCCATGACCTTTTCATTTAGTGCCAGTCCACACTGTGTTCTGCTAAATAAGACCTGTCATTCTTTGCTTTTTTTTAAAAAGTGGTGTTTTTACATTATGTAATAAAAATTAAAAACTTAGTAGATACAAGAAGCTGCCCTGTGTCTTATTTCAACTTTCAAAAGTAGTTCATGTGCTTAGATTCTTCTCACACTGTGCAGTTAGCTTTAAATAAGGGTTCTAAGCCTTCATGCTTTAGGTAAAATACAGCTTTTGGTACAGATTGGTGCTACCATGTAACTTTTTTTATTGAGGTGCACCTTACCCAGATTTCCATTGTGCTCCAGCTGCCATCATAACCAATAAACCTGCAAGAGAAGTATCTTGAAATGTATCTTGAAGTATCTTGAAATTTTTCAACAGCATTGAAACCTGTACTTAAAATTCTTCTAACAAAAGCCATATTACTACAAATCTGTAAAGGTTTTTTAAGCTTAGTCTTTTAAATGCTAAATGTATTTGTGGCAACACATCACCATGGTTTACAGATAGCTTGGACAAATTTCTTCCTTTTTTTTTTCACCCATGACAAGTCAGTGGCAACTCAGGGAACACTTCCTCCAATTCAGTCATTTTTTACAATGCAGTAGTTCCTTAGATCTGCATGGAATGCAAGAGAGTGTGAGCTTACACTCCTGCAAAGGGAGAAGCAGAATTTAAAAATAGTGCTGTGCTGCTAAGATTTTTTTTCCCTTGAGGTAATTTAAGTCATAAACTTAAGGCTGCAAACATGCATTACAGTTATTGAGCATCCTCCAGTCTCAAATCTCCACCTTTCACAACATACGCTGCCCTTTAACCCCTTTCTAAGGGGCACAAGCTCATTACTGACCTACATGTTATTCATAATGTTAAGTTTAATAAAACAAAAAACCCCAGAACAAATATGAATGCTCTGTTTGCTGTAAGGTAGAGAATAAATATCAAATTCTACTACTCATATAATCTTTCCACAGTAATTAATCTGTTCTGTACCACCAGGTATTTATTCCTGAACTCTTTTCTTCAGATTAAGATAGGGAACACTCTGCCTCTGGAACAGCCCTGCAGTAATGATGTAGACTAACAAACATCCATGAACAAAACAGCTGTTTGCTTATTGCACTCATGGGGACAACAGCGGCACACTGATGATTTGCCATCAGACTACTCGAGTAACAGACTTGCTGGAACATTCCAGGCTTACACACAAGAACCCTTATGATCAGATGAAAGTTTATTAAAGTACTACTTGTTTGGTTTTTTTGAACAGTGCTTTTCATTACTTTCAAAAAAGAACATTAGACAGTAATACTTAGTGTTAGAGATACAAGAAGCAAAATGATACAGACAAACAATAAGAGAATTTTTTGTTGCTTAATAGCACTGAAGTACCTGTCCCTTTCTGCATTCTGACACTGTAGTCCCAGATCTTGGTCTGAGATCTAGTCATTTTAGCCCTCCCCCCCACAAGATTTTTTTTGCCAATTTTTTTTGCCAATTTATCAGTTTCATTAAAGAGCAAAAGATTTTGCTCTTTAAAGGAAGGGAACATTTTTAAGAAGTTGTATCCGAGACCAAGATCACAGAAACTATGTTAAGGGTTGTTAGATTTCATCAGAAAACAGCACCACATGAAACTGATAACCAGCCTCTACTTTTGCAGAAGCTCATTTTGAATGGGCTTTTCTGACTGGATTTTGCTAATAATGAAAAATGCTAAAACTAGATGTTACCTTGTGGCCTGCTAAAGAAAAACTTCATTGTAGGTCCTTTATATTGCTTAACTTTGACAGTATTGAGTTGTCTCCTATCTGCTTTTGTGCAGACATCCCTTCCCCTATTTACCATCATCAGATTTGGCAAGTTCAAATAGTGTCCCTCTCCAAATAGTGGGCAGCTTCTCATCTCACTGTACATCTTAAATTTAATGCTATTATTCCTTTTTAATTCTGTCATCTCAGACCAGGACAATTCCTTAATAAGCCTTGCTAAGATAACTACAAGCCATTTCAGGAGTTGTGGAGCCGGAAGTTACTCAAAAGCACCTTTAGAACACTGTAGAGCAAGGAAAGCTGCATCAGAACCTGCAACAGTTGCCAAAGGCTGACAGCTTAATTACAATGATTCTTTCATGATATTTTTCAAAACAAAACTCTCCTGTAAAAATTGTTCAAGAAAAATTCTGCAGTTGCTCATGGATCAGAATTCTAAAAGGCTTTAAGTACAAAAATACTGTAAAAATACTTGAAACTACATTAAGGCATTAGACCAAGTTAGAATGCTTTTCACAATAACAGTAAGGGAGCTCCAGCATTCTGCTTCACAAGGACCTTCACTACCACAGTGGCCCATCACAACCAGTTCATTGCACAGGACAGGGCACTGCGGTTCCTCAGTGTCAATCTGCATTTGAGGCCCCAGATGTCATGGTTCCTTTTACTGCCAACAGTCGGTCTTGCAATAGTTGTAAGATGTGAACAATTGATCTTAATATCAGGAAGTGCTTCCTTGAGGATTTTCAGGGAGCTCTCAGTCACTATTCCAAATACCTGAAGAGTCTTTAATGTTGGAATTGCACCAAGTTCTCTAGAAAGAGAAACATACTAAATTAATCATGAACCTGAACACTTAATTTCTACTTTTTTTTATAAGTAAGGTACTTCTTAAACTAAGCTACCCTACCTACTTTTAAAATCATACTTAATTGAAACCAGTTCTCTGTACTGATAATTCAGGAAACCAGCTGAATAAATTGCTTCTTACCTGCTCTGTCTCTCTCACACACAGCAAAACCAAACTGGTTTCTTCCCTTTGATTTTCCTGGACTTAGATATTTAGCACAAGTGGAAGGAATTGCCCCAGATGAAATTTTACAATGTGGATTGAAGACCACAAGCCCCAAGGTACTCGCAGTCTCAAATTTTTACAACATTTTGGGAACCAATAACCAATACTGGTACACATATGGAATATAAACAGATTAGCTAGTCAGCAAGTACTGTCAACTCTTCATTTTCCAAAGGACTAGACCTTCTCTGCTGCATGATTGAAAGCCTAATAGTGACACAATACTGGTCACTCGCAGGACTGGAACTTACAGCTGCACCTCTCAGTAATCAATGCCAGTAGTATTAATGCCACTAAGAGAAGACACAATGCACACACTGAGCAGCAAGGTCTGTGAACACAGACTGACATCACAGGGTCTCCCTCAGACATCTCTGGTTCCAGTCCAGATTCTCAAAGGTACATGCTCAAGCAGTCAGGTTACTGTATCTCAGTTCTTTATTCCTAATTCCTTATGCAAGTAAGTTTTTCAAAACACTACTTAAAATTTTAAACGTACAACAAAGCAAGCTAAATTAACTTAACCTCTTTATGCACAGAAAACTACAGACATTTAGAGATTACTTACATTAAGGCTGCAGGTGTTATCTGGTAACATCGGCTAAGACACAGATGTTGTATAAAGAGGAGTCGACGGAAATACTGGAAGCACTCAGGCTTCAGCACCACACTGTCACTGTAAAGGAGAGCACAGGAAATAGAGGTTTAAGTATAAATCAGCAGTACATTTTGTGTATTTGTGATAAATACAATGAATTTCACCTGTTTCTACCACTGAAGTATTTTTTTCTTGACACGGAAGTGACCCATGTCTAGTGTGTGTGTTGTGGGGGAGGTATTTTTATTTTCACTGAAGGGCAAGTGAAGCAGAAGCTTCTGTGGAGGCAAATATTCTTCAGCAGAACTCAAGAAGGCAATGACCTTACAATTTTGAAATATTCCTATTCACCAATTTAATATTATTTTTTTTTTTTTTTTTACATCTACAGCCAAGTAACACACCTAAGAGATGACTTAAACCCTCTCTAAGGTGCTAGGCTCATTAACTGTATGCACCTAAATGCTTCTTTCCACTCTATGCATCAACTACTATCACTTGTTAGTTAATTCTGTATGTACAGAACATTAATGCTGAGGTAACAAAGAAATCTTCTAGTTACCTGCTCCGGATTATGTCATGACAGTTAGCAAGTCTTCTGTACATTTAGCATAGAAAATATTTTTTAGCTGTGCAGTCCTATACAATCGTTATTGCTATATAATCAACGCATGACAATAGAATTAGCAAACCCTTAACCATAAGGATTTAAGGCCTTCTGCAGGTCTTCCTACCTCAGATCTAAATGCATAAGGTAAGGACATCTTTCCACCAGTGTTTGAACATCTGAAAAGAGGTCACACAAAGTCAGTCCACCGTTCAATAAGACGACAAATTAGCTTTATTCAGGTTACTCACTTCCATATATGCTCACTACTGAAACCAAACAACTGAAACACAATGTTGTGAAAAAGATACATGGAGACAATATGCTGTAAGCCTACCAAGATACCTTAAAAGGATGTTTTTAACTCTCAGAAAGAGATCCATTTAATCCAAAGAAATGTCCCTGGAAGTCAACTGCAACAGCAACTTAGCAAACAAATTAATTCAAATTATACTGCTGTCAAAATCTGAGATGCAGTAATGGTGAGATGCTTGAAACTCTTACACAGGGTTAGAAAACACCAGAAATATTCCACACAAATACCCTTTCTATGTATATTGTTTAGGCATCTCCATTTTTACCCATAGAAAGTTCCTTCCCCGTGACAGAAAGTTATGGTTTTCCAACTGTAAATTCTCAAGGCCACCTCTTCATTGTCTGTAAATATCACAGAACCACCTGTGGCTCAGGTATTGCCTGAAAGGCCACTGTTATTAGCAAGGGGATAACCAATATGCAAGAGAATTTTGGTATTTCAGAATTCACATGCAAAAACTAAAAAAAACAATCCCTAGGTTATGATGATTAGTGAACCATTCAAATTTTATAATTTATAAATTGAACTGAAATATAGCTGAATTACTCAAACTGCTTTGCAATTAATGGGCAGATGACCAGAAGGTTCATATTCCTTATTTGAAGGAGATTACATAGCATGCTTCTTCAAGAGTCCATTTCACCCTTTATCTATGCTCTGGTCCATTTTGTTGTATCTCCCCAAATCCAGTTTCCTCTGTTTTTTCTACTGGCCTACAATTTTACCCAACTTTCCCTCATGTAAGTCTAAACCTCCCATGGTAGAACTTCAGGCCATTTCCTCTAGTCCTATCATTATTGACCTGATAGAGGAGGCCAGCACCCACCTGGCTAAAAACCCCTTTCAGGTAGTTGTAGAGAACAATAAGGTCTCCTCTCAGCCTCCTCCAAATTGCACATTCCCAATTCCCTCAGCACTCCCAGGTCCTTTTCTGCCTGGCAGCTTTCCAGCCAGCCCTCCCCAAGCCTGTAGCTTTGCATGTGGTTGTTGTAACCAAAGTGCAGGACCCAGCACTTGGCCTGGTTAAACCTCATTTTATGGGCTTTGGCCCACTGGTCTAGGTCCCTCTGCAGAGATTTCCAGTCCCACGCAACCTGGTGTCATATACAAACTTGCTGAAGAAGCACTCAATCCCCTCATCTAGATCATTGATGAAGATACTGAACAGGAACAGACCAAATACTGAGTCCTGGGGAACACCACTGGTGACGAGCTGCCAACTGGACTTCACTGATTACAACTCTCTGGGCCTGGCCATGCAGACAGTTTTTAACCCAGCAGAGTACACCTGTCTATGCCAAATTAACTGGCATGTGTAAAAGGTCATGTCAGGCTAAACCTCTAGTTAAAATGTCTGTTTTCTTTTGGAAGATGCCTTCAGCAGTCACCACAGCAGAAGCTTTAAGAAGGCTCCAACAACAGTATCTGTAACACTAATTCAGTGAGCCATGAGATCAGATCCAGTGTAGCCTCTTCCCATACTTATGTCAGAAACAAGAGCTGTACCTTTCAACTGCAGATTAAATGAGGTTTCACCCAACTGTTTTTAAATTCAAAAGAAAAGTCATCTCACCCCCATGACCTAAACCAAAGATGAGTTAAGATTCTCTGGTGGCAAGAAGACTGAGGTATATAGAGCACAAAAATCAGTACTGGTGCATGATTCTTCAACACACGTAACAGAAGAAAACAAAGCCTGCTGCTTTATACTGCAGTGATTTGCCACGCTGTTATTTACCTGTTATTCCTAGATTCTCTCTGTATCCACTTAAATTTAACTGGGTTACTTTTTCAGTGATGTGACTGACTGCTGTTTGGACATGGGTGGCTGTGAAGTCACACCAGGACAAGTTCAGCTCATCCAACCTACACAAAAAAAAAGGAAGAGTTGTTTGGAAGAGTAACTGAAATAGTTTCATTTCTGGTATTATCTATTACAGTTGATACTTGTAGCACACTTACTACCAACTTCCTGTGTTCATGATTACAAATTTCATTAGGAAAATAATTAAGCACTGGAGAAGGTTGCCCAGCAACACTGTGGAATCTGTATTTGGATGTCTTCAAGATACAGCCAGAGAAAAGTCCTCATTAACCTGGCCAGTGCTCAATTTAGACCCTGCTAAGGATAAGGTGTTAACATGACTTCCCAAAGAAACTTTTAACTGGAATGATTCAGTATCTTAGGAAGTGAAATAGCTCTCTCTAGAGACTGCTACAGGGAGACAGTTTTTCATCTTGCTTCTAGGTTTGTGACCTGAATCTGTTACTACTGAACAGATGTTCACAGTGAGAAGAAAAAGACCATCCTTTATTAGCACTGATCAGATGACCAACTAATCCTAATTAGCACAAAATACTTCATAGTTTTATAGAAGTACTGCCCACACTGTGACCTTAGCTCTCTTTTTATGCTCAATTACCTATAGCCATCACCTAACTGGACGGTTTGTTTTTTGTGGAGGTGTTCTAGATGTAACCAGAAGACAAAAACTCAGTGAACAGCACAACTAGCACTTTTAGTTGGCTATCCCTATGTGAATGAAAAAAGTTTAATTACCACTAGCATTCCTAGATTCAGGTTTTCCATCTGTGAACTGTATGGTCTCCCATTCTGAAGACCTCATGATCCAAGCAATAAAAAGCATCATCTATCCATGAAAGGCAGAAAAAAAATTTAAGGCTTTGCTTTTGGTTTGATTAAAAACATGCGTTTGCAGAAGCAAAGATTAAGGAGATTGTCCAGCATCTCACAAGAAGTCAGAGAGATCAGGATATAAATCCCAGACTGACTGGGGCTCCAGTTCAGTGACTGTCTGCCAGCAGAGTGTTTAATCGCTGGAGCTGCCAATCTGAACACAGTGCTTCATACAGTAAAATGTTACTGAAGGATTATTCCATCATAGACAGGCACATTTTTTCTGACTTTCATGCTGTACTCAAGATTACTACAGCAGTTCTGGGACTCTCCACTTACCAGTTTCAAAACACCCACTTTGTGAGGATCACATACTGCTTTCATGAAAAAAATAAAAATCAAACACAAATGTTCATCAACAACACTTCCATTAAGGATGATTAAGAAAACGTGTGGAAAACTACTGAAATACATCTTCTCTATTAAAGAAGAAAAAGCTTGATGGGAAGAAACGATCAGACTACTCAGCTAACAATAAGCTATTAGGCACCTAGGAATAGAAACAGGTTCAAAAAAGTAGAGACAAGGACAATTGGGATGCCTATGAAAAAAAAAAAAAAAGGATGCTTCTCCTCAGAAACAGCAAAAACTGTTTTTGTCTTACGAAGAACAGCTGGTCAACATCAGTGCCAAGGCTTCTGCAGAAAACCCAGAACATCCACAGAGGTTTAGTCGAATCAAACCAGTATTCTTAGCAAGGCTCCTGCACAGAGAAAAAAGAAAAAGACTCATAAAATTTAAATGTTGGAACATTGCATTGCTAGGATGTGTGATTATTCTTAAGAGCTAAGATCCCAGGCAAAGAATTATTTGTTAAACATGCAGCAATACATCTAGTGAAATAATCAATCTAGAAGTCACTAAGAAGCTCAACTCTAGCCTACTGCATCACAGAAGTTTTGGAAGGACATGTGCCTAATTTACATTCCTGACAAGTCTGCCTACTTATAAACTTCTACATTTAAAACAAAACAATTCATTTTCACCTCCTCCTGTTGCCTCCCATTAAGCACACACCACAATTTATTAGAGATGATTATACCACTACAAAAGACAAAGAAATCATTTCTGAAGCCCATCTTCCCCAAGATGGAGGTAATTCTAGAACAAAACACAAGCCTGAACAGTATCTCCCTGAATGCATTTATTTGCAAGACTAGCACAGATATGCAACTGACAAAACCTTTACCCCTGAAAAATCCTTACACACAGTATCTACCTTTGTACAAGAGGCAGTAAAATTGCATCATTTGTGCCTGATTAGCACCCACTTTTCAATTTTTAAATCTGCTATCAAGACTTAAGGGAAGCAGGCTAATTTTACCAGAGCAATACAAGGACCTACAGAGAGGGTCTTTAAAACACCGAGGAATCTGGAAGGGGCAGAACAGTGAGTGGTCATTTTTCACTCTTATTTCCTGACGTAAGTCCACAAGAGCCAGGACTGGAAGTCTGCCCCTTCCTGCTTCCTTTTTCGTTGGTGCTTTGCTGGTCTTGCCTCTCAGAGAGACACTCATTTTATCATCAGCTTGTCAAGTGCTCTGCAGGATCAAAATTCACTGGGTACTGGGAAGAGACTTGGTCCTGCCACAAGGAACCCTCAGACACTTAAATCTGCAATCACCTCGATCAGATTGTGTATATTTGTTCCTCACCCTATGTACTATCTCTTCCCTGTTCCAGTTTTAATTTGCACATCTCTCTTCCTTATTCCTCCTTTATCTGCCCCTGGGAGGGCAGAGGGTGGTAACAGAACAATTCAATCCTCTGGTTTCTTTTTCACCCTGACCACTAAGCGGAGAAATCTGCTACTAAAAGACAAAATATACCAGCATATTTGTGCTCTATTTTTTTTTTTGTTTGTTTTAGTTTGGTTTATGGGGCTTTTTTGTTTGGTTTTTTCCCCTTTGGTGTGAGGAATGAATCAGAAAACTCAAAAGCACAAAGCAGGACACCTAGAGTCTCTGCCATCTGACCCACGGTCTCCAGCATCTCCACAATCACATGACTGAAGAGAGGGTTGCCTGCACACCCCTTAGTGTCTTTCCAGAAACAGAAACCTGTGTGCCAAACACAAAGTTCTCTTAGGAGCACACTTGGAAAAATAGAAGTAGCTCTGCTGTACAGCTTGGGTGCAGGAACAGCCAATGGACACAACTCCTAGACAGATAAGCAGTTTAGTTTCTCCAGGCTACCCCTACCAAAAGGGGAAAAAAACACCATAACACCAAGAAATGTTTTCTGCTCACCTTAGCTTATTTAGCCCACCAGCTAGCTTTATTACTTGATTAAAACAGGCCATTCCAAAAGACTTGCACAACTGACAATTCTTACCTGCAGTCTTTCACTAGCCTGCACAAAATGACAGTACCAAACAGAAGGTATTTTCTGCATGTTGCCAAACATGTCACTCACTTGATTATTTCGTCAGAAAGCACTAACCCCTCCAAACTGAGGTTCTGCAGATTTTCACACAGACAAAGAATACTCTGGAGGTCTTCAACAGACACTGTACAGTTGGACAAATCCATGTGCTGCACTCTGAGAGGTCTAAAAAAGGAAAACACACTGTTGTATTCGGCTGCACACAAGACATAGTGAGCTCTGCAGGCCTGCTGCTAAGCTAGTAGCCAAAACTGCAGAAATCTTCAAGGTATTTATAGGATTTGTTGTAACGGATGAAAAGTATATCTTCCTCAACTTTAATTATTTTCAGCTTCCCAGATAAAAATGCTGGAGACACTGTCAATTCTTTGTTCTATAAGATAGAAATTGAAAAAAAAACCAAAAAACCCACACTGTTTTAAATAACTGAGAGTTGAACGCAGATCCTCTTACTTCAACACACTGATCAACTATTCCACACTCCAGAAACAGCACAAATGCTACTGGCAGTAGAGATTTTAAAATGAAAAATACACAAGGAAACTGAGTTATTGAGACATGGTTTCAGAATCAAGAAACATGCCAGAGAAGCCTTACTTGCTAGTTTTAAACAACGGATTTCCAATACATGATCTTGGGCAGCGGAATACAGTAACACCTGCAGGCAGCAACTGTCCAATCACTCCTGGCTGCAGGTTTCTACCAGTCAAGTCAAGACTCTGCCAGAGAGATTCATCAAACCTAAGGCACAGAATTTTGTTAGTGAGTTAGAGATCTACAACCACAGAAAGCTCTCAGTATCACAAAAGACAGAAGTAAAGCTATTTAACACAATTTGCTAATATAAATGTACTGATTTTATCTACTAATGTACTTTACTAATACATAAGTCATTCTTTGATCATACATACATATAACCCACATACAGCATAAATTAAATTACACATGGATAAATAAGATGAGAATCAGATCATTTAACAGGGTCCAGAAGCTAAGGTTTTCTTAGCAATACTTACGAAAGTTCATGCCATCTCTTGCAAACCACAGAAGCTCTGATCAAGTCACTTAGTGGTAAATACGCAAAGATTGCCAAAATCAATTCATCTGGAAGCGTATCCCAAGAAATACCTTAGGGAAAGAGCACATGTGTTCTAGTTAAAGCTGGCTCATTTTTGCCTGCTGACCAGGTGCCTCACTTAGTTTGCCTGTTAAAAGCACCTCTACAGCCTCTCTACAGACATCAGCCCACTACTTACCTTCAACTCTTCACTTTAGGAAGATACTATTACCATATATGCCTAGGTATGATTGGCAAATCTGTAACATCTACTTAGTGAACTTATTAAAGCTATGGAAAAACAATTCCTCTGAACAAGTGACAGTAATCTTTATTCACATATTCATTTTGGAAACAGGAGCATCAGTTACTTCCTTTTATTCTTTACCCACTTCTGCTGCTGAAATACCCATCCTTCCCTATGTATCTCATGCCCCCAGAAGGTGAGCTATGCTTTTGCATGGTACACAGAGAAAAGCAGACACTGCAAACTCCTCCTTAAAACATGCATGCTAACTACCATGCCCCAAGAATTATCTGAAAGGATGTGGTGTGATCTAAGGCTCCAGGTGGTGTTGCCTTTCACATGGGAGATTTGGGGGAGGTGAAGCTCAAAATCAGCTACCTATGACCCAGTACTCCCTCTTACTTGAAAGTAGGCTGGTCTGAGGGCATTCCTTACCTTCCATATGACAGCCTACCATCTGGAGAATTTTCTTTATTTTTCATTCTGTAATCACATCTTGATACTAAGAAAAGAAACCTTGCATTCTATAGCTGCTTCTTCAAAGGGGTTATATCTATTTTTCCCTGCCAGCCCCTTTCCAGCCCAGGAGCTTTAAACCCTTCACTTCACCTTGCCTGTAGCTCCCTCATAGTGTCCCTTACACTGCTCACAGTCTAGCTGCAGCAGGAACAGAGATGCTGCCCCTGTCCTGGTTTGGGACAAGGTAGAACCCATTTTCTTTCCTGTAGTTTTCCTTTCAGACAAGTCTCTTCTAAGTAGCTGCACCTGCTGAAATTATAAACATGTTTTTCAGTCAGTGTCTGCTTCTAGGACTGATAACACCCCATGTTTATAGTTAGAGCTTGAGAATGGTATGCAGAACCAAGGCCACTGATGGGCTCTGAAAAACATCTTATGCTTCAGAAAAGAAAAACAAGTAAAGGAGTCACAACTGCAACCCTCTTTCAGGGAGAAGCAAACCAGACAGTTGACCAAAATTGACCAAATGAAGTACTGCATGCCATATGTGTCACACTCAATATTAATTTGAGGGATCACACAGGTCAAGTTCTATTCATCCTTGGACAACATCCTGGGAGGATTCCATCCCGATACATGCCCTCCTGATTTACTGAATCCAGCCCCCAGCTGTCACTGACTCCAGGGGCTCAGCCTGGGACTGTTCCAGGGCCTGCCCTGCAGCCTCAGTAGTGATGTGACTGTTATTGGGGGAAGGAATGTATGTACTCGTATACATTTCATAATTTTCTTTTTCATCACTACTGTTTCATTATACCTCTGTAGTTTAGTTTCCAGCCCATAAGACTGTGTCCCTTATTCTCTCTCCTTTCTCTACTGGGGAGGGGAGAGGGGTTAATAGAGAGCACCTAACATTTCTTTAAACACCAGCTCAGGCCAGCTTTAAACAATGACAACTCTCTAGCATACCTCAGCTTGCACTGTGAGAAGTGGACCTGAGCTCCTTTGGTCTCCAGGACCAAGTATCTTACTTCTTTGATGCTTGAGTAAAAAACAACAACAACAAATTTTTTTTAAAAATCAAGCTCCTTGGGTTTCAAAGTTATACTGAGGACAACATTACCAACAGTTCACGTTCACCTAGCAGCCACAGAAGCATTCTGTGAGAAGCCTCATCCTGCTTTATATGAGATGAAACACCTCCTGCAGCAGGTCCCTTTGGCAAAGCAACAGATGTGGCTTGGGGCCTGCTGGGCTAAGGTGCCACACAAGTCCCAAGCAGCAAGAGTGGGCAGACACTGGGAAACACAGACAGGGCTGCCAGGAGCCAAACATGCCTTATGTGGGCCACAGTTCTGGAGGCAGACATACCTGCCCATCCTGCCCTGAAAGCCACCTGATGTATAAGTTATATTCTACTGAGAAATAGCAACGAAGCAAAGTACTAACGACTGATGATGCCCACTCTCCATCTCTGCTGAAGGGTGAACAAAATCTCGACTGGGATAGCAATACCTGACTCTGACTCTCGGAAGAGCCGAGGCCGGCGCACAATGGCAAAGTCCTTTTCCTTCACCTTCTGCCGTTTCTGAGGAGGACAGTCTGATAACGTGTGCAGTTCCTGTGGTGTGTTTTCATTGCCTAGCCTGTCCTTCTTAAGGCCCACACCAGAAACCAACTCTGAGGTCTTGCTGGAGTCCAAATCCCCACTGGTGCTGGCAGAAACACTACTGCTGCTGGCAGAAGCACCGCTGTTGCTGCTGCTGCTGCTGCTGCTGCTGCTGCTGGAGGAAACATTGCTGCTGCAGGGCACTATCTCTTGGAGGTGTTTCCTGCAGACAGAGAAAAACCTAGAGTCTACAGTAGTACGGCCAGTCCCACAGCCAAGCACAAGCTGTGGTTCAGCATACGAAGGCATTTCGGTCACATAAACCACATCCCCCATGCCAGGCAGTAACTGGAATTATAAGCGGTGCTTTAATTGTGCTGGGAGCACAAGCATCGAGCACTGCGGGGGCATGTGCCGAGCCAGGCAGATTCACACTAACGGGGGGAAAGAGCACCCCGTTCCCCGATGGGGTGGGGAGGGGCGCGGGGGGACTGCCGAAATAAGTCGATGGTGGGAGCTAGGCTACAGCTCGGCAGCCCGTGTAGATCCCCCCTGACCCCCCGCTCGCTGCCCGAACCTGGCCACGCAAACCCAGCAGGGCAGGGGCCTTGGAGAAGCAGCCCCCGAGNGGGAGGGGCGCGGTGAGATGCCGGCCTCATCTCGGCCTCCCTTTGACTGGGAAGTGGACGGGAGAGGTGGGCGGGGGGCAGTGGTTTAGGGGAGGCTGAAGCGGGCGAAGAGGACTGAAGGATCCTGTTCGGTTTTCTGCTCTTAGCCCCGAATGTTTTCGTTCCTTCAGGGACCCCCCACGCAGGTATGTTTAAGGCGTGGATGTTGATGTTCGCTAAGTGTCTGTAGACCTGGGTTCTCTTTTGCATGCAGGCCAATGGATGTGCGCTCATCAGCTCTAACAGCTTTAATGTGCAGTTTGGAAGACCAGAATCGTGCTGACAGTGGTATTTTACCGTGAAAGGTTTTTCTGCGTTTTGGGAACGCCTGCTCTCTGAAAGCCTGAAGTTGAGGGACTGCCAGTGTGTTCTAGGCCTAGCTTAAACTCTTCATTATTTTTGCACCACGTTGGACTCGATGGATGCATTTGATGCTCCCTTAGTGAGGGATGGACACGATGGTTTGACTCGATGATCCCAAGGGTCTTTTCCAAACTGAAAGATTCTATGACTATGTTTCAGATTTATGCCAGGCTTTCTTTCAGTAATGGAGCTCTTTATGCTCTTTTTCCAAACTACTTGCTTTGAAATTGGTGGGGGTGGAAAGATAAGTATGAACACACCTACAACTCAACCCTTAGCCACTTAATTAATTGTAAATGCTGTCCACTGTTTACTGTGTTACAAGGGAGAGAAGTGCCTGTAAAATTAAAGATAAATGGAATGTGAATGATACACAGATAATGAGTCAGATGCAGAATATGATGTGACACAAATTGGCATTCCTGAACTTTTAAAAAGAATAGTTGACTGCTTCCAGTTTCAACTAAAGTAGTGCAGGTTATTTAAATAGACAGTAAAATGAGGTGGGTTTTTAATTAAAAAAAAAAAAAACTGATAATGTTTAACCTGTTTGACAGTCATCCCCCCCCCGCCCTTTTTTTTTGTCAGTCTTTTCTCTTTTCTCTATTGATGTATGAGAAATTTAAAGAAGAATTTGCAGAAAGGGGTAAACTCAAATTATTTTTCAAAACTTCTGAATTACCAAGTAGTGTAACTTTGTCTTAATACAGGTTCTAATCATGTGATAGACTGCATTACTGACACTTATTTTGAGTCAGTGTATTAATCTGGCAGCCCAGGTAGCAAATTTCTATTACTTGGGGTTTTTTTTAGATACTTATTGCAACTGTACAGTTTTTCAGTCTGATTCTATTTTAGTTTCTCCAAGGAAGATGCTTTCTTCTGTGTGTTACTTCCTGAGTATGTCCCTAAACCCTGTGAAAGCATAAACCTCTGTGGTGCTGAATGTCCTTTATAAGGGGATAAGACAGCTCTATGTAAAGCAAATAAACTTCCTGTGGTTTCCTACTGCTTGCACTTGGACACAGAAATATCTGTGTGCCTTGGTAAATCATCTGTCTTCTTTTCAGTGCTTCTTTGGACAACCCAATGTCCCATAAAATTGGAGAATACTGCTATTTTGAATAGATTCAATACAGCATTTTTTTTTTCTTGTCATTGGCATATACAAAATTTTTTCCCTAAATATTGATATACAAGCAACTAGATGTTTACTCAATTTAAAACATTTTCTTTATTGCAAGAGAGTTGAAATTATTGTTACTAATAAAATATCAATCAGTATATAGACTGAGAAGTGTTTCTTAGAAAAACAAAGCTATGCAAATTATGTTTTCTTGATTCCTTTCAGAAGCTATTTCTCCCAAACAGTACAATTGGATAACTTTTCTGGTCTGTTTTTCAGCCCAGCAAACCTGAAACTGAACAAAAAAAGAAAGCCCAACAACACACTAAGCAGACTTGGATATAAAATTGCTGAAGGGATAATTTTTGTTGCTGTTTAACCTCTTGTTTTTCTCTTTTTAAGGTTTTCAAAATGTGGATTTAGCCCATTTTGTCATTTATAGATGAAGAGACAAGGTCTCCTGGTGTGGGGCAGTTCTATCTGTCCAGAAAGTTTTAATTCTGTGTGTAAAGTAAAGTTTAACCTTGAGATTCTTAACAGCATAGTTTTGTAGAGTAGTGCAGACTTTGGAACCCTTTTACAGGTGGTGTGGCATACTATTTTTCTTTTCCAAGTGAAATGAATTTGTCAAGCGGCACTCAATAGGAATTAGCAGCTTATTCCCTGACAGAAAGGCAAAACATCATAATTGAACTGGCCATTAGTATTTTGCTGCAGATGGCAGCTTTCAGTTTATATTTGCTGTGGAGCTGTAAATTTAGCCTGAGGCTGGGAGATCCTGTCACACAGATGTTTCTTTCACTATTCTGTGGCTCTTAGCTTCAACCATTACTGTCTTTGATGTCTCTTTCATAGTTAGGTGACTTTCTTGCTGACATTTTTTTCCTACGTGTTTAAAACACAGCGTAAGGCAAGGAAATCCTTAGCTGTTTGGTTCTTCAAGTGTTTTCATTGAAAAATCCAAGATCTCTAGATATGTAACTTCTCCAAATCTCTTTAACGATCTTTACCCAAGAGTATGTCAGCAGCAACAGAAGAAAAATAAAAATGTAGTATTTTTAAAATGATTGAAGAGCCAAAGATAGGGAAATCAGAACCGTGGTGACTGTCTTCGTTACTGACTTTTGAAGGACAGGGAGAACAGATTGCCATACTTGTCTGTTTCCTTTTGAATTTGTGGAAAAAAAAAAAAAGAATCTGGAGCAAAAGTTGTTTGTAAGCATCTAGAATATAGCAGCTGATTAAAAGGCAGCATCACTGCCATCACTGTTGGGGCTGCTGTATATCAGAGGATCAGCTGATGTCTTAAATTTATTTTATTTTATTTTGATTCAGTTTCTCGGGATGTTTTCGCTGTGGAAGAAATTTTTGCTGGAGAAGCACAGTTGGGAACAGCTACAGTTATGATTAAGGAGCCCAGTCCAGTGTCAACTACTCTTCAGTATTTTCACAGAGTTCTCATAATGAAATAATGTGATTATTAGAACTTAAGAAGATGCAAAGATGGGGGGGATTGCAGACTATTTTGAGTGTGGTAGAGGAAATAAAAATGCCCTGAAGATTCAGAAGACTGTTGGAGAGGAAAGGGTGAATATGAGTAGAGTTTAGTGCCTGTGCTTGAACAAGAGCAATCAACTACACAAATACAAGATAGAGAAGGTGGTGTATTTCATTAAATGGTTTGGGTTGGAAGAGTCACTAAAGATCTTATAGTTCCAACCCCCCTGCCATGGGCAGGGACACCTCCCACTAGAGCAGGTTGGGAGCATTTCCAAGGTTGGAGCATCCACAGCTTCCCTGAGCAACCTGTGCCAGTGTCTCACCACCCTCACACTAAAGAGTTTTTTCCTAATTTCTAATCTAAGTGTACCCTCTTCCAGTTTAAGACCATTACATATTGTTCTCTCACACATGTCCTCATAAGAAGTCTGTCCCCAGCTTAAGAGAAGTGATCCAGACATCTTATGATCTCCTCCAGACACTTCAGCAGCTCCATGTCCTTCTTGTGTTGTGGGCCCTAGAACTGGGCATAGTTCTAGGTGGGGTCTGATGAGAGTGGAGAGGGAGAATCATTTCCCTCGACCTTCTGGCCACACTTCTTTTGATACAGCCTGGGATACAGGCAGTTTTCTGAGCTGCAGGCACACTTTTCTGGCTCATGTTGAGCTTTTCCTCAAACCAATGCCCCCAAGTTCTTTTTTCTCAGGCCTACTCTCACCTTACTATCTGCCCAACCTATATTTGTGCTTGAGATTGCCCTGACCTATGTGGAGGACCTTGCAAATTAGCCTTATTGAACTTCATGAGATTGGTATTGGCCAGCCTCTCAAGCCAATTAAGGACCCTCTGGACGGCCTTACTTCCCTTCAGTGTGTGAGCCACACCACACAGCTTGGTGCCATCAGCAAACTTGCAGAGGGTGCACTCAGTCTCTGTGTCTGTGTTACCAACAGAGGTATTAAACAGCACCAGTTCCAATGCCATCCCCCGGGGAACTAATTGATCTCCATTTGGACATGGAGCTGTTGACCACAAGTCTGCGAGTGTGACCATCCAGCCAATTTCCTTATTGTCTGAGTGATCCATCCATTGGATCTTCCCAGTATATAGAGACTGAGATGCAGGACAGTGTTAAATGCTATGCACAAATCGAGGTAGATGTTGTCAGTTGCTATCCCCTTGCCCACTGATGCTGTGATCCCCTTGTAAAAGGCCACCAGGTTTTTTTGGCACAATTTGCCCTTGGTGAAGCCATGCAGGTTGCCACGAACTTCCCACACATTTTCTATGTGCCATAGCAGAGCCTTCAGGAGGATCTGTTTCATGATGGTGCCAGGCACAGAGATGAGTCTACCTGACCGGTAGCTCCTTGCACCTTCCTTTTTTCCCTTTTGGAAAATGTGGGTTATATTTCCCATTTTCCAGTGAGTTGGAACTTTGTCAGACTGCACTAGGCTTTGCAACTTCATCCTTCAGTTCCCTAAGGAACAACAGGTAGATCTCATTGCATCCCATGGACCTATGCATTTTCAGATTGTTTAGATTCTCTTGAACCTGCTTTTCTCCTATAGTTGCCTTCTCCGACTTGGTTGGTATAGCCATAGCCCTTGCTGCTGAAGACTGAGGCAAAACAAGTCACTGAGCAGCGCAGCCTTCTCCATATCCCTTGTGACCAGGTCTCTTGTTTCCTTCTGGAGAGGGTCCACATCTTCCCTAGTTTATCACTGACATACCTGTAGAAGCTTTTCTTGTTACCCTTAATGTTCCTGGTCAGATTTAATTCTATCTGGGCTTCAGCTTTTCTAATTTGATCCTTGGCTGCTTGGACAAATTCTCTGTACTCCTTTCAGGCTGCCTGTCCTTGCTACCAGCCTCTGTAGACTTTCTTTTTACATCTAAGTATGTCCGGGAACTCCTTGGCTATCCATGCAGGCATCCTGGCCTTCCTCTTTGGTGGTATGCATTGCTCCTGGGCTTGGAGGAGATGATCCTTGAATATCGACCATCTTTCCTGGGCTCTTCTCCCTCCTGGGACTTTACCCCATGGTACCATACATCTTACCAGGAAAGAATTTGGAGGGCATAATAAGCTGAGTATGTGGAGGGAACATGGTGAAGGTTGTGTTTATGGTTACTCTGGGTTCAGGCATTCTTAGTCACTAGCTGGGATAAAGTATGGGTTCCAGTTCAGCATAGCAGGAGGAGTAGCCTGGTGAAAGTCAAGTGCAACAATAAGAAGGTGTGGTATTGGACTGCCTGGGAAATGTTGAAGTCCCAGTTGCATTGGTCTACAAGATGATCAGTCTGATAGTGAAATCGTTTCCTGCAAAGCCTGAAAAGCATAAAACTGTGGTACAGTCTGATCTGAGATTTCTGATTAAAGGAATATTAGAGTACATTTCTGTGACACCAGGGTATTTTCTTCACAGATCTGTTCTGTTCTTTTTAGCTTTTAAGAGTATCATACTGAAATGTCTTTGTTGTTAGATCTGGTGCTATATAAAAGTTCTCACAGTTTTTTCATTCTCTGCTGTTTCATTTAGTAACTCGAGTATTTCTGTACCAGACAGAGTAGTTCATTTGTAATGTAGATTATCATGTGTGTGGTTAGGCCTGGGGTTGGCAAGGTAATTTAATACTGTTGATAGCAGTGAGGCTCCAGGGGAATTAAGTGTAAACTTCAGGGTACCTGCAATGAGTTACTAGCTGGGTTTGGGATCTAGAGTATTTCATGTCAGATTTTTGAAATGTATGTCCTGTGTGGGGATTCATGAAACCTAAAACATACTGATTTTGTCTATATCTGAAACAAATAGAGAAAATCCCAAGTCGACGCAGGAAGCTCCTTGTGTTTCACTTCCAGTGACTCGTGCTTCAGCTTTTGATCTTACTCATATAAATCTGCTGTTGCCCTAGTCTCCAAAGACAAGAGTATGTCAGTAGATGCTCTTCCCTTTGGAGTTGGTAATTTTGTTACTACTTGGCATTGCTTAATAGGAGAATCTTCTAAGCTGTTGAAGGTTGTGCAGAACAAGAGACCTCTTCAGAGTTCCCAGGAGAACATTCTTGAGGGATTCAGGAATTTCAGCCAGCTGATACTGCAGAACCGTATGTTAATAGTGAGAAGCCCTTCTAATTAAAATGAAGAAAGAGAATGATGGATAAGGAACTTAGAAGCCAACAACCAGGTTCAAAACCAAATGCTGCTTGCCACAGGAAGGCAAGGCTTTATAGCCTACAGTAATATATTTTAACATCTGATGCAAATAATTCTAATAGCACAGGTCTCAAATATGTCTGTCCTGTTAGACAGAACTTAGTTCACAGTAAGAGCTCCTAGTAACCATTACACTTCTCACCTTGTAGATTTTTTTTCCCAGTAAGGCTCTTCGTTGTGAAAACTGGTTTTAAGGGGTTTCTCTGCAAAAATTTTGACCTGTAGTTTTGAAAATGTGTATGCATTATTTCAAAACATCTTGTCATCAGTTGTGGTCTTGTAAAAATTAGGTTTTTCATGCTGTGTTCTGATACTAAAATAGAAGAAATGTGAAGAAAAGAAATAAAGTAGTTTGCTTTGGCCAATGCAAAGTTGCTTTTGACTGTGAAAATTATTTAAGTTGTGGTAGAATTCAGTTCCCTCTCTATTTTAGCATATTCAGTACATGTTTATAATCTTGTTGCAGGTTCCCTCATGGTGATATTTGAGTGCAGCATCTTGCCCAAAAAGGTTTTGCCTTCTGTTTTCATATCAGCATCTTAGGTGTGACTGCATTAAAAAAAATTGTATAGGTGTGACTAATTGAGGTTATGCTGTATAATTTTTTTGTTTACATAGCATAAGGTGTGGCTGTAATGAACACCCAAAGCTGCATAGGTTAGATAGTACTCCAAGTCAATATATAACATTTTCCCATTTTCCATTCCCTTTTTTTTTTTTTTTTTTTTGGTGGAATTCACTGCTATACTATCAATACAAAATGTTTTTTCTGAGGAAGCAGGAATGGTACAATGGAATAGACAAGGATTTACTTGGAATAAGTGATTGAAGAATATGTTTACATAGACTTCATCATGATTTACAAAAAATACATCTAAAATGTAGTACAGCCAGGTAGTATGGAGATGCTTTCCCCTAAAAATAATGCTGATAATTTCAGAACCCTTTAGGTTAAAGGCAGAAGGTAAAAGGTTTGTGCACCTTTGGTAAGAAACAGCAAGGTAACTTGAGTTATTTTGAGAATATGTGATGTTCAGTGTTTAGCAGCTAGTATGAAGTAAAAAAGCTGCTGGCACTGTTTGGTAATTAAATGTGAAAGGAGCAAAATGAAGGGAAGCAAATCTTGGGCAAAAAAATAGAATAATGATCCTGTGTGTCTTCAAGGAAGTACTGAGATCACCAACTTTGGAATTTTTTAAGTGAAATAAGATGATTCTCACTGCTTAGTGCCCTCATACAAAACAGATCTGCTTAAGTAGAAAGATTAGTAAAGGAAATTATTCACTTTAGCAAATTACGAAGGGATCAAATTGAGGGATATTTTAATAATAGCATTTATTTTAAATCTCTAGAGTTCCAGTGAAAAGTGAAAGCACTGAAAATACAACAGTTGGGAAACCGTAGTTCTAAAATACTACTAACAAGTGAATGGAGACCATAGTTTCTCTAAAGAAGAGGGGTAGGAAGGTGAATTAGCTAACATTCACCTAGCTACCATGCTAACATGTTGCCTCTTATTTTATGGAATTTCAAACCTAAAAAAGGTGCATCACGAGTAGACTAACATATACTTTGCTGTATTGTTATGCTCTGTGAATTCTGAGTACAGAATTTAAATGTATAGTGGAGGAACAGTCCACTCGTAAATCTTTCCAAAAGCTTGTGATTGAAACTTTCAGCCCTTCATTCCAGTTGATTTTTGTTAAAACAAACCAAACAAAAAAAGGCCCTTGTAGATTTTCTTTTGAAATTTATACTGGACTTAAAAGTTAGTCTTACAGTTTTTTTCAGGAGCACAGATTTGACTTTCTATTCTATATCAAGAAGATAAAGAGGAGTTGTCCTAATAGGTTGCTGGAAATGGCAAAATTGCAATGACATACTTAGATTTGCTCAGAGGGCTATAAAGCACCTTGCTGAAAATCTTCTTCATCTGAAAAGAATTCTTTTGTTGTGAAACAAGAAAACTCTATTAATGTGTTTAAAAATTTCTGTTAAACTACTCTTTCTGCATAAATATCTTTCAGAGATGTTAATGTAATTAATGTAACTAAAATTATTTTTGTATTGCAGTTGTGTTCTACTTTCCTAAGTGTGTCTGGAGTGAACATTCAATAATGAGTGGTGCAGCACTTGGCCTTGAGATAGTATTTGTCTTTTTTCTGGCCTTATTCCTACTTCATCGGTATGGAGACTTCAGGAAACAGCATAGGCTGGTGATCATAGCAACATTATTGGCTTGGTATCTTTGCTTTCTTATTGTATTCATACTGCCTCTGGATGTCAGTACGGTAAGAAACTTCTGAGATTTTCTGCTTAGTTGCATAAAATGTGTATGGTGTTTTTTGAAAAATCATAATTACAGAATACAGTATCTTAAGCAGCAAATAAATTTCCTAACAGTTATCTTATTAGACTTAAAACTTGTTACCTTTTAGAATGACAATGTCTGTGTTTACAGTTCTAATTCTATTGATCTAATTAGACAACAAACCAATTTCGAATGTTGTAGAGTTTAATTGTTTGTTTATAGCAATTTTTTTCTGTTTACGCAATATAAAAAGACTCCAGGTTTTTTACTTACTTGCCCTTCAGAGTGCATGTTGTCTTGAGCATTGATTAGTATAATTGTTCCTAAATGTAAACATGGAATACAGGAAATATCTTTTAAAATTGTGACTTATATTTTTAAATAAAAATTGTACCTTTTTCTGGTTACTGATATGAAATTAATTTTCTTTTAGACTATTTATAATCGCTGCAAACTTGCTGTTAACTCCAGCCCTGCAGAAAGTAATGGTTCATATGTTACACTTGCTCCAAGGTATCAGCTATATGTTTTCTTCATTAGAAAGTAGTTTTGGCTTGATATGTTTTTTTAAAGAAGAGTGTACTGTGTTTTTAAGGTTTATAAATGAGTGTTATTTGTGTGGTAGATATTTGAAAATTGTAGTATAAAGAATGATTAGGGCAGAAGGAAGAAAAGGGCTAAATTTCATGCTAAATTTCTGTTTTGTTCTTACTTCAGTCCAGCCAGACTTTTCAAGCAACTTTGGTTTTCTTTGGGGAGAGGCCTGGGTGAATGCTTACCTTTCCTTCACAATCTTAAAGACTTCAGACTTGAAAGTCTAATTTTTCAATACCTTACTCAAGAAATTAGGAAGCTTGTCTTAAGTATAAGCAACGTATCTAATTGCTTATTATATAATTGCATATATGTAGTAACAAGAGTTCTCTTAAATTTACTATATTCTACCAAAGTAATAAAAGCCTGTTCACTGTTTCCTAGCAGGAAGGAAGTAATTCCTGAACCATGGGGAATGTAGGTGAATATGGGATCTTTCCATGGCTGCTTGTTCTGTAGCCTCTGTTGTCTGTTTCCACATCTTGTAGATGTGTGCAACATAGTTTAAGATGATTGGAGTATTTTAAGATGTCAGTTGATGATGCTGATGCAACACACAGGCAGTTTTGCTCTGACGTGAAGGCTGTCTGGGTGTTGTATATCCACTGAAGAACAGTAAAATGCCAAATTTCCTGGCGCAATTTTTTACCCTTTAAGACCACCCACTGTGCATTAATTAAACACGGGTAAATACACAATTTGAAAACTATTCCATTTACATACAGTTTCAGAACATTCTGATGGATATTATAATATACATTATATGACTTAAATATATTAAATAGAAATATCACCTTGTGAAGTAATTGAGCAGATAGTATGCTAATAAAACTGGAATCCTAAAACTTTGCTTGAAACCTCAGTCATACTACCTGTCATTCCATGGTAATTTTATAGCTTTGACAATACTCAGGCTATGTACGTAAAAACTTCCAACTCAGGCTTAACTAGTTTGACCCTGGAAAACATTAATTATTTCTCAATAGATCCTCCTGTTACATTGACTGTCATGCCCTTTGACTCACCATTGCTTCACCACTCAGACAGGTGTGGGGAAAAATAGCAAAGTATCTTAATGTGGACAGTCACCTTGCATTTGCTCTTTTTTCACTAAATGAAAAGCTCTCCTATGTTTCTGTCTTCTGGAGCAAACATTGCCTGCAACAAAAATATTCACTGAACAAGTCAAATTTTATATAATCCTAGGTCCAGCTGGACTTAACAGAAAAAACAACTATTACACATTTTTAATTTTTTACAGGAAATGCTGTAGGTGGGGTCTCTAGACCTGCTGCATTGTCTAATGGTCTTCTGTCTACAGAAATGTTTTTCTTTACATGAAGAAAGTACTTCCTGCCCAAAAAGAAAAATTGTAACCAAAAATTGTAACCTTAAATTATTTAGTTGCTTAATCTCAGCTACTGTTCTCTTCTCTCAGAAAGCTGTCTTGTCCAGGTATATTATTTGCAGTGAGGAGAATAATACATATTTTTAAGTGGTGATTCAGTTTATTTTCTTCTGAGATAGTTTAGGGTTGAGTTCTTACTCAAATAGTAGTGGTATTGTATGCTATTTTCTAAGACTTTCTAAATGGGGAATTTATAGAAAATTTTTATTATACTGTTGGCTCTACAACTAACAATCAGCTTCTTTACAATATTACAGTAAGCAAAAATGTTTCAAACCATGGAGTTACATTCCTAATGGAATTATGCCGATTTTCTGGCGTGTTGTATATTGGACATCACAGTTTTTGACATGGTAAGTAAGGCAAAAGAATATGACAAAGACTGTGATATAGGTATAATTTAAATGCAACATCTTAACAGTGATAACATACTCTTTTAAGAATATATATAACTACTCCATAGAGCTATCTAATCATATAATGTGTGTTAGCAGTGGAATTTCTCTAGTAATTACTGTATAAATTGAGAATACTTTATTTTTAGCTCTTTTTCAGGTGGAAGCCATTTACTCTTGGTTCATTTCTATGGCTAAAATTGAGCAATTTACACAAAGAGGTGTTTATGGATAGTTTTGAAAAAAAATGGGGTTTAGGCCACAGGGCACCAAAATAATTCCTTGAATAAGCTGAGTATTTTTGATGTAATATTATAAATTATTTGGTTTTATTTGATGTACTATGAAAACAATAGGTTTCTTATCAACCTATCATCAAATAATTTTTATATTTTTTTATGTTAGTCAGGAATATCAAGGTTGGTAGCGAGTTCTCAGCATAGATTTTTCATACTTGAAGATTTTATCTGCAGATTGTTTAAAGTTTCCTATCAAGCCACTATATGTAGTATAAAACCATATAACTAGCTGATTTTGTGTTAGAAGCTTAGGAATCTTTAGCTCAAACACCCCTGTCTCAGTATGCTGCCACTGCTAAACTACTTTCTCTTTTATTTTTTCTATGGTTGACTAATGTGGTCTGGTTTTTCTTGCTTTACTTCTAGGATTCTGCTGCCTTTCATGCAGTCATATGCTAGATCAGGAGGGTTCTCCATTACTGGAAAGATTAAAACTGCATTGATTGAGAATGCAATCTATTATGGCACTTACTTGCTGATTTTTGGAGCATTTTTAATATATGTGGCTGTAAACCCAAACTTCAATTTACAATGGTAAGAATAATGATGTAAGCACTTGAATGAGTTGTCTCTGGTAATCTCTGTTTTGTAAATGAAACAGGTCTTATTTAAAAAACAATTTTAAATGATATATTTTTTGCTAGTCAATTGGAAAATTTTGTTGTCACGGTTTAATGCTGGCCTGGCTATTAAACCGAATGACAGATGCTCTCTGTTAATCCCCCTCCCCTCCCTGATAAGAAAGGAGAGAGAATAAGGGAGAGAGACTTATGGGTTGGAAACTAAACTACACAGCTTTAATGAAACAGTAATGATAAAAAGGGAAAACTACTAAATATATACAAATATACAGGAAAATTAATACCATGTTCCTCTCTCCTCCCCCTCAATAACTCTCACATCACCACCGAGGCTGCGGGGGAGCCCTGGGAAAGTCCAGGCTGGACTCCTGGAGTCAGCAGGAGACGGGAGCTGGAGGCAGGAACACACAGATTCAGGCTGGGATGGATCAGGACCACAGGCAGAGGAACGGATGGAATCCTCCCAGGATGCTGAAGCAAACAGGGACAGGAGAAGAAGGGGAAGCAGGAAGGGGTTTGATCCTCATGATCCCTCAAATTTATACTGAGTGTGATGTGTATGGGATGGAATACTCTGTTTGGTCAATTTTGGCCATCTGTCTTGTCCATTCCTCCCTGAAGGAGGGCTCCAGGTGTGACCTCTTTACTCCTTTTCTCCTTCTGGAGGGCAAAATGTTCCTCAGAACTGGGCAGTGTCCTTGGCTCTGCATACCAGTCTCTAGCTGTAACTATAAACATTGAGTGTTACCAGTCCCAGAAACAGACACTGACTGAGAAACTTGCTGTTAATTTCAGCAAGTGCAGCTACTTCTAAGAGACTTAGCTGAGAGCAAACTTACAAGACAGAAAATCACCTTTATCTTGGCCCAAGCCAGGACATTTGTTAACCTTTTTATGGAAAGGGGTTTTTTTACTAGCTATAGAAATTTGTCTTTTGGTTTTCTGATTTTTATGGCAGAGGAATCCTCTTATATTTGCAGTGGTGGTTTTTTTCCGTGCAAATCTGTTTGCAAAGTTATGCAGAATCTTTGTCAGTGTTTTCAGAATGACATCTTTCAAAAAGTATGTGTCAGTACTTCCTGTGTAACACTTCTGTGTACTATAGATTCTATTTAAAGGCCATAAGGTAAGTTAAAATAATTGATGTTTATACCATTGCTGATGGTCTTCCATGCTAGATACAGTACTGAACACTGTGGTCTATCTCTGTTTCAATATGGTTGCTAAGGTTGTGTTATTTCCTAGACAAACCTACTCCATTGAAAACTAAACATTGTTGTCTTCCCTCTAGAGAAGGAGGAAACATGACTAGGTAGAAAAAAATTATGGCAGCTTTAAATATGTCCCAGTAGCATACTGGCCCTAGGAAAGAATTACAGTTGATGCTAAGTTTGTACCTGTAAACCTGAAAGCTATGTTGGTGCATAAATATCTCAAGTTTACTTTCGTGTAGATGGAGTAGGAGGATGTTGTCTGGTTGGTTGTTTTTTGGTTTTGCAGCTGCTTTTTTTTCCTCAGGAATCAACTTCAGACTATTGGGATAGCTGCTGCAAACACATGGGGTCTCTTTCTTCTGGTGTTGCTTTTGGGTTATGGTTTGGTGGAAATTCCCCGATCTCACTGGAATGGGGCCAAGAGGGGATATTTACTCATGAAGACCTATTTCAAAGCTGCCAAACTTATGACTGAAAAAGCAGATGCAGAGGAGAATTTAGAGGATATTATGGAGGTAAGTAATTAGCTTTTGCTATGAAGTAACTGAAGGCTGCTGTTAAGCATCTCTGAATTTTCCTGGTGTGGGACACTTGCAGCAAGAGAACATAAATAGCATGAACTATTCCAGAGGGAACTTGAAATATAGTGTACAGATGTTTTGCTAGTGTTCATGTGATTTGTGGATGTCTGTCTTTGTGCTCTGCTTCCATTATACCATGGTATGTGCTCTTTGAGATGAGAATATGCAGATGATTAGGTTTTTTCAGAGTGGTTTATTTTTTAACTAAAATTATTGTTATTTGTGAGAGAGCAATAGGCTCTAGTGTAGTTCAAGAACAGAATGGAAGTGAAAAGCTATTGAAGAGCTGTTTCCTCTTCTGCTCTGATACCATAACTTGGAAGTAATACTTCTGCAGAGTTGGGAAGAGGTAGGTTGGTAACTTAATTCTTCAGTAGTTGCGTTTTGAAGAAATTGCTAAAAGCATCTGAGTGGGACATAACTACACAGCTTACTAGAAAATGAGTAACAAAACCTTTATTTAGGTTAGCATTTAGAAGGGCCAAGGCTATAAGAACTTTTATACGTCAATGGATTGTGTGGTTTGCGTTTAGCCTCCCTTGACACAAGAAATACAATTCTCCTGTCTGCTAGTCATCTTACTTGTGAGTATTTCTAAGCCTTTACAATTATTTCCAGATTCTAGTACTTGTATCTTTTTTTTTTAGTGCTGTTTGTAACAACCAAAAAGTGTCAAAATATTATCTCTGTATTGCCAGTAGCATGAAAAATAAAATCAAGTTTCTGCTAAGCCTGATGAACTGTTAGAGCCAGTTCTGACACAACTTACTTAACTGTTAATATCTTTTATTACTGATAAATGCCAAGAAGGTGAAACTAAACCAGCTAAGATGGAAGCTCATCATCTTGACTTGCAAATAAAACAAGAAAATATTTTCTACTTCACAGAAATTAATTCTCCACAGAAACACAGTGTAATGTTTACACACTGACTTTTTTTTCCCCCCCCCACTACAGGAGGTCCGTAAAGTAAGTGAGAGTATCAAGTATAACCACCCTTTGAGAAAATGTGTTGATACAATACTGAAAAAGGTAACAAATTGCTCATCTTATGCTGTAATTGTTCAGTTGGGAGTGAGTGCTTTCTGCATCTACTGAATATTTGTACATTATTGTCTTTTCCCCATACCATAAAACCATTAATCAGTATTTTGTGAGTTTCTCACCAGACTTTGAATTGAAATTCTTTGTGGAATGTTTTTTTGCTGATATATGTAATTATCTGCTGGATTTTGGCATATGCAGTATTTCAGAAACAGAAAAAGTCTATAGTTAGTTTGAGCTGTTCAGTGGCATAGAATGCCTCAAATGTTTGCAAATAATTAACAAAGAACCCTTGCTATTTCTTAACCTTCCAGTTAATTTTCTCTTTTCCTTCCAGTGTCCTACTGAGTATCAGGAGAGAATGGGTAGGAACATGGATGATTATGAAGATTTTGATGAAAGACAGAACAGTTATCCAAGTGAAAAAAGTTTGGTCAAACTTCACAAGCAGGTATATTAATGAATGAGAGAATGCCTCACTTAAACTAATGTTATGAGAATAAATGCTAGTGAAACAAAGATTTTCAATGCACTATAACTGAATTGCTGAGTATAGTGGGTTTGGGGCACTCTCCTTAGCAGAAACTTCTCTCAGTGCAAGAAAATGTAGAAGTTTAATATCCCCAGTGATACCCAGGTCAAATTTCTGGTATCTTGACAGTGTTTTAAGTGTTTGTGCATAAGCTTTGTGGTGGCTGATTGACAGTGCATTCTAAAAAATTGTAGTAAAAGCTTGATATTCACCAATATGCAAAAATAAAGTGGTATGTTGCAAAAAGTAGGCTGTTGTTGCTACAGAAAAGATTGTGACGTAAGAACTACAAAATGCAGAAAACATGTATGCAGTCCTCTTATGATTTATGTATTTATATAATAAACTGCCTGTTTTGTGAACATGCAGAATTAATGTTTGTAAGGTAGATGCTTCAGGGATTTTGTGAAGCTTTTCTCTTGTTTCTTGAAACAAGTATGCTGTAACCATAATTGCTTTGATTATGTTGTAGGTAATCTATTCAGTACAGAGACATCGTCGCACGCAGGTTCAGTGGCAAATTCTTTTAGAGCAAGCATTTTACCTAGAAGATGTGGCAAAAAATGAAACCAGTGCAACTCGGCAGTTTGTTCATACCTTTCATTCTCAGGAGCCAGAGAATAAAATTATTCAGTATTTCTACACACCAACTGTTGGTAAGTGCTGCCATGCAGTTTGAATATGTAAAGGAGTAACTGTAATGTTTTTTTAAGAAGAAACAGTTGGGGGTTTTGTGCAAAATGTTCAGTTACATCTGGGAGAAGCACATGTGCATCTTAATGCATTTATGTAATGGAATAGCTATCAGGCACTGACTTACCATGTTGACCATAAGCTTAAATTCTACTAATTTATTGGCAGTTACATGTTGTGATAGCAACATTTGAAGCCTTAGGAGAGAAAAGAAAAACAGCAACTTCAAACTATTGGATCATGACTACTGTCTGGATTTGTGGGATATTATTGAAATGGCACTCACTCTTCCAGTAAAGCAAAGAGGAAAACACTCTTCATCTGTTGTGTACTAAACAACGTGTGGCTGCTTGTACATCTTTACAGAAAATGTCTTCTACTAATCAGGCTTAACTTCTAATTAATTGTGCACAGGCAGTGAGTTATTTCCAGGATGAGGAATATTATTTTACAGCCTAAGCTTTATTTCTTATAAGGAGAATAACAGATAAATAAACAAGTGTATCACCCATAGTATTTGGACAAAAAATGCAGTTTTGTTCTCTACTCCCCAATCCATGTGCAAAGTTTACATCCAGGATCTCATCCTATTTTCCCCAGTTGTGCACATGCTTCGTAGGGCTGAGCCAGATCTCTAGGCAGCAGGAAAGCCCTGAATTTAGTGTATGACCTCACAGATTCCAGCTTTACTTTTAAGGGTGTGCATGCAAGATGTTCATAGCAGTTCGTGTGAGTGAGTTACTTTTCTAGCTGTGTACTTTTCATTAACATGTGCTGGCTGTATGTGTGTTTATTTTTTCCAGAGTGGTACTGGGAGTGTCTTCTACGACCATGGTTTTACAGGGTGCTTGCAGTTGTTCTGGCTACATTCTCTGTAATTGTTGTGTGGTCAGAGTGCACATTTTTCAGTACAGAACCTGTTTTATCACTGTTTGCTGTTTTCATACAGCTGGCAGAGAAGACATACAATTATATATACATAGAGGTAAGTTAGATATAATCACTCAACAAAAATCACACATATATTGTTATTACAATAGTAGTAGACCAGATTGATTTAAAATAAGTCTAAATAGTCCATCAACTTTCAGAAGGTTTCTGAAACCAAACTGTTTGTCTGGAGGGTCTGCCTTTTGTCACTTCTTAAAACTCTCCTGTATGGGGTAAAAGTATGACCCACTTGAGCTGAATATAATGTATAGAGTAATTTGTGAAACATAAGCTTGGAGCTTAGGTGTCCAGACTTCATCTAACTGACCATGTGTGTCAACAGAAATCCCATCACAGATGTGGCTGGCATATGTGTACACAAATATAGCAATGAAAGAACAGAGATGAAAAATTCCAATATAATAGCAAAATGGGTTGAATTAAAACCACTTGGGTTTAGTACTTTTTGTAGGAATGTCAAATCAGTCATAGTAATTACCAAGGCAATTACTGCAATTTCATTTGCATATAAAAAAGAAGCAAAATAGTTGTTCTTAGGGTCAGCTTTGTTCATTGATATGAAATGCAGAATGTTACAAGTACCATTCTCAATTTAGTCAAATAAACCTCCTGAAACTCTTCTCAGAGATGAGCTGGCATTACTCTCCCATCTTAAAATGAAAAATTAGACATCAGTCTACCTGTTGGATGCACAGACTATGTGCTGAATGTATTAAAACCTTTAGTAGAGTTCTAGAGTCAAACAAGGTTGTTCTGTTTTGTTTTCCCAGATGGCTTGTTTTCTTACCATCTTTTTCCTAAGTATCTGTGTTTATTCTACTGTCTTCAGGATCCGTGTATTTAACTATTACTACTTAGCTTCACATCATCAAACAGATGCATACAGTCTTCTTTTCAGTGGCATGTGAGTATGTGGCTTATATTTTCCATATTTTCTGTCAAATACTCAATTGAAAGTGTCCATGAAGGTTTCATTTATACTCTCTAATTTATAATGATATGGGTGTAAATCCAAATGAGCTGTACATTATGATTATGTGATATATTCAGTTATGATTTCCTGTCATTTTTCGTGCACAAAGTGGTTTTAAATGCTGTTGCCTCTTGCATTTTTGCAGGTTATTTTGCCGTCTTACTCCACCATTATGCTTGAACTTTCTGGGCTTAACCCATATGGATGCAACAATCTCTCATAAAAACACTCAGCCAACTGCTTATACATCTGTAAGTACAAAAAATGTGTTCTTAAGGCTTCCATATGGTTTGGAGAGTAGGCAAAATATTTTAAAATCCTTATAGTAAGAGTTAGATCTTCAGATCTCTTCACTAGTATTGAACAGGGTAGAATTACTCATACACTACACGTTTGGTAATGATTGCTAGCTAGGAGTCAACAGTGTGTCAGTTTTTCTATTTTTGTCTCATTATCCTGAGAAAGTAGGTATTATGCTGAAGAATTCAGACTGATCTCCACTTCCTAATAGCTTTAGCTTCCACTGGTTTTCATGTATGGGACATTTTTATAAATTTTGAGCAAGCTGAACTTGCTACTGAAAACCAGTGAGTTTTGGTTTACTCAACAACCAGTTTCTATAGGACAGTTACAGATCACCTTTTTCTTAGCAAGAACAGCAGATTAAAAAATCCACCAGGTTTGAACAGGTTCTGGATTAGATGAGATGACAAGATTCAGCATCTTAGAAACCTCAAAGAGGATACACTGCTAGAGATGGCCTTTGTATCTGGGCATTCTGGGTCAACCCTCTGAATCAGATCTGTGATGACAATATTTAATATTTCTGTGGATGTAAAGTTTGGTGTTGTGGGCTGGAAACAGTGGAGTTGCACAACCTTTATGGATATATCCAAGAATATAAATAATTAGATCTTGTTCTTGTTTGTTGTTTTTTTTTTTCCCAGATAATGGGATCCATGAAAGTGCTGTCCTTCATTGCAGATGGATTCTATATATATTACCCAATGCTTGTTGTAATTCTCTGTATTGCCACATACTTCAGGTAAGTGATTTGCAAGTCAGATCTTCCATGGTTTTTTACATTTAGTAGTATTAGTTTCAGCAATGAGGAAGAGATGCACTTCTCTTCCAGCAGTTGAGTTGTGACATAGTGATAAAAATGCAAAAACTGAAACAATAAATTGCTGTTCACATGAGTTATGGGGAAGGGAGGATCCCTATTAAACTTCACTACAGGATTTTTACATCTGATCTTTTCAAATTTTGGAGCTCACAGACATTTAGATTCAGCTTTTGAGGTTAAAATTTCCTCGAAGAAGCTATGACTTCATCAAGGTTTTCTAATAAAGCAAGAATCATTAGCAGAAGCTTGAGGTGATGAGTTTCTAATACAATCATAACAAATTTTGATCCTTTACCAGAGTCTGGTTTGAAAGCATAATGATTTAAGTCATTTGATCTTGTTTTCCTATGCCACAGTTTTGTTGGAGAATGGAAGAGAAATCGCAGAAAACATTACATGCTTGCTTTATCCTTACATTTCAAAATGTCTGTTTTTTGACCACTACAGAGGTTGAGATACTTTTGGTCTGATGTTGCACAGTGACATTTATGTTCACTTTTTCAGTTTTGCATCACCATTCAGATAGAGGCCATGTATATGTTTTGAGTCAGGTTTAAAGCAGTTAAATGCCTTGAATGTCTACTAATACACTATCTACATCCATAGGCACTAAGACAAGGATCTAGTCCTGAAGTTTCCTTGCTTTAGGCAAAAAAACCCCAAAAGCAAAGCACCCACAAAAAGCAAACAGGAAAGCCAATGACTAGAAAATACTTTGTGTGACTTCTTGTCCATGATCCTCCAATGGTGAAATGGAAGAATAGAAACTAGAGGACAGGATTAGGTTTGCTTGAGACACCCGCTAGTAATTCAGATATGTGTAGAACTGAATGTTCAATTACAATGTATCAAGGAAATCTGTCTCCCTTGTTCAATTCAGCAGTCTTTGAAAGCTCAGATAAGTTAGAAAAAAAAATTCTACATAAGTACACAATGAAGGCAACTTTCCACATGGTATTGATGTTCCAGTTTGGAAAGAGAAAAACAGCAAAAACAGCTTGTGTTCTCTGGGATGAAGGTGAAAAGGTGAAAGAAGTTTAATGCCATCTTAGCTCCAGGAACATCTTAAAAAAAAAGTAGCAAGTTTATTATCTTACTGCTACATAATGGGTATCCAAAATGTCAGCAGGCATCACTACAGCTTAAGAGTATGGCACACATTTCTCTTAAATAAACCTGAGATGAAGGTGGCCTTCCTATGTTACTACTTTTTTGAAAATACAAAAATCATAATACACATAATTTTTATAGTAATTGTCTTCTGGCAAAGAAGAGTCAATGAAATGTAATAGATACAGTTTCTGTTACGTCTGAGAACAGTGCAAGCTACTGCATTATCTTAAATGATTTTCACTATTTCCAGACTATAAAGAATTTTAGCTCTATATTTGAATAGGATTATTCTGTCACTTCCAATTTTATTTAGGAATGTGTCACCATTCTGAAGTTTTTGATTTCTCAGCTAGTATAATAACCTGTCTTTTCTTCTATATTGCTTTTTTATTTGAATTGTCCCTAAATTTCTGAATACATCTGTTTTATATTTTGCGGTGTGGTACATCTAAACTTGTAAATTAACAAAGGAAATTGCTTCTCCTTCTGCTTTTATCAGTTTAGGAACTCGTTGTTTGAATCTCCTAGGATTCCAGCAGTTCATGGGGGATAGTGAAATGACCTCTGATTTGATCGATGAAGGAAAAGAGCTAATCAGAAGAGGTAAGTTAGGTCTTAAATCATAGTCTTCCTGCAAAAAGTAATACATTGCTTTATTAAACTAGTTTAAAGTGTTACACGCATAAAAATAAGCATATATCTTGTCAATATGTTGAAAAGTGTCCTAAGGCACTCAACTGCACAGAATGCAATAGACTTGCAGCCTTGTGGTTGCTATAAAACAGAAGGGAAACTCACAGACATCTGAAGTCAAGTGTCAGCTTTACTCATCCATTATGTGAATTTCAGGTATTTCTAAATGTTTTAGCTTTTTGTGGTGCTTTTCTGAAGCCATTGCTGATCTAATATCTGATCAGGTGCTTATATAATCTGTCATCATGGATTGTTAGCACTTAAATTGTCTTATCTTGAAAAAAACCCACATTTTAATCTTTCTTTGTGTGTTTTGATTGAGCTGTCCAAATCCAGTAATTTTCTTTAAGATTTTTTGTTGTTTCAACTAAATGTGTTTTATCAAAAAAGGCATGTTATTATGTAGAGTTGTAATTATGTACGAGCTCTTCTCGTTTTGAAGAGCTTTATAGTTTTTTGTGTTAATTTTTATTGAAAATACTTCTTGAAAGTTGTTTAAAAGCTGTTATGGTTCTTAAGTAACTGTTTAGAAATTAAAATCTCTGGATGCAATGTTGTATTACAGAACAGTTTCATTCTCCTCTCATAGTTTATAAAAAATAGAACATAGATTTACTTAGAGCACTACTATTTCTTTTTTAAAAGAAAGGAATGGCTTTCATTCCCTTTAAAAAGGAGTACTGTTTCTTTGTTATTGTGAAGTTACCTTTCCAGCTTAATAGCAGAGAAGGACACAAACTATTTGGGTCATACTTTGGTCATCACAGAATTTCAGCAAGATTTTTATTCAGTAAAATTTCTTCTTAGTGTCATACTTTTTCCTGCTCTTTGTAAAAGGTTGGTGGTTTTTGTTTTTTGTTGTTGTTGGGTTGTTGGGGTTTTTTTTTCTTTGCCTACTGGTATCCAAATGTTATGGATATCTTGACGCAAGAGACAATAATGATTGACAAGCAGGTCTGTCTTTGGGTTTTATTTAGTTGTATGAGCCATCTATTTAAATAAGAATCTTTGCTAGTTAACTTTGGATTTTCATTGTTTGTTTAAAAGATTATGATTTTTCTTGTATGAAGCTTAAACAGTATTTTTTTTTTAATAGAGAAAAGGAAGCGACAAAGGCAGGAAGAAGGTGAAAACAGAAGAAGGGTATGAGATTGTTTTAGCTAATTATAATATTAATATGCTACAATATCTCATAGAATTTGAAATTGCTACTTCATTCAGCATGACCTATTAAAAAAAAATAACTAATAATCAATTGAATCAGTTGAATCTTGCAGGATAGTCTTGTCTGGGGAGAAAAAATAATTTGCATCTTAACTTTAAAGAATAAGAGGGTGATTGTGGTCATGTTACCTGAAAATTTTGGTTACTCACTGTGCTGTGAGAATGTTGTATGCAAATAGGTGTAAAAAGCAATAGAAAGGGTCTTGATTTCCAGTATGCAGAGTAATCTGAAATGGCTTATTATCTGTTTCTTATGTTGATAGTGCTCCTCATGAAATAACTACACTTGCAGTGTCAACTCACCCATCACTTTGCTCATTGTAAAGTAATTGTCACAGATGGGGTTTTTTTTCAGAGGAGATGTTATGGACAAGATTTACTGGTGGAGTCAGAGCAAATAAATTTTGCTACACTTTTGGTACACTTTAACAAAAACAGGCAACAGCTGTGGTGAGAGGAAAATTCTGTTAACTGGAGATAGCTTTGATATATTTTAAAAGAGTAGAGAAATGCTGGACCAAGACACAATTCGTAATTTCAATGTGTCCACATCAGGAGGGAATTACCTTTAAGACAGAAATAACACTGTTACCACTAATTAATAAGCAGAATATTAGATTCAGATTGTACTTCGAGTACATACTGAATTGGAAGATGTGTGAAGGACATCTGAGTAAATATAAATTCAGCTTCTTTTTAATAACTTCAGTTTTTCATTAATTTGTAACATTTGGAATTTAGTATAGAAAGTCACAAAGAGATAAATTGGAAGGATGCATGCAAAAAATGATTTCTCTAAAAGAAGGGAAAAGTACTTTGTGCAGAAAGGCAATATAATACTAGGACAAAAGTCTCTAGGTTTTTGAAGCTCAAGTGTACTTCAGTTATGGATTACAGCCATTACTGTGTAGGTGTCCTGATGTTTTCACCATCTTGTAATTTTGGAACTTGAAGTTATGGTGAAATCAGGCAGTAGCAAATGAGTGGTGTATTTAGTATATACTGAAATGATCCCCAGGGCTCAGTGCTGGGACCACTCTTGTTTAATATCTTTATTGATGATTTGGATTAGGTGATAGAGTCCTCCCTTAGTAAATTTGCAGATGACACTAAGTTGGGTAGAAGTGTTGATCTGCCCGAGGATAGGCAGGCTCTGCAGAGGGACCTGGACATGCTGGATTGATGGGCCGTGGCCAACTGCATGAGTTTCAATAAAGCCAAATGCTGAGTCCTGCACTTTGGCCACAACAACCCCCAGCAGTGCTATAGGCTTGGAGAGGTGTGTCTGGATGCTGCCAGGCAGAAAAGGACCTGTGGGTGCTGGTTGACACCTGGCTGAACATGAGCCATCAGTGTGCCCAGGTGGCCAAGAAGTCCAACTTCATCCTGGCCTGCATCAGAAACAGTGTGTCCAGCAGGACCAGGGAGGTGATCCTACCCCAAACTCTGCCTTAGTGAGGCTGCACCTTGAGTACTGTTTGCAGTTTTGGGCACCACAGTGTAAGAAGGATACGGAGGTGCTGGAGAGGGTGCAGAGAAGGGCAGCCAAGCTGGTTAGGGGTCTGGAGAACAGGTCTTAAGAGGAGAGGCTGTGGGAAGTGGGGCTGTTCAGCTTAAAGAGGAGGCTGAGGGAAGACCTCATTGCTCTCTACAGCTGCCTCAAAGGAGGTGGTAGTGAGGCAGACACTGGCCTCTTCTCTCTTGTGACCAGTGAGAGGACAAGAGGAAATGGGTTAAAGCTCCACCAGGGGAGGTTCAAGTTAGATATTAGGAAAAACTTCTTCACAGAAAGAGTGGTGAAGCATTGTAACAGGCTGCCCAGGGAGGTGGTAGGGGCACCGTCCCTGGAGGTGTTCAAAAGACAGGTAGATGAAGAGCTACAGTGGATGGGTTAGTGGTTAGGGGTTGTAGGGTGGACAGCTGGACTCGATGATCTTAGAGGTCTTTTCCAACCTTGATTATTCTGTGATTCTATGATCTGACATGAAACAATGCTTTTAGTTCAACAGCAAACTCAACTTCAGCTGTTACTTGGTTTTGGATTTGCATTAAATTTTGTATCACATTCATTCTTGAAACTTTAAAGGCTTTTGAGAGTATTAGCTTTTACTGGATCATGATTAAATGCTTGATTCTTCTGCAGTTTAGATCTCTAGTGTGCCATAAATTAGCACAGTATTTCCATTCATCCCAGTACATAACCTGGAAACTACTTGTGAATCTGGAACATCTTGAAGTTATTGGAACAATTAGAAGAGTTTCTATTGAAACATGAAGTTGTATCCCAACAACAGCATGAGACAATTTATTTTTCAGTACTTCATTATACTTCATGTGAAAATTTTTACATGTCAAAACTAACTGAAAGGAATTCCTGTGTGACCTACTTTACATGGGCCTACCTTGGCAGGGGGGTTGCACTCTATGATCTTCTGAGGTCCCTTTCAACCCCTAGCATTCAGTGATTCTGTGTAGTGAGGTGGGTGTTGGCCTCTTTGCCCCAATAAATATTGATAGGACTCGAGGAAATCTCCTGAAGTTGCACCAGGGGAGGTTTAGACTACATATTAGGAAGAATTTCTCTATTGAAAGAGTAGTCAGAGACTGGAACAGGCTGCCCAGGGTGGTGGTGGATTCACCATCTTTGGAGATGTTAAGAAGATGTGTAGATGTGACACCCCAGCGCATTCTCTAGTGGGCATGGTGGGATTTTTTTGGGTTGAGGGTTGCATTCTGTGATCTTACATCTTTTCTAACCATAGCAGAAACATTATAGAACAACAAGCCTGGTGTGGCCTGTCCAAATGGGGTTTTGTTATATCTGTGTCTGATTATTTTACCATTGTACCACTAGGTGGAAGTAGAAAATAAAACAAAAAGCAATGTTCATGTTATAGCTTGAAGTAGTTGAGTGAACTGCAAGACTTTTCTTGACCAGGTAAAGTAGCTGCTTTAGTCAACAATTACATCTTGAGTTTAAAGTGAAAAAAAAAATCTTTGTGTATCAAGACACTGAACAGGAACAAAAAACATATTATTTTAATAGTCTGATGTGATTGGCCATGTCACAGTTGAACACTGGCCCGGCAATTAAACCGAATGACAGATGCTCTCAATTAATCCCCCTCTCCTCCCTCATAAGGAAAGGAGGGAGAATAAGGGAGAGAGACTTATGGGTTGGAAACTAAACTACACAACTTTAATGAAACAGTAATGATAAAGAGGAAAAATTACTAAATATATACAAATATACAGGAAAATTGATACCACATTCCTCTCCCCTACCCCCAATAACTCTCATGTCATGACAGAGGCTGCAGGGCAGCCCTGGGAAAGTCCAGGCTGGACTCCCAGAGTCAGCAGGAGTCGGGAGCTGGAGGCAGGAACACACAGATTCAGGCTGGGATGGATCAGGACCACAGGCAGAGGAACAGATGGAATCCTCCCAGGATGCTGAAGCAAACAGGGACAGGAGAAGAAGGGGAAGCAGGAAGGGATTTGACCCTCATGATCCCTCAAATTTATACTGAGTGTGATGTGTATCGGATGGAATACTCTGTTTGGTCAATTTTGGCCATCTGTCTTGTCCGTTCCTCCCCAAAGGAGGGCTGCAGGTGTGACCTCTTTACTCCATTTCTCCTTCTGGAGGGCAAAATATTCCTCAGAACTGGGCAGTGTCTTTGGTTCTGCATACCAGTCTCTAGCTGTAACTATAAACATTGAGTGTGATCAGTCCCAGAAGCAGACACTGACTGAGAAGCTTGCTGTTAATTTCAGCAAGTGCAGCTACTTCCAAGAGACTTATCTGAAAGCAAAATTGGAAGACAGAAAATCACCTTTATCCTGGTCCAAACTAGGACAGGCCGTTTAGGTATAAATTTTGCGCCTGGAGTATTTCTTGATCCTAAGTATGATTTTGTTGTGTTGGCTTTTTCCTCACAGCTTGTGATTCAATTTTTTGCCTTTTTTCCAGGAGTGGAAGGAGCGTTATGGAAATAGAGACGACTCCACTAGAAACAGAGTTGTCCACACAGACCAAAAAGAATCCAGCTTCTCCGAGACTCATGCTAATAGGAGTAAGTTTTGTGGGGTTTGGAGGGAGTTTGCACTGGGTTGGTTTATAATATCTGGTCTTAGAGGTGTACAGTGTAAAAGTGTACATTTAGCTTCAAAGAGATTCCTTTTTGTCTTAGATAATGTGCTGATATATTCCCTTCTGTGGCACAGTGCCATCTTGCCCATTAAAGACATCTAAAAGAGTCATGTGTTTCTTCTCATGTTCAACACTTCAAGTAATTGAGGCTGGAGATTTTGGCTGGTCTCAATTCCTTGATCCGTGTCTGGGGGACATAGAATGATTGAAATAGAGTAGCAGTTGTCAACAGAAAGGATTTTTTTAGGGTATGTCTTGAGGTTGAGAGTTTCAAATCTTAAAATTTATCTCTTCTAGTTGCACATGAACCCACTGACTGGAATAATGGAATAATCAGATAAAAGTTCAACAAGTGCAAAGCAAATAACATATCACATAAGTATACATGCTCATTTAAAAATATCTTTTTTTTTTTGTGGGTGCACTAAACTTCCAAAAAGTTGATCTGTCACAGTGTCAATGTTTTTTATGTATTTTATATTATCTTGTAAACTAACAAGTGAGAATTGAAAGTGAAAAGAAGGCAAAAGTGACAGGAAGTTAGCTTTGTGACAAATCACGTAGACTTTCTCATCCTCTTTACAAAGCTGGAAACCCATATTTTCTTTGGTAGACTAACTGAAATTGTATTAAATTATATTTTAATGTTAGACATACAAATAAATGCCATTCCAACATCAAAAGAAGCCTTAAGTTCTAGCCTAGTAAAGGTGGCAGGGTGAACTGCAAAACAACTAGACTTCCTTAATTCACGAGATTGCCTCTTCAAAAAATCACAAACCACCAACAAAAAAAAGCTCCAGTTCTCTTAATGAAAGTGGGAAGTTGGGAACATGAGTGGATGATTGATATAAAAGTAAAGTTTGCATTTAACTACTCATTTTACGTTAACAAATTATTATTGTGTTCTTTTGAGTTTGATGTCTTCACATACTCCAAGGTTTTCATAGAGCAAATGAGTGTCTTTCCTTCTTTTCACATATTCAGCACTATCAAAATATACCCGATCAAATGGTAGGACCGAAAGAGATAGAATAGAACTCCTGCAGGATGCAGAACCTTTGGATTTTAACGCAGACTCGATTAACGATGATCCTCTTGAGTCGGATTCAGGAAGGTGAGGAATCATCTGTGTTTTGTACAATCAAAAGATACTAATATCTGCTGTCTTCTGACCTATGATAGCTGTATCAGATTGTTTCAAAGTGATAGTTTTATAAAAAAATATCTGTCATCTCACCTTGCTCCTTTCCTTTCTTTCCTCTCCATTATTTGGGAATGGAGGATTTCCAGTTTTTTAGAAGTGTCTGAGTAATATTTGAGTCTTAACATAATTTTGTATATTGGTGTAATCTGACAAATGCTGCCTATAAAACCAGAAGATTGGAAACCTGCATATGTACAGTATAAGGTTTTCTCTAATTTCCTGCAAAACTTCAGAAGCCTCACTTCATTTCCCTTTGTAAGAACAATCACCAAGGGCTGCAAGGAAGAAAACTGTACCAGCTATTGTAGGACTGCACCTGGGGATCAGATTTGGGAATGACTGAAGTAAATAAAAATCTGAACTGCAGTATATTTCTGTCTATAATAGAGAATTCTGTGTGTCTGTGGGTGTGATTGCAACACCAAATTCAATTCCCTTGGTCATGAAATAGAGTATCTTACATAACTGTTAAGCTCTTATTATATTCAAGAAGCAAGTAATACATTTTTGGGTACTTTTTTTTTATCTAACTAGTTACGATGTAGAACCATTTAATGATAAATAATTTTAAATTTCATTGTAAGAATTTGCATCTTAAATTCTTTGCTGCTAGAGCTAGCCTACCCAATCCAATGAAATGTTATAAATGGCTTCAGTTGGCTTTAACATCAACAAATAAATGCCAGTTAAAAACATGAAAATAATGCTGTTAAAAGACATTGCCAGGTTTTACAGATCGATTCAGCCATGTTATTTTTTTTTATTAACAACTAACTTGTCTAGTCTGGTGTCACCACATTTCCAGAGTTGGTTCATTTTAGCCACTAGACTTAAAAGAGGAACGAGCCTAGCTGTTTTGTCAGCTGTTGATTTCTATACAGTGTGAAAGATATAATAACCTACAAAAATAGGACTATGCATTTGTAATTCTGTTGGACAAAATATTTTTCAAGTACAGTATCTGAAGTCCCTTATGTACATGGCAGAGTGGAAGTTCTGAACTTTTTCTTTTAAAGGAAAATCTGGAGATAAGTTAGCTTTCTTCTAGTGTCCTGCTTTTCATTTTATAGGGGTAGTAAATCAAGAACAATTACATATGAAATTTCAGGTACCTTAAAAATAGTGTTTGTGACATTGATTTTAAAATTATAGCTCCAGCAGTAATTACAGCATTCTAGGATGGTAAGAGCCCTAGGGACGTAGGTTCTGGCTTTGTATCTTTCAGGTTTTGGTACGTACAGTGGAGAGGAAGTACACTGTCCTTGCATTGGAACTTATTTGTGCTTCTAAAATGCTCTTAAAATATATTTGACCTACAATTTGCAAATTTTTTTCCCCTGCTAATGATGCAGCCACTGGCTTTCATTATATTTGATACTACATTTCTCCTAGGAATACCCATTGAGATTTTCTGTTAATCACCAAATCTACTTTTGGGTACTGTTTTATTTTGTTACAAAGAAAAAGAAAGAGAAAAAGAGAAAGAAAAAGAAAAAGAAAAAAGATCCATTCAACAAGAGCTTCTTTCCTTTGTGTCAGAAAATAAAGTTATTTAAGAGTCCCAGTGTTCGTATCACTGTATTCTTGGTAACGTGAGATTTAATTTAATGTCTATCCATTGCAACAAATTCTCATAGAAACATTAGAACTTCAGATTCTGTAGTTCATTAAGTAACAATGAATGTTAAGGAGTAGCAGTCCAGTGAGACTTACATGATTTTATGAGTCTGTTTTTCTATGTTATGTGATACTTTTTCATATTTAAAATTGATTCTGCAGGTACCAGCCTGGTGGAAGATACCTGTCAATGTCTCGAAGCAAAATATTTGATGATGTCTAAACTCTTCAAAGCTGAAGGAAATTCAATGGAAATGTATTTCCTACTCACTGCTTGAAAAATACTGTATGTACAGTATATCACTGAACCAGAAAAGACGTTCGAAAAAAAAGAAAATGAAGGAACAACTTTGGAAATGCATCTCCAGGAAAACTTTACTAGTTATGACAAGAATATGCTTCTTCTGTTGTAGATATTGTTGTGCATCAGTGTGGGCTTTTGTGTCATGACCAAAAGGAGAAACCTATTAATTAAGTTAATAGAGAGTAAACTTCATAAATATACCTGGGTCTCAACTTGAACTATAACACTGTAAGTTTTAAGAAGGGGATATTTTGGAAGGAATTCTTTTGTATTTTAACAGATGCTGCGAGAGCATCTTAATGCATCCAAAGTGCAGTTATATCAATTACTATACTAAACACTTTCTATAATTTTTCTATTTGAACTTTATGCCTAGTCCAAAATCTATGGAATTAAATTAAGGCTTCTTTTGGCTTCAGTGGAATTTAAATGAGATTGTGTATGAGCTTAAAGTTGGGATGGCAGACTGTTTTTCATAAAATCATAAAATACATGTTCCAGTATTTAAAGGGTGGCTACAAAGAAGATGGAGATCTCCTTTTTACAAGGAGTTACATGGAAAAGATGAGGGGTCATGAGGTACGAGTTATTTCTGGAGAGATTCCACCTGAACAAAAGAGGAAAAAATTTCACAATGAGAACAGTCATCCATTGGAATAATCTTCCCAGGCAAGTGGTAGATTACCCAACATGGGGCATTTTTAAGAACTGGCTGGACAGAGTGCTGGGCCATCTTGTCTTACATGGTGATTTTGCCAAGAAAAGTTGGACCAGGTGATCCTTGAGTTCCTTTGCAGCCTGGTATTCTATGATTCTATGAAATATGTTGGCATAAATTTGGAGCAAGTAGTATTGGTCAAGAGAGGCTGTATTATTTTTTTTCCAACATTGTATGCAGATAAATGATTTTAGCATGTGTAAATAGTTGAAATTAATATGGACTAGATTTTCACTGTCATATGTGCAATAGCAAGAATACATTATCAAAGATACAGTGTCTGCTTAAGATTTTTGCAATTGTAACAGCTGAAAATCTTGGCACACTAATGTTTTTGTAACTGTAAAAGAAATATGTGAAAATTGAGCTAAATGCTGAAACATTATCATTTTCACAAACCTCAGGCACGGCTTCAAATTGTAGAGTATTTCTTTAAAAGAAGGGAAATGCTTAGCATGACTAGATAATGGTAAACACTTTTAATATCCCAAATGTCTGATTGCATTATGTATTGTTTTTAAGGTGCCTGTATTTTGCAGTAAGTTGTTGCAAAACAAATAATGCTCGTTCATTTGAATGCCATTCAGAAATGCCAATTATTAAATGTAAAAAAGCTTCACATTAATTTCATTGGTGTAGATACATTTTTAAACCGTAGTTAGTGGAATGAATCTTCAAGTATAATCATAAGCTAGAGGATGTGGTCAAACTCATGGTGTCTTTGGAAATTTGATTAATTTAAAATGTTGCTTTATTGCAGTTTGTCTTAAGTCTTTGCCACTTGGGAGTTTCCTTATGTGCTTTTTGCAAAGTTATATTGACAATGGAAAGAGAACATGTTTTTATCATAAATTATTGATCATGCTTAAGAAACAGACATCCCTCAAAAGCAGCTAGGAACTAGTAATTCTGAAAAGTAACTTTTCATGAATGAGATGTTATACTAATTTTTTTAAAATAGTCTTTGTTTCCTGAAGTAATTGTTAATGGGGATCTAACTACCTCCTGTGATTTAGTACATCATGTGTTCTAACAGTAGTGGTATTTGTAAAATATTGATCTGCCTGTTACAAACACTGAACTGTTACTATGAAGGAGTAAAAATACTCTGTTGATATAAATATAATTATGTCAATAAATTGGCAGACATAAAATAATTGTCAGTTCTGTTCTTAGGTGAATACACTTGACAACAGCATGCCCACATGTATTCAAGCTCATGCAATTTCCAGGTTACCTGTAAGGAGGCACTGTTTGGTTTTTCTTAGGTTGGGTATTTCGTGTATTGTAAAAGCTTAATCAGAATCTTATGACTGTATCAGAGAATCAAAGTTGAGAAAAACAAGGCTTTTCACTCAAATTTTCTTTAGCAACTTTATGTTAGGACCTCTTTATTTCAGATCTTGGAAGTGGTATCCTAAATTCAGCCTTACGTTTAAGGGGTTGTGTATGTTCTTAGTCATCCATCTTCTTAGATGATTTGATATTTCTTTTTTAAAAATTTCTATCTAATTGCCCAAAAGCTCGTATGTAAAAACCTTTGGATGAACTAAGGTTCAAGTTCTTTGGTTAACTTCTGAAATGTCACTACAAAGGGATCTAATTAAGTGCTAATGGGAAAAAAATATAGATGGAACTTTTTTTTTTTTTCAGAATACTTGTGAACTGTCCTGACCTAGTTGCTATTAAGCCTTCTTGGGGCCTGGTTTTTCCCCTGCCAGGATTCAACTGAGTGGTTGCAACTAGAATACTCAGTGGAAACTTGTGATCTGGATTTTACAGAGAAAAGCTAACTAGTCCCTAGTGTAAGCCCTCTGTGCAGTTTTCATTGGGATACAATAACTGGGGAGTTGACTGTATAGATTAATGGCAGTGCAATTTCAGTTGTTAACACAGAAATTACAAGCATATTGAGGTGGGAATCCATTGATCTTTTTTCAGTGTTGCAATGGAGTAATGGAATAACCAAGGGTTGGATTTTGAAAACATGAAAATTAGAGCTCTGAGAATCTTTCCAGAGTTCTCTGGGCTGTTCTTGGAGACCCTTGGTGTTTCGGTGTTACGTGCTTCCTGCATGCCGGATGTTTAAGTAAGAAGTTGGTAAGCGAGGTCGGGTTTCATTGATAGTGTTCATTGCTGACCAAAAGTTATCTTTTGCTCTAATTTTGTGCAGTTTGTTGGCCAGTTAAAGTGTCTTTTGAAAAACAAGTATGAGTTCTTATTACTGAATCTGGAAGACTTTCAATGAATAGATAATACAACTATCAAAGAACACTGTGGAAATAAGGAATATGCCTGCACAGCATTTGCTGTGTACCTGACCTAATCTCATTTGGTTACTGCTAGTACAGCTGCATGCCTAAGTTTTTACACCACTCCAGAGAGGCTGTAGACATCTCATCCCTGAAAACATTCGAGGTCAGGCTAGATGGTGCCCTGAGCAACTAATCCAGTTGAAGATGTCCCTGGTTGCTGCAGGGGGGTTGGACTGGATGACCTTTAATGGTGACTTGCAACCCAAATCATTCCATGATTCTGTCATGATTCCCAACCAGATTGTGGTAGCTCTTGGTGAGTTCTTTGCTTCTGTATTTCTAGTATAGAGATATACTATATCTCTAGTCCTAACAATACCACACCTAGAGAAAAAGTTAAAACTGGCTTTGATATGTTTAAGTAGTGACTGCACTGTAGGCTGATGGTGTTCTTACGTCACATTTGATGCTCCAGAGCAGGTAATTTAAAATGCAGCTGCCTTGAAAACTGTGCTTTTGGGAACTGAGTGTTGGTGTATTTAACCTGTCTGTATTTGGTCATATTTATTTGCAGCTAAAGAATGCCAATAATGAGTTTCTTTATTATTTCACTTTCTGCATGACTGAGCAGTTAGGGTATAGTTCCATTTCATAGTAATTTCTGCAGCTGCTTCTTCATTTGCAAACACAAAAAAACCACCAAATCATCAAAGAACTTGCCCAAGCTAAGTACAGATTAAAACTAGTGAAAAGATTCCATGCAAGTTGCAATCAACTTTGAAATGCAGGATGGAAACAGGAGCTACTTTAATACTGTGTCAGTGTTGGATTTCTTAAAAAGTGGTGAGAGCAGGAAGTTCTAGTTAAAACAACTAGATTTTTAGTTCTGGGTTTTTTTCAGGCATTTAAGTAGATACGTATTCTGATATCTGTATTGAGAAATGAGTCATCCACTTAGGAAAGGTGCCTCTCTTAGTAGTGAAATGAGGGGGTATTCTTATGAGGGAAGGTAAAGGATATGCCACCTCTAGTCTTTGCTAATAGTGACACTTTGGAAAAAGTAGGGTATGTTTTACTATTTAGGCATGATAATGTGTTAAGAAACAAAAAAATTTATACTATTGTAACTTTCACTGCTGGAAAAATGGTATATAATCTGCCTTTATTTTGCAATCAAGCACTTGTAAAATAGTCATTAACAGTATTAATGGGAATGACAGCTGCTGTTTTTTAATTATTATTGATATTTTAAAACATTAAAGTGATTTTTGCATATGAGGTATTTAAAAAGTAATCAGTCTGATTTTCTGTAATTATAATTTGTATTTTGTTAAATTTATCTTGTAATATTGTAAATACTATGTGAAAATTACAGTATTTTGTCCCAATTTTCATTATTACTGTAATTGTTTGCAACCTGAGAGGCATTTACTATACCAAATAGAGGTAACTTTATGAAGGAAAATTTTTAGTGGGGCTTCTTAAAGAAATCAGACCTATTCATTACAGAGAGACATTTGCATCTTAATTATTAACCAAAACACTAGTCAGGGTATATATTGTTTCCTGGCTTTTAATTTTTCTTTAAAATTCAGAAAACGTGTTTTTCAGAGCAACTTATTTGTGAATCTTGTAAACTTTCTGGCACTTTTATATTGCTTTTCTCTAATGGGTTCTGCAGGAGTATGCACTGCTTCGTGGCAGTTTTCTAATACTAGCTGTGCCTCTAACTAAGTAGTCTAGTCTGAAGCTGAGACACTCCTACATCATTTGATTATGTTAACAGAAACAGCATTCCTAGCAAAAAAGCACCTTGAACTAGATCCCTTTCTAATGCATTAATTGCTATCATTATGCTGCATTGTATTTCATATCTTCTGTTTCACTCGTGTTCAGCCCTATCAGGTTTATTTTTCGTTTCTGTTAAAAATGCACTGGAATATATTTCTCAGCATGGTTTTGTGTGCATGTGTATGTTTCAGCTGTAATTGGCAGGCAATAATAATATGCAACTTCAGTTATTTCTTCAGGATAATGTTGTTATATTTGACTTATTCCTGTGAATTACAGTAGCATCAGAGTGATAACTTACCTGTCACTGTAGGAATTGATTATTTGCTATAGAAGTAAGTTGTATTTCTATAGACATATCTGAAAGACAAGGGAATTTATTTGTAAGCATAGGATTAGTAATAGAACTTCATTCTCCAGTGTGTATCAAGATAAGCTGTAGGAGTGCTGCTTATGGGTAGACTCTCTTCTTTTGCCTTATGATACAAGTATGTGTGAATAATACTTTGTTTTGAAATTCACTGGGAAGCACTCTGTAGAGCACTCTGTAGTGTTCTATATTACTGTTGTATTTGGTATATTTTTGAAATGTGTGTTAGAATATCTAGTGAAAAAATTAAGTTGGCATGAAATAAATAATTTCTGCAATAAATTTTCCCTGGTGTATTTCAGATACTCATGCTAGTCTGAAGTGCTTTTTGATAGTGAACATCTGGAGAAATTTGACCTATTTCTTTTTTCCACATAGAAATTAAGTTTAGTTTAGATGACAATCCAACCTTACTTTGGTCATCTATTTTTATCTTCTTTAGAGCAAGTTAAAAAGGCAAATAGAGAGGAAGCTTGCATACCTAGGTTTGTCATTGCCAGAGTGTGAGGATGAGACTTGGAGCCACACTTTGGACCGGTACCTTTACTGACAGGTCACACCAGGTGCGGAAGTGTGAGCAGATTCTGTGACTGCAGGGAGAGGCAGAAGCACAGCCAGACTGGCTGAAGATTCCTGCAGCACCTGGAGGAAGCCTGTGAGCAAACCATGTATGCTCCTGGGGCTGATGAGGCACTGGGCATTTTTGTGTGGCATAAGGTGGGATGGAAGGTAGGGATCCTACATGTCTCCCTCTTTTCCATAAGCAGTCAAATTAGAACATAATTCCTTCTGGATGTCCCCATACATTGGTGAGAACAGAAGCAAGAGACTGTATGAGGAGACAGGTGAAGTGAAGAGGGAGTTAAAAATTAATGTTTTCTTCCAGTGATTGCATATTTATCACTTTCTTCTTCCCTACCCAAAACAAAACAAACAAACAAACAAACAAAAGCTTTCTCTATACAGCTACAGTGGCAGGATGTTTCTATGATTCCATTTTTTTCTGATAAAGTGGCTTTTTTTTAGAGGAACAGAAGTATCTTCTGGATGTTGTAAATAACCCGAGTAGCAATTCATCTTTTTAGCAAATAATATATATAAGAGCTAAGACTGGTTTATTGCTGTTTACTTGTTTCCCATATTTAATCAACTGCTGGTTTAAGTGAGTTGCAGGAAATACTTTGCACAACCAAGATCAATCTGTGCTATCACTGCAGTAGCAATTTCTTATCACTGTTTGTAAAGACTCCTCTTGTCACACCACTTCTGGGACTATCACCACTCTCTGCTGCACTAAAAAGTGTCATTTCTAAATCCTTTTGTTAAACATTTTTTATATCTGTGGGTTGAGAATAATGTAGTATATGAATGATGCTAAGGAAGATTAGTAACAGAAAGCTCAATAGACCAAGCTGAGCCATCTGTCACCGGCTAGTGGATAGCATTTTCTCTGTCCTTAGGAGAAGAGGTGGGAGTAGCAGAATGATCTGTGTCTGGTTTCAATTTTTTCCAGAGACGGTATGGATGCCAGAATAGTTAAACGGTGATAAGTGACCACTGTAAGCTTAAGAGTTTGTAGTTCAAAGGAGAGAGTTGTCCTGTATGAAATATTAGCTTTCCATTATTCACAGTCAGATTTTTAATTGCACAGAGGGCCATAAAAATGCTGTTGTTTAATTATTAGCAGTTGCTAATGCATGCTCCTTGCATTTTAACTATTGAAATAACGTTTGACTGACTGAATTGTCAGCACTGTGAATTAACATTGCCCAGCCCTTCTCACTTTAGCTCTGCTTGCACAGTGCAGTGGTGTGCCTGCCACGCTGTGTTGCTTCATCCTAGTCTCTGTTCTGCATGATAAAGATCTTAACCCGTTCTCTTCATAAACATCCTATCTTTTGTATAATCTTGTTATGTGTTGGTTCACAACACACCATTGCCTTCAGGCTTTTTTGAGAGCCTTATCAAAGCCAAAGCAGGCCAGGGCTCAACTTGAACAGAGGATAGTTTTGCTTCCTCTCTCAGGAACTTGACCTGAGGTACAAAGATTCAGCTCATAAACAGAGGTTGGGTATTGCGGTGGTTTATGAACGTGGGTTTTGCATGAACACAAGAAAAGCTTTCAGATTTTTCCCACAAAAACAGCTTACCTGTTTAAAGGTGTGTGTTTTGAGTCCCAAAGCAAAAACCTGCAACTGAAGTAGTGACTAGACGTACTCTGTGGACACCAGAGCATTTGATATACAAGTGAACACTTAAACAAGTCGCTGTCAAAGGAAATTGTTTCCAAAGCAATCAAGATGAAATCCCATTTATTCTGAGTAAACTTTAAAAAAAAAGGCTGGATGCTCGTGGGATTTCTTCTGGTGTGTCCTGTGTTCCTCTTGTCCCCTGGAGGCTGGCTTCTTCTATAAGCACTAGTGCTCCTGTGAAAACATCATGCTTTTAGTTCTACAAGATGCAAAAGCAGTTTACTCATCTGACATGTTTTGGGGAGCACACAACATCTTTCAAGCCCTGGTTTCACAAATAACTCGTGAGCCCACTGCAAGAGGCCTGGGCTTGTGGTAGCCAGACTGACAGAGCAACAACCCCTCAGAGTGCACATGGGTGGCTTGCATCCATCTTGCAGCATGTGGAAAGGAATGAGGCAAAGTGAACCCGGGGCAGAGAGAGATGGAAGAAAGGAAGTGGGTTGAGAGGCAAACAAAGCGTGGGAGAGAGAGTGCTTCAGTGGTGGTGGTGAGGAAGGTGTCATCTCTGTCAGCTCCTGGGGTAAATTTACACTTTTTGCTACCCACAGTCTCACCTTGAATTTTCTGTAGGAAGGAAATCTGATAGCAACGAGCTGACGACTGGCCCCTGAGATCTAAGAACACATAGTTTTAACTGCAGAGCAGCAATGAAACCCTATGTTGGGGTCAGTACTGTGCAACCACCCTGTAGCTTTTGCCTCTCACTTCAGGTATCTAACCTGAGCACAACACACAACTTTAAGAGTCCCCACACAAATAAAAATAAGGAGAGAGGGAATTGGGGAAGAGATTGAGAATGTGAGCAAGCATGCTGCAAACCAGAGCACTAAAATGAAATAAAGGTATTTCTTGCATTGTTGCCTCTGGGAGACAGTTCAGTGATGGGTTGGGAAAACAGTTTCTGAGAAATAAAACAACGATGTTTTGGGAAAACAGACAAAAGTTGGGCTTTCTGGACAAATAATTAAAACATCCTTACATACCAGCAGAAACTTGTCAGCTCTGAACAATAAATATTGCAGAGACTGTGGCTGCTGGCTTGAGTGGTCTCCAGAGCTGATGTGCTGTAGAACAATAGCCAAGCCAATGCAGAACAACACAGCTTGGATCTTCAGGCTGAGGGGAGCAGGAGGGCCAGCAGCATCTGTCCCAGGCAGCCACAGAGGTGGGAGCAGTCTGCTAGAGGGGGCAACAGCATAAACTTTTAATCAGTGTCCTCACTTGTCATTGCTGAGTGATTTGGAACAAATTTAGAAACCTTAAAAACACTTCCAGAAAATTGGAAGGACTTACTTCCTGATTAAACAGACATTTGTTGAAATGGAGCAGAAATATAATCAGAAATCCAGCCACCAGTTATCAGGAACAATAATTACTGCTGAGCCCTAGGAGTTAAGAGCTTGATTCTGTTCTGATTGCAAGGAAGACAACCTTTGTCACTAGTAGTAACAGACCGTATCTTACATGTTTATTTCACTGGGAACTATTATAGAGGTTGCCTGAATGCAGTAGTATATTTGAATAACGTATATTTGAATATGAAACCAATCTTTAGATTAGCTGTATGTACTAGCTATTTGAGTCCTTAGCTAGTTGATGCTCCTAAGGGATTCAGCCTGCAGTTTTTAATGTGGCAATTTGACCTCATCAACCACAGGGCAAGGTGATACTTCATTTGCTTTGGGCTAGATTGAGCAAACCAGAATTCCTCTGAAAAGAGCCTGTTCAGTGATCAGTCTGAAAGTAACTGGCCCAATGTCACAATTAAGAATCCCTGAGTGTTTGAGTTTTGCTATGAAGTCTTCCGGCACTTGCAGAACAATAAACCATTCCAGTCAGAGTAACAATTCTTTGGTTCTAACAGTACCAATGTTGGGTTCATTCTATGTCCTTGGATACTTATGCTTTCTGGTTATTTTCTCATACCTTTATGACAGGAGCTAAAAAAGTCTCTGCTGTCTGCTACTTTGACTTTTGCCACATAACCTGTAGGGGCAGGGAAGCAAGTGTTGCCCTATTTATATTCAGAGAGTTGTTAATGCCATTTAAAGAAGAATAAAAATTAAAAAAATAAAAATTTAATAAATAAAATTAAAATTAAAAATAATATAATAAAATAAAATCTAGGAAGTCAGATTTGCATTGAATTTCTTTTTTCTTTCCGTGTTGATATTTTCAAATTTTTTCTGTTCCCAACTTTCTACTATTACTGATCAGAGAAGCAGAAAATGTTCCTTCACAGGACTTCAGAAGTCCACAGCTAAGTAGGAGTGAAATACTGAAACACAAGACAGAGCACTGCCCGTGGCAGCATATGGCCTACTATCAGTAGAGAAATTTGCTACAGAGCACACTGTATTTTTCTGCAGCAGAGCAGGAAGGATTAAAAGCATTAGCCAAACTTCTCCAAGGAACTGGGGTCTTTGAGTATAATATTGGTATGCCAGTTGACTCCTAAAACTTGGATAAGGGCTGAACATCCGTCTATTGTGTGGGAGAAAAAGCAAGACTCTTTAACTGGGAGCTGGGTTTTTTTGAGCAATTTAATTGCTGCTTTCTTGTCAGGAATACAGATCATAAATTCTTTACATTTTAATGATTTAAAATTAACAAATTTGAACAAATTTTCAATTAATCTTGTCGAAAAGAATAACAAAACCTTTTTAAAAAATCAACTACACACTAATGCTTCTGGACTGAAAGACAAAACAAAACATCCTTGATGGTTATTTTCACTGAAACCCATGCTTGATCAGTGTAATGATCCTTTCATCTTGCTCATCAGGTGAAGAGTAGTCAGGAAGTATTTATCAAGCCCCCAAGTAGTGTCCCAGGTTTTACACTGACTCTAAAAAGATCTGGGGAAGACTAGAGCAGAATTCACCAGGATGGTTCCCACCTCTCCTCTTACCTTGCAAGAGTGAAGGAATGGAATGAGCTGTTTAAGATGGGCAGGAGTTCAGTGTTTTTTCTAGTTTGGATCCAAGTTTTGACAGCTCAGAAGAGGCAGATGTCAGGAACTCCTAACTCAACACATTGTCTCTTTCCAGGAAACTTCTCTACTAGGAAATTCCCTGGGTCAGAGTCAATGAATTTAAGTGCTTTGTAAACTCTGCACAGGAAACCTCGTACCACCCAAGAGTTCCTCCAGTACATTCTCTGACTTCTGAGATAAATAGGTAGAGAATTGATGCTTTACCCATGCTACCCTCAGAAGATTTCTAATGCTGATGGCCAGGGACATCCCAATGATAACTCCAAAACCTTGAGAGAAAGTACCACACTGCCTAAATAAGAGCTGGAGTGTGTTGTGCTTCCCTTTGTTTCCACATGCCTCAGTTTGGGTAACAGCCCTATGCTGAACTGTTGGTGATTGTTAAATAGAGAAGTACACTGACCTGAACTTCATGCCTAAAAATTTACTGTGTTTTATTCAAAGCAGAAGATCCACCAGGGAAACCCTTGGATTTGAACTGCAGGTCTTGATTCTATTAATGTTTTTATCTAAAAGTCTGCTTTCTCTTGCAGCATTGGCTTTTCCAAGGAACAACATGGTAAAGAACTAAGCATGTATGGGGAAGGGCGAGAACTCCTACTAAATGACCTGTGCTTCCTCCTACATAAATTCAACAAGAAATCTGAATCTATTGTGGAGTGAAACTGACAAATAACATTCTCTGTCGTGACTATATAGATCATGTTAGATCTCATAGATTTTCTTTTTCTTACTAGGTTTAGTCCAGTGCTGAACCACAAATCAGGCAGACTGCTCAAGCTATTCAGAATGAACAAAAACAAAAATCAAATTGGTATGCATTTGGAGCTGGTTAGAAAACTAGGAGGAAAAATTCCAGAGTTCTGATGAAATCTCATTCTCCAATAAATGCTTAATTCTCAATTCACAGAGCTCAGCTTGCATCTTTGTGCACAGTGAAAGGGCAGGTGCAATCAGACAGACTTAATCACAGGCTGATGTAATCTGAGACACCTGAAAGTACATTAATAGCTGTTCAGAATTACAACTCATTAACCAGCTCAGACATGGTACAGTCCATTTTTCAGAGGAGGTTGCTAAAAGCAGGCTGAACATCTGCATGTAAGTGCAGGCCTGGGCTTGCTGGCAGAGGGCAGGAAAGGCAACAGAAAGCAGCTGAGTATCCAGATGTTAATTTCACAGAATCATAGAATTTTACAATGTTAGGGGTTGGAAGTAACCTCTGGAGATCATCGAGTCCAACCCTCCTGCTGAAGAAGGATGACCTAGGGCAGGTCAAACAGAAACACATCCAGATGGGTCTTGAAAGAAAACAGAGAAGACGACTCCACAGCCTCTCTGGGCAGCCTGTTCCAGTGCCCTGTCACCCTCACAGTAAATAAGTTTTTCTTCATGTTGAGGAATAATTTTCTATTTACTTAACATATTCTTTTGCTTTCAAGACCCTGTCCTTGCTGCTCAGCTCTGCACCCACCCCTCTGAAAGTCCATGCAAGCTGTGCACCTGAAGAGTAGCCATACTCAGGTAGGATGCTGAATTTCAAGGACCAAGTTGCTGCTGAGTGAAAATTCGTTCTCCAGTGCCCGTGTCTGCATCATGTGCTGGCAGCAGGGACTGTGCCCACAGCCCCACTCCTGTGCAGAGCCCTTTGTCTCTTCTGCATTCCCCACTGGCCCCTGGAGATTGATTTACAGAATAAAGATAGCAGACAGAGGAATTGTCGTGTTCCAAAGGCTGGAAACATGAAGATTCTTGTTGGATCCCACATTGACAAGGTAAAGATAACACCATATTGGGTGCAACTACACAATTTTATTGAACACAGACAGAACTAGTAGGCATTAAAACTATAGTTATTAGCCTAATCCTACGGATAGAGAAATGACAAAGAAAGGATGTGAAATTAAAGCATCACCCAAATGTAGCGGTAGAGAGTGAGAGAATGAGAGAGAACGGAGAGGAAAGTCACCACCCAAAGATCCATTGGTCTCATGGCAGAGAAGTGGCAAGGGGCTGGGATGGTCCCATCCTAGGAGAAGGGTAAAGGGTTAGAGTCTTTCTTCCGTCTATGGTATCCATGTCTTGCTGTGCCACAGCTGCTAAAGTTCCCTTGAGTGGTCATCTCAGTTGTAGTTTGCCATCTGCTGCGTCAGCAGAATTAACAGTTTTTGGGTAGGTGTTTTCCCCTAATTTTCTCTCCTAATTAACAGTATCCAGCCTGGGTCTGTCAAGGAGCTGTTTTTTCTCATACTTTATTACTTCCCTCTTTTCTCTCCTTGGGCTGCCTCTTTGCAAGCTTTCAGTCTTCTTGAGCCAATACATCCTTCATCCCGCTTGTCAGAGAAAAATAAATCCACCTGCAGGATTCTATGGCCTGAGGTTGTAGGCTAGTCCTACGTAGAGCTCCAGGCAACATTTCTTTCCCCCTTCCCCTCTTCCCCCCTTACTGTATGCCAGTTGCTGGGGGGTTGGAGGGGTGGGGTAGTGCTTCCAGTTGCCAATTGTCGTTTAGGCAAAGTCTGACTGGAATCTCACAGAAATGCTATATTGTCACTAAGTCAATAGTTTTGAATCACCAAATGATTAAGTAAGCAATGTTTCCTGCTTGTGTATTAATGTACAATCAGTGGCCAGATAGGAGACACAGAACACACACAAAGCCTTGCACAACCTATGGCTTAGTTTCAGGAAGTACTGACCGATGGAAGATAAGCTGCCAGCCAAGATGAAAAAGTTATTGCTCTAGTAATTGCCTAGAATTTTTTTCTGCTCTAGTCAGGAATTGAAGCACATCTTCATTACTGCTCAGTATTTTATCTGTGGGCATAACACAGCTCTCTCTCTATTTCCCACCTGCTCTTGTACCAACTTGCCATCAGCCCTGCCCCTTTGTGTAGAACTGGATGCTGCCAGAGGGCCAGGGAGCATAACACAGGCGAGTTTTTTACCCCTAGAGACTTTACCAGTACACCAGTTCCTTATCGAAGTGTTACACTATGTCACTGGTAATGTTTGTGACCTTCTGCAAGCAGTATTGTTAATAGCTGTGTCTAGACAGGGTGATTTTTGCTCAAGGATGTTTAGCCTTTTCAGTTTTCTTCTTGCTGCAGATAAATACAATCACAGCGTCTCCCCAGCGATTCTCACTATCAGCGGATCTTCAAAGTGGCGATTAATCAGCAGGAAAAAAAACGGGCTGGCAACTTGTTTTGTCTTTTGGGTTGGTGTTTTTTTGTGTGTGTGTTTGTGTGAAAGGCAATCAGCAGGCTTTGACTTAAGAGTCTCCTGATGTGTTTTTAGTAAAGGATTGAGCCAGTAAGTTTCAACCCTGTCAACCACAGAGCAGAGAAGCAGGTTATCAAGATTAAGCCATGGCCAGTGCTGGCAAGGCAGTGCTGCAAACCTCCTGCAGACATCCCCAGGACCAGCCCGAGGTGTCTCCTGCCCCTAGGCAGCCCCTGTGGGCTGAAGGGAGAGGGAGGCATTGTGTTAAAAAGAGATTAAATGAAAGGACGTTTACAACCCGGTGGCAATCGCCCAGGGAAGCAGTGTAATTGCAGGTTGGGCCAGCCGCAGCCACCAGTGTCACCTTGGAGACCATCTGGTAAACTCCAGGCCTCCCAAAAAAGGGGGCGGGCGAGGCTGCTGGGTGTAAACAAGTCAAACGAGATGAACAAGGAAGCTTGCTAAGGCCTTGAATCCCCTCTGCTTGCCACCTGAGCCCAGGAGTGTGGAATCAGGTGGGGCACATCACTGTCCCAGCCCCCCAACACCTCCAAAATCCTGAGCAGAAACCTAAGGTGTAAGATAGAAGTCCAGGTAAAGTATTTTCTTCTCTCTTGTTTGGTAGTTCGCCGTGAGCTTCTCTGATCAGTTGAGCTTACAGCTCACGCAAGAGTATTTTTTTTTAAAGACACATATATAATTATAGATCTATTTTGAAAAAAACACAGTATATATACGTGTGTGTGTGTTCAAAATGCCAGGAGCAGTAATGCTGTTGCACCTACTGGAAGATGGGAGCCGGATGATTCTGGGGATGGTGAGGATGCAGAGGGGGGGCTTCAGGCTGCTACAGGGGGGTCAGTGGAATTGGGATGCCAGATTTTTTAGGGCGGTGTTTAGATGATTGTTCCAGTACAGGCCTATTGTTCCAGGAGCCTAGAGTAATGCAGAGCCTGATGTGTGTTTCTGTCAGTCACACTGGGGTGTTTTTGAGGATTTTTACAGAAAGGTCTTGAGTTGATCTGAAAGATTATGCATAAACAAATGGTGCTGAGAAGTAACACAGATTAAAGCACCAGGCTTAAAAGGATGGAAAGGGCTCTGGTTGCCTAAGGTTTTACTAGAAAGACCCAACCCAAAATTTCAGGTTTTGTATTTGTTAAGAAGAAAAATGCAATCATTTTTTTTCAGCCTGGACAACAAAACATTGTCCATAGAAAACAACAGTTCTGAGAATGTGAGGTACTGGAATTGCTCAGAGCTCAGACTGCAGACAAAACAAGACTCTCTGAATTAAATTTACCAGCCCTTTTTTCATTTCACAGTAGGAGACGTCTGATGTTCCTGGAATAGATGTAAAGATTGAAACCATGCAAAATTACAGTTATGCTATTTTCTTACTTTACTAATGATTATTAATACATAAAAATTTTGTCAGATACACAGAGCACAGTTATATTCAGCAAATCCTGAGTATATCTCTAAATCACATTGTCCAAAAAGGAGCAAAAGCAAAATGAAAGGAAGTGAATCACTCTGATTCCTCCATGACTGTGCTCATTCAGAATCTGTTTTCTCACAGGTATTTTCTGGCAGTACAGTATAGTGTTTTAACATCCTGGGAAGGGTTTAAGTCTTGCCTAAACAAGCAGCCAACCGAAATAGGAAAGTGACAGACATGTTACTGTGGACCAGGCTCATGTGTACGAAGGTTTATACTTAATTGGTTTTCTGTATTTGTTGAATATATAGAAAGAATTCTCAAATGCATACGGCTGTGTGCTGCAGAAAGCAGGTCATGTTTAAGAGGATCTATTGTAATGCTCATTTAAGTGAAATCTCTTTATGAACAGACTTTAATTACTCAGTTTTATATAACACCGTGGTGTTGACAGTTTTGTTGAACATGCTAGGGAATGCAGATTAGCAAAGACCAAGAGAAATATTTACTGTTCTTACTGTGTTTTTAACCTTGATACATGGGGAAAAAAAAAAACATTATCTCTGTCTGTGACATAAATGAAATTATTAGAGAAGTGTGTTACAGCTGAGAAGGAATACTGGAAAAAACTGAAAAGTTCAGGAAGAAAAGCAGAATTATTTAATATCAAGAAACTCATTTTGTAGCTAACAGTCCTAAGCGCTGTCTGTTTACTTAGCCGAAGAGGGATTAAAGGGGGCTTTAAAGTATATTCTGTACAAATGCAAATTATACTTTCATTTAATAAATGAAAGGGAAAGCATCTACAGATGGGAGAAATTTGCACTGGATACAAAAAACATATTTTAAGAAGAAAATTATCCAATAATGGAGCAAGTTAGCCCATAGATGGTGAGTTCTCAGCTGGAAATGGTTCCCAGTGTAGAAGCAAACTGTGTACTTACTGCAGGGATAATTCACTATTGGCCAGTTTTAGTGGCTATTATTGAGGTACAGGAGATCATAATAGACACCATACCAGATGATCTCTCCCTAGCCTCAGTTCATGAATCTCACTGCAATGATGATTTGATGCATATATTTCCAGTACACTGGAAATGCCTCCACTGAGCCTGAGAGCTCCTGCTCTGCACAGTATTCATTTCTGTAGAGTTTTGCAGCATACAGTGGAGACAAATTATGTTACCACTGGTCTCAGGCTATGTTTGCATAGCCTTTATAGGTCTATATAAATACACAACATAGTATAGAGATGTGGAGGCAACCAGGTGAACACAATCAGGTGTTGCCAGTGAGGAGGAGGAAGGCATGAGCTCCTGTTAAGCCCACCTGTGCCCAATTAGGGCTGGCCCAAACTGCACATGAGCAGAACTGGGGGACCAATAAAAGGTGGGCTTCCAGAGGCGAGCTGGGTTCACTTCTCTCCAGCTGCCAGAGGAGGGGGCTGAACAGTCTGCTAACAAGAGCTCACCCTATACCCAGCTGTTGGGGCCAGCCCTAATTGGGCACAGGTGGGCTTAACAGGAGCTCACGCCTTCCTCCTCCTGACTGGCAACACCTGATTGTGTTCACCTGGTTGCCTCTACATAGAGATATACTACACAGTGCTATGGATGAGTTATGCGTTCTCTATATAGGTACATTGGCATTATGTATCTATAAAAGCAATAGTACATAATTCTATAATGTAAATGTGGTTTGCACTGTGTTATGTAATTTTGTATTCTTGCCAGCTGAACATCTCCCCTTAAGGACAGATCACTCTTTGCAGAAAACATTTTTGACTGCTGATGTCACATAGCTGTAAGGTCTTTCTGGTCACTCATTAATGAGTTCCCAGAAAAGCTTTGCTCATTCCAGATGAAGCAGAAGCTGAAATAATCTCTTCTCTATCGTGCTGGGCTTCTGCAATATGCTGCTACTGACACCATTTGGGGGAAACAAAACCACTTTATTTTTCTGTTTTTCACTGCCCAGCTGGTGTTGTCTAAAGGGCCTGCAAAAGGCAACACACACAATGGTACCAGCTGCTGTAGCCAGTGCTCCGTAGATCGGAGCAGAGTAGTTAGGAGGAAACAGTTTAACTCCATGCTTCTTAGAAGTTTTCTGCAACTGTTTCAGTTCATACTCCTGCATGTGTAATGGTAGTGAGAGCAAGTACATGTTCTGCTGGTGTCTCCTTACAGAGCTGCCCATCTTCTTCATCACCCCATCCCTGAGTACCCTCAGCGGAGCACTGAGTGTCCTCAGAGCCTGGGCTTTGCTGTAACTCAGCCAAGCCCACCTCTCACACACTGTGTCCTGGTCCTGTGGTGCTTTAAAGGATGGAAGATACTTTGGGGGCCTTCATGATCTGAAGACCCAGCATCCAGGCCAGTGTCCTGGTTTGGGCCAGGATAAAGCTAATTTTCTGTCTTGCAATTATGCTTTCAGCTAAGTCTCTCATAAGTACCTGTACTTGCTGAAATTAGCAGCAAGTTCCTCAGCCTGTTTCTGCATCTAGGACTGGTAACACAATGTTCATAGTTACAGCTAGAGAATAGTATGCAGAACCAAGGACACTGCTCAGTTCTGAGGAACATCTTATGCTCCCTAAAGAGAAAAGGAGTAAAAAGATCACACCTGCAGCACTCCTTTAGGGAGGAGAGGACAAGATAAATGACCCAAACTGACCAAACATAGTATTCCATCCTGTACACATTATACTCGGTATAAATTTGAGGGATCCTGAGGGTCAAACCCCTTCCTGTTTCTCCTTCTTTTGCCTTTTTTGCTCAGTCCTTTATTTTGCCCTTCTTCTCCTGTCCCTGTTTGCTTTGGCATCCTGGGAGGATTTCATCCATTTGTCTGTCTGTGGTCCTGATCCATCACAGCCTGAATCTGTGTGTTCCTGCCTCCAGCTGACCCCAGGAGTCCAGTCTGGATTTTCCCAGGTGTTGTGAGAGTTACTGGGGGAAAGGGAAGAGGAAACGTAGTATCAATTTTCCTGTATATTTGTATATATTTAGTAATTTTTTCCTTTTTATCATTACTGTTTCATTAAAGCTGTGTAGTTTCATTTCCAACCCATAAGTCTCTCTCCCTTATTCTCTCTATTTCTTTATCAGGGAGGGGAGGGGGATTAATAGAGAGCATCTGTTATTTGGTTAATTGCTGGCCCAGTGTTAAACCATGACAGCCAGAGAGCAGTGTGCCTAGGGACCAGGATTTGATGTGTCTCCAGAGTGTTAGTATGGGCACGGACAGCCCTGGTGCTTTTAGCACTAGGTGTGAATAGCCCCTGCCATCCTTGTCCAGACCATGGGTACTGCTCTTGGTGGGGCTATTGCAGTGTTGCAAGTCCACAGCCTGGTATTCTCACTTTTTATTCCACTATCTTCCTCTGAGGGAAGCTGGAATGCTTATGTGTCGTTGGCAGAGACCTGAAATTCTGGGATGCTGCCGGTGAATTGCATTTGTACCCCAGTTGTATTAAAATAACGCCAGTTGTTGTCTGTATGTGAGGTCAGGTCTTGGGGTGATCACTATTGCTCAGACATGCCATGGCATCTCCTGTCTCTGGATAACTAGGATTTGCTGACTGCAAGCCTGTCCAGGCTCAGAAGGCTCACTGCTCTCCTGGTTTCTCCCACCAGTTTTCACTGGGTTTTTACACTGTAAGCAGCAAATTATTACCCACACTTCCAGAGTTTCATCTGGGTTAAACAGAGAGTTGTTGTCTGAGGTCTCCTTCTGGGGTTGATGATCCATATAGGCAGTTTCCCCTTGTCATAGAAGGGTATAAGGAAAGGGATTAAAAGGTCAAAACAAGTCGTCTGAGAGAGTTGCCAGCATCTCATCTTGCAAGTGAGGGATCTGGGATGCTTCAAACCCATCATATAAAGTGGGTTTCAGCACTCTGCTTCATGTACATGACTCCACACCATATGAACACTCTGTTCTTCCAGATGGCAGGCACAGCAAGACATGACCGAGAGATGGCAATCCAGGCCAGAAGAAATTTGTCCAAAACCACTGACCCCATTGAAAGACTTCGCCTGCAATGTTTAGTGAGGGGATCTGCAGGCATCAAAGGACTTGGCAGGTGAGTTTAAGAAGTCAAATCCATTACTCAGCTTAATAGTTACAGCTGCAAGAGGCTTACAGGCTAAGCAGGGACCAAAATCTGATTGCATTTCAAATGCCACATCCCACAGAGCCTGGGCTTAGGGCTCCTGTGTTTTGGGACACAGGACTCACCTGCTCACCTCTTGAGGGACTAAAAACAGTGAATCCCTCAGAGGAAGGTTCTTTCTTGAGAACAAAAACAACCCCTGGCAGGGACAGGGGGAGAACATAAAATGTGTCTCTTTGGTATTTTCTCCAATTAGTATCTCAGTACTGAAGATTTTGTACTTCCTTTACTTCAGCCTGTAACTCTCTTGTGTGTGATAGTCTACCAACTGTCTCATTTATGGGAGGTGTCTAGACTCCTTCTGCAGTGACCCTGAGAGTGTGGGTCAGCCCACCCCTGAGAGAGGGGATATGAACCACAGCCTGAACCCTGCCCACAGCCTGAACCACACCACAGGGTGATCCTAGGTGACCAGCTGGAAATTCATCTATGTGCCCAACATTTGTAAGGCTCAATGTATAATGAATCTGAAGTCTCCTTCAGTTAAGGAAGCCTTCATTTCCTTTAATTTCAGCTGTGCAACAATCAGGCACCCGACCTAAGTAATCTCTGCTTTCAGTAAGTGTGTGGAATTTCTGTTGGGTTATTGTTTTACTGTTTTTTTCCCCCTCCTTTTGTTTTATACCTCAGAAGTCTGTACAAGGGGGAAATGTTATGTCAGTAAGTAATTTCTGAGCTCCAGCACTGTGCTAAACCACTGCAGCCTTCTCCAAGTTTTCCTATGCATTTTCCTCAAACTGCATGTTTTCCACAGAGTATTTCGGCTTATGGATGATGACAACAGCAGAACCCTCGATTTCAAAGAGTTTATGAAAGGATTAAATGATTATTCTATGATGATAGACAAAGAAGAAGCAGAAAAGATTTTCCAAACATTTGATAAAGATGGCAGTGGAACCATTGATTTTGAGGAATTTCTTGTTACACTGAGAGTAAGTCTGGGATATTGTGTTACTGCATTAAATGAAAAAAAAAAAAGCAAAGCCTAGAATTGTCGTTAGCTGAGCAGAAAACACTGCACTGTTGTTCTCCTTATTAATTTACTAGATCTACATCTCTGTTTTAAAAGGCAGTAATTCTTTAGAAGTCTGTATATTCTATTTATTTCCATCTAAATATGCTTCAGGGGAAAATCACGATAAACAACACCTCTGTGGGTGAGAGAGCTCAGAAGCCAACATATCTCTGCAATTTATTGTGAAGACATGAGGCTCCTCACAAATAGAACAGAATAGAAGAGTTACAAATAAGTGGTTGTTTTGTTTTGTTTTAATGAATCAATGCCTCGATTTATGTACCTAATCTTTCATATTGCAGTCTGGGTACTTGTGTGCTTCAACCTATTAATTTCACTTATTGGTCCATCATTTTATGGCATATCTCCTTTTAACACAAACTATTCCAGTGGTGTCTTTCTCTAATCAGCCACAATGTGAACGATTTTGATTGTATACTCCTGCTCTACTGAAAATTAAAAAAATTAAGAAAGAAAACTAACACTACTCGGAGTAATTAGTAATTTCTTGTCAGAAATATTTAAAATCAGTAGAATAGAAAATTGTTGCAAGTAGCATTTTCTCTCTTAGAATCCATTTACTATCATGTTGATAGATACTGAACACTCTTGATCACAGTGATTTTTTTTGTCCTACATTGCCCTTCCCAGCACATGTGCTCAACAGGCTCTCAGCAGTTTGCTGTCCTGAGGGCCTCGAAATAGGTTTGCTGTGAAAAACAGCAGTTATTTGAATTTGGAACTGGGCAAGTAGTTGCCAGAAATAAAATGATTATGTTAATTTTTCTTACAGCCTCCCATGTCAAGTGCAAGAAAAGAGATCATCATGCAGGCATTTAAGAAGTTAGATAAGACTGGAGATGGTGTCATAACAATTGAAGACTTAAGGGGGGTGTATAATACAAAGCATCACCCCAAATACCAAAATGGAGACTGGACTGAAGACCAGGTTTTTAGGGCATTTCTAGATAATTTTGATACACCCTATGACAAAGATGGGAAGGTAAGAGAAACACTTAATGTCAAAGCATGAAACCACAATTTGACTTAAATTGTTAAATGCAGGAGTGGTTGAAGTACCAAACATGCATATGCATCAGATTTATGGGGGTGTATCCAGTAACATGGATGCATAACCTCTGTGTAGGGCTGTTGATGAATCCTGCTTACACATTTGGAGGTGAAGGGGCTCTGCAGGAGGGGCAAGGGTAGACATATGATTGCATTTACAGGCTTGTAGACTTAATGCTCTTTTATACCTTACAGGTTATATAACTTTAGGTTATAGGTTACTTCCCATGTATCTTCAGACTAAGCTACACCATTGCTGATTTTCAAGATTTACATGATTTGTACTCTTCACTTCTTAGAAGAACAAATACCTTGATCCAGTTTGAAAGCAGGTTGCCTACTATTGTATTACAGAATGGTTTGGGCTGGCAGAGACCTTAAAGATCATCTAATTTCAACCCCCTGACATAAGCAGAACACCTCCACACAAAGGCCCATCCATTCTAGTGAAATAGATTAGCTCATCTCAAGTGTGTGTAATTACTGAGACACTTGACTTGGAAATCACTTCACAATCGAGAAGGATTTATCTGCAGAGCTGCAGGAAGTAGGTGTGTGTGTGTGTGTGTGCGCGCTACCTGCTGTGAGCCCTGAGGAGCCCCTAGCTGTGGCAGGGCTGGGAGTCCTTCCTGCCCTCCACCTAAACCCTCTTGTTTAGGTGGAAAGCCTGTTCACCCTCTGTGACTGACTTATGCCTCTGCTTTGCTGTCTCTGAGCCAAGCACGCTTTGTTTCTCCCTGTTATGTGTCTGCAAACTTTTTTGGTCTGAACTTGCACATATCTGACCAACTCAGAGCAACTGTGGATCTCCACTGCTCATGATATTCTCAGTCTGAGCTGTTTATAATAACAAACTAGATAAGGTTTCATCAGTGATTTATGGAATGTCTTTAACACTTTGCATTGTTGAGGCTGCATGTTTGTTTTCAAGGCTGCACTACACTGGTGGCTTCTTCCTGCCTAGTGGCTGGCTACTGCACCCAAAACTTCCACTTGCTTTGTTTCCAACAGGCAGACGAGGTGATGGGTTTTATTTCCTTTGAGCATGGCTTTGCACTTGATAGAGCTGAATGTCATCCCTTCTTCTTTTGTGTCATCCTCAGAGGTATCAATTTTGTGAGCTGTTCCCTTCCTTCTCTGCAGCAATGGTGAGATCTCACAAACCTCAAGCAAAATGTTCCTGCTTTTTGTGCTGAGGTCAGACATGAACAAATAAAACAAGTACTCAACATGGTCCTTGGCAAGTTCAGTGCCTTATAAATGCTGCAGTGCTTGAGCTTACAGAACAGTTACTCTGGGCACCTACCTCTTTTTCAGCAATTCCAGCATTAGCCCACCTGATTGCATTTTGTTTTGAGAACTGACTGTGACTTTTCCTGTACATGAATTAGAGGTCACTGATGATGCTGGTATGATCTGAAGACAAAAAATGTGTTTAGCATAAATGTTTCAAGACTCAGCATCTGCTAGAAAGGTCTTCATCGTGATCTTGCTAGATGCCTCTCGAATGGTCAGCAGTTTGTCATCAGTGCCTGATGGGAGGACAGGCATGTCTGTTTACTTCCCCCTGCTGTCACATTTTACTTAGCTCTCAAATGCAAAACACAATAGGAGTAAATATCTGTCTATGTGACATTTATTTACAGAATAACCTATATGGTTCAAGAGTTAAGGCACCAGAAGAGACATGCAGTGTTTGTATCTGCTAATCTGATCTTTTAAAGGTCATTTTAAAAAACATACAGCATCAAAATACCCACAAAAGATATTAAAAACTCTTAGGTATTTGAAAAAATGTTTGCTTCTTTCAATGGGTGATGTTTAGAGCAATGATATTTAAAGCTCCTAGCTGTCTCTGGGTTGCACTAGAAACCCCATCAACTTTCATTAATAATAATAATGAAAAGAACTAGATTATAATATCCCTGGAAAAAGAGGCATTAAAACATTTGTCTTCTTGGTCAGCACTGATTTTAACTTTGGTTCCTGGTTAGGTTAATTTAACTCTGCATGTTTCATTTCCCTTAAAGTCCTTCTGGAAGACAAAGCCTCTTATTTCTAGAAGTAAATTGATGCAAATTTTCAGTGTCTTCATTCTTTCTGTTCTTCATTTAGAGTTGTTCTCAATGTGTAATTTCGAGTTACTGTAGCATGACAGAATTAAAGGTTAATTTTTCTTTTTCAAATTCCTCTGTGTCAGGTCACAGCAGAAGAATTTATGAACTATTATGCAGGAGTCAGTGCTTCAATAGACACAGATGTCTATTTTATCATCATGATGAAGAATGCTTGGAAACTCTGATCATACAATGAAAGGACCAACATTTTACTTCAATTCTGAGGTCTTCAGTCCCTTCACCATATGAAGAGTGGGGAAACAGTGTACAAAGGCATATGGAAAAAAAAAAAAAAAGAAAAAAACCAAAACAAAAGGAGGGTGTGCTGTTTATTTATTCTCACCTTGATTTCTTTTTCTTTCCTTTCTCCTTCTCATGCACCATTGTGCTTCTCAGACTGAGGTGCTACCAGTGTAGCAAACTGAATGGCTTGCATATGGCAGCATTTGCCCCATGTAAGGCTGGCAGGCAGCCAAGAGCAGTGTAGGCTTCTAGACTGGACTGCAAAAAGAGCTTGACTGCTGCAGTTTCAGCTCTTACTTAGCCTGGGCTGTGAACAGTTCAAACACTGAAGGCCTGAGTGTTGCTGCTCTGGTCTTGTGCAAACTCCACTTCTGTTTTGTGCAGCAGCCATCTCAGTAAGAGCAGTAACTACTTGCAGTTTCCTAGTAAAGGCTGTGAAAACTCAATTATTTTTGTTTTTCTGTGAGCCTCCAGAACTCACATACTGACTGACACTGGAAATTTGGTGGAAAGAATCTGACTGCCATTGATCATAAAATAAGCCTTTACTCACTGTGATGCTACTGAAGTGCCAATGTGCCTTATATGAGAAACAACCTTATCATCAGATAGGGGCTGCACATGTCCTGGCAACTCCAGTATGACTCTTTTCTTTCTTGTTTATTAAATGTCTCCATGCAGGATGTCAGGTTTTCTTTCTTCAGTGTTTCAAATAAAAAGCAATAATGTGAATGGACTGTGGGAATCACAAAATGAAGGAACTTTTTCCTTCTGACAGGCTGTCTCCTGTCTTCAAACCCCACAGTGATCTGCTGTGCTCACATTTAATCAACTGCGGTGGAAGTTTTAATCTGAATAAAATCAGTTTGTCTTTTCAGTGCTCACCCTTTCAAATTTTCCTTAATCCCAAATGCAAGATACCTTTCAGAAGGGAGGACTGGTCCTGGAAGCACTTGTTGCTTTTAAAAATCAGCGGAATCTTTGACAGCCCCTGTGAGCCTTAGGAAGAGTTTATGATGGATGGGGTAATTTCAGTGCTCCAGGGTCAGGTTTCTGCACTGAGCTTGAGGTGTGTGTGTGTGGGCCTGAAGAATGTGAGCCAGGAGAGCTCAAACCCTCTCTCCTCCTGGTGGGTGGGCTAAGATCCACAGCTGACACACCCCCAACATCCTCAGGGTGGCTTTGCTCGATACATTCCTCAGCATCAGGAAGAAATTTTTCACAACGCAGTAATTTCAAAAATTGTATGGAACATGTTTACAGGGGCAGGCTTCAGATTGCTCTAAGTTGGTGGCAAGAGTTTCCTTTCACCTCTGTGGGAGCAGAATTGCACCTGGAGTGATCTGAGTTAAAACTGGCAACTGCAGAAAAGCAGAAGTTCTTTTAGGGAAATGAAATAATCTGGGAAAGAATAATACTTGATTTGTCACTTGTAACCAGATGCCATAGCACACAAGTTGGGATCTGTGCTTGTAAGAAATGTCATTTGACTAACGTGTGCAAATTTATGAAACAAACACAGGCATTGCATTGGCTGCTAGGCAGGAAAATCTGTACTTGGAGCGGTGCAGTCATAATGACACACTGGCCGCAGGCACCTGAGATGCACTTTGCAAAATCTAAGGGCAAGTTAAAGGAATTTAAACTAGACACGAAGGAATATCAGGGCTAACTGTGGGTGCCCAGGTCTGCCCTTTAGCAGTGCACCATCCCTCTCTGATGGGATTTCTGCACTGTAATCTGGCAGAGCCAAAAATGGAGCTTGAGCACCTGTGCTGATCTGCAGGCTGCTGTGTGCTGGTTACAGACCCAACAGGCACTAGGGACAGATGGTGGTACAGGCTGTCCTGCCAGTCTGTGGTTGCACAGTGCACACGTCAGATGCCAGGAGATAGGTGGCAATGCACGCGATCATATCTGGCAATAGCATCAAGATTGTCAGATATTGGTTGGTGCTTCATGTTCAAAGAAGCCCTATTTCTTCTCTCCGATTGTGCAGCTGATGCTACACAGGATGGCACAAATCATAGGAACATCTGAATCTGCAGGGCTGAGAGCTGAGAGGAAGGTTTCAGCTGCAGCTGGAGCTCCATCCATGGCACAGCTCCTGGGCAGGGCTGAGCTCTGCCCTCTCCACTGGGAACCACAACATCTTGCTCCATGGGTCCTGGTTAAATTCCAGTGGAACCCTCTGCTCTCTCACAAAAGGAACCTCCCCCAAAACACTGCCCCAACTCACTACCTCTGCTTGAACTATCAGAGCATCTCTGTGATTCCCCTCCCAAAAAGGCCTAAGACATGGGAGTGGAGAGGCAGAGCACAGCCTCCCCCTCTGGTGTGTCTTCCTTGGGGATAGGCATCACTCCCACAGCATCCTTTGCCTCTTGTATGCTCCTTGGGGCTCTGTGTTTTTGTCCTGGAGGGAAAATATTTGGTATGATATGGTCTCAGATTGCTTTTTGGCTCACACTCTCTCCCGCAGCATGATTTTGTAATTTAAGAAACTGAGTTTAAATGCAAGACCCACTCACTGGAATAAATTCTTGAAATTAGACCAGAAGGCATATTCAGGGCTCTGATTCATTTTGTCAGCCTCCTGGCACAAAGCTGTCTTGGCAGAGGCAGATAGAAGCAGCTGAGGTTTCTGTAGATGAAACCACCTGCGTACACGGCTGTGTAAAATCCAACCTGCCTCCGTGCAGCAGCTCTTACACTGTACTGCCTCAAACCTCCATGGCTGGGTGGAGGGAGCAGAGCTTCATCATCCCAGGGCTGGGCTCCTGGCCACCACTATCACCAGCTGGCAGAAGCAGCAAGTCCAGTGATTTTGTTTAACTTTGCCTCCCCACCTCCTGTTCTCTGCACCAGGAGCTGCAGCAGCACACTCAGCTTTCCCTGGCAAAGCAGAAAACTGTTGACAGCTGCCCCTTTAGGTGACTTTCACTATGGTTAGAGCCCATCCTGCTCCTCTAGAAGTCCTCTCTCACAGGCAGGGCAGGAAGGGTGGGCAGAAAGCACTTTTCCTCATGGGCTGTACTTCAGTACTTGCCTCAGGATTTGAAGCAGCACCAGTACTGGCATTGATGGTTTTCCTTAGCTGAATATGGAGTCTCCACGACTGCATAGGCAGCCTTGGACTCGGCTCTAGCATCTCCTTGGCTCTCTCACCAACAGAGATTGCAGGAGATGGGATGCAAAGGCTTCAGCTCACTGGTTTGCAGAGAACCCCAGGTACAGCAGCTCTGACTCTCCCAAAACCTGGGCCCTGGCTTCCCCCCTGGCTACAGTGCTGTCATTAATTCCAACGGGAGATGCTGCTGGAGAAAGAGAATGGGATCCAGACTTTGTTGAACATCCTGGCAAGCAGGAAAAATGAGAAAGAAAGGAAGCACAGTGTTTTGTGAAAGTTAACTCAAGCCTTGGTTTCTGTGGAAAAGCAGAGATTGTGGTAAAGTGTGAGCAGTGTTTATTTTCCAGAGATAAATATGTACTTTTAAAAATTTAAACCATTATAGTTTTGCCAAAAGTTCCAGTTTATTTATTTGTTTATTTTACTTTCAGCTAATACTTTAATATTGGAAGTTTAGTGATTTTAAGATTTTTTAAAAATATGACATGTAGATTTTCTTGGAAAATTAGCAGATCTCTTTAGAGAAGTTTTGAGTTTAGAGCATAGATTTATTCTTTTAGAAATTTGCACCGATTATTTCTACTTTGTTTCTTGTTTTTTTGTTGCTTGACTAAACTTTGGTACCCTTTACCCTCATTTGGTGATGGAGATGTCATCATGACATCTCAATTGTGCAGTATTTACCAATAAGCAGAATAAATTTTCTTATATTTGTTTTTTGAGGATATAGCAACAGCTCCATCTCCCAGTGCAAGAAGCTCAGATCCTTGACTTTGGTGTCATTGGACCAAACACTGTGTGGGAGGGAGCCTGGTGCAGCAATACATCGAATGTCAAATTAGTACAGTCTGACCTAAGAACCAGACTGGAAGTTGAAAAAGAATTATTTGCAGAATACTAGGATGTGTTGCATAAACATCTTGCTCTGGGCCAGTGTTTTTCTCATCTGTAGTTTACAAAAGAAGACTTTTTGAACTACCACTGTGGGTTTAGTTCTTCTGTGGACAGTGATGCCAACTTCATTTTAATAGCAAAGAAATCCAGGAAGCTTTGAATTTTGCTTTCATTTTCCCCAGCTCCTCTGGGACCAGAGATTAGAAAGAAGTGAAACACTGCTCAGTTTGTTGCAGGTTTGATTCTCGTCCTGCACACCTAAGTTTCCACCTGAAAAAGGTTGTCAGAGCTGCATCATTTGATGACATCAGCAAGTGTCCCAGTGCTGGACTCTGATGTGTGGCTTTGTGTTTCAACATGTGGCTCTTAAAAGCCAGGGAACAGACAGCCTTGCTGAGACCTGCAGCATCAGTTTTGTTCTTGTGGGTCTGCTCACTGGATCAGTTTTGCCAATGTTCTATTAGGCTAATTTGGGAGGCCTGGTTGGTGACAATAGTAAGAAGTTGTTTGACCATAAGATAATTCTTCACACAGGAGATCATGAAGTCTCCTTTATGCTACATTTTAGCTGGGTTTAAACACTTGTGCTAAGAAACCTAGAAGCTGCTGAGCTCCTGTGATACAGAAATACCCTGCCAGGGCTCTTGCTGCATGTAGGGATGGCTTCATGGCCAGCTTGTGTCTGCCTAAAACTGCTTGGAATTCAGCCACATGTCTTTGCAGCAGCAATGGCCAGGACAACCCCTTCACCATTTATTTCATAACATTTCGTGCACACCACATGCATTTAAGCACTCCTTTGCCCTGGCAGGAAGGGTTCCCCTGCCTGCCTGTGCTTATCTGGTTTTCTGCCACCACGCTGAGACACACAGTGTTTTTGTGTGTTGTATCAGTCTGTTTAATGAACATGTACAAGAGGAGGAAATTTGGTAAACAAACTAATAAATTCAGCTGGGGACAAGTATCGCCTTGAGAGGTAATTAACATTTTTCAGCATCATTAAAATTAGACTGTGACTCAGTGTCATAACTGACAAAAGACATTTTATTTCACGGATTAGTGTTTGTGTGCCTTTAGGAGGTGTTTGCATAGTGCAAATGAGCTGCATGTAGATGAGGGAGAAAAAAAGACAGGAGAGCAGCTGTGCTGTATCATGAGCACAGACGAGGTGGTTGAGCCTGACGAGTATGTGCAGAGAGAGGAGCAGGCAGCTCCAGCCACGGTGACATAAAGCAGGGTCACCAAGCTCATTTAGAGTGTGTGCAGCTGGGTATGAGCACAGGAGGCTGAAAGTTTGAAGGAGGAAGGCTATGCTGATTTAAAGAAGTTGCTTGGAATATGTGAAAGCTGAGTTATACCCCTGTGCGGATGTTGAGTCAGATGGGAATTTGTAAACAGATACAGGGGAAACTATTGTGTAGAATAAGGAAATTCCTCAGCCCTGATCCGATGAAATGTCAAGACATAACTGTGGCTGAATCATCACATGTGTACTATGCATCTGTCCAAGGACCAGCTTGTTTCTTGCTTTGATGCATATTTGTATTTAATTTTTTCCTAAAAGAAGCTGAGTGATGTTATGTCTGTGAGCACCCATCAAATTTATGTCAATGGCTATAAAATCATACATGGTGTTCAGGGAGGCTGATACGCTGTTCAAATGACTGCTCAAATATTGGTGCTCAGCATGTCCAAATTTATCAGGGAGAAATTTTTCCAGAGGATTTATCTCCAATAGTTCAGGCCAAAAAGTCAAAGCTGAGGGAGACTGCTAGCCTCTGCATGCTTCAGAGCAGCCTAAGCCCCAGGCAGAGTTATCTTGGAGGAGGTCTTGTGAAAGTTCAGCCTGACAGAACGTGATTGAACAGCACTGGGTAATGACCCAGTTGTTGGCATTGCCTTGGTAGCAGTTGCCTGTGGTTCAATGAACAATTTTTAATGCCATTTCTGTGAGCCAGGGTCCTTCAGAAACCTCAGTGCTAGCCTTCCAACCCTGCTAAATATGTCTGTACTTGCCACTGCTCTCCTGGGAAGATTGTCTCCTGGATAAGCTTCAGCATATGCCCAGCTGCATGCCTGTAATAAAGTAGCCCAAGTGTCTGGAATGAGTGAAATATTGTTCACTAAGAAATACTACACTGGGACAAACACAACTGAAAAAATTCTGCTTTCTCTTCTATCATTTGCATATTTTTCAGCATTCGGTAGTGAATTAACAAGGTACTGTCTCTGAGGACACAGTTCATACAGGACTTGATGATCAGAGGACTGGAGCACCTCTCCTATGAAGACAGGCTGAGAGAGGTGGGGTTGTTCAGGCCAAAGAAGAGAATACTCTGAGACCTTACAGCATCCTCCCAGTACCTGAAGGGGCTACAGGAAAGCTGGGAATGTTTTTTTACATGGAGTGATAGGACAAGGAGGAATGGTTTTAAGCTGAAGGAGGGCACATATAGAATAGATATTAAGTAATCCTTTTCTGTGAGAATGGTGAGACATTGGCCCAGGTTGTCCAGGGAAGGTGCAGATGTGCAGTCCCTGGAAGTGTTCAAGGTAGGTTTGAAGGGGCTTTGAGCAATCTGGTCTAGGGGGAGGTGTCCCCACTCCTCCATGCAGGGGGGTTGGAACTAAATGATCTTTAAGCCTTTCTGTGATCATATGGCTTTGCCATACTGCAGGCACACTTGTGCCACTGCAATATCTCTGCAAGCCTGAGATATTCTTTTTCTTTTCTGTTGCACAGGGTATGGAGTCACAACTGCACATGGGGGTTTGGGCAAAGTTTTACCTGAGTGAGTATGAGCCACTGTCAGATCATCTTCACCAGCATGATTCCCAGAGCTGCTACCTCTCTGTTCCTGGGTAATGAGGACTAGATGGCAGCCAGAGTCAGGATGAACAAAGGCATGTCCAGTTCAAAACACAGGGACTGGAGATGAAGAGAGGCTTCTCCATCTTGCAGGGTGGCAGTGATGAAGGAGGGGTGGTGCTTGCAATTCTTTCAGGCCTCTAAGCAGTCTTGATTTATTTGGGATTCATCCTGCCTGAAGCTAGGTAGAGCCCACAGGGTTATCCTTTTTTCAGTAAGGGCAGAACCATTCCTGTCCCCATATCTGTATGTTTGAAGACTGATCCGTGACACATAAATAGTTCACACAAGGACCCTTGTCCTTTTAATACAATAGAAACCTTATAAAAACATGGTTACATTTTACCTACTTAAATAAAATAGTAAGACAGAGAAAATAGAATGCCTGTTTAACCATTAGCAGCTATGCAAAAATATAAGTACTACATAAGAAAAATACAACTTTTAGGGTGAGTGAAGTAAATAAACATCAGGTTTCTACTAATTTTCCATTATTAAAGAGCAAACAATAGGTTTCTACTATTTTTCCCTTTAAAGAGCAGTATACCTTTCCAGACAAAGAATAACATAATTATACATTGATCTCTTTCTGCTTATATAGTGCAAATAAACATCTGTTCTTTACCTTTTAATTCTTAAGAATGTGTGTATGAGTTCAAACAAGCACAGCACATGACGTATAGTTTTTTTCTGATGTGCTTTTGCTTTTTCCTCTATCCCCTTTTTTGTTTGTTACTGTTACTGGAAGTTACTGGAGTAACTGGAAGAGTTCACTTCCCAGCACAATCTGTCTGCAGCTACCATAACACTGTGCAAGTCAGCACAGCATGAGCACAACCAGCAGCATATTTTAAAAAGACATGCAAGCTCTTTAAAGCAAATGAATGTCCAGGTTTTTAATCTTTTTCTACTGCATTATTCAGTTTTCACCTGGTGAGAAATAGATATGAAAATCATTCTGTAAAATGCCCCTGGAATGCCTTGAGCCAAATCCTCAACTCCTTTGCACTCAGGGACGGAAAGGTTGCCCATGTTTGAAGATTTCCCTGGCATCAGATGGAGCTGGAGAAGGTGAAGTGCTGCCTTGGGAACGCTGTTTTTCTCCAGCAGGCTGCACCAAATACAGTGACATCTCAGTGATTCTCACCAGTCCAAACAAATTCAAGCAGCTCTGAAGATGAAATAGGACTCTTTTTTACCCTGAGACTCTGGGAATGTAAATACATTTCAGTAAAGGAGAATTTTGAGCAGCTAGAGGAACTGAGGCTGCACATGGAGGTCAACCCAATCCCAGAGAACAATGGGAAGTGGCTTGGATTTTCCATGGCCACACTGCTCAGATGTCACACCCTGTGGCTGTAGAAGCTTTAACTCCAAGCATGTGGTCCACAATGCAAAGCATCCCAGAGGGGCTGTGAAGTGGCTCAGCCATCTCTGTGTGACTGTATGTGAGAAAGTCCTTATTGCTGAGCACAGAGTCCAGAGAAAGGTGAATGGAAAGGGATAGGATGCTTTCCTCCATCATAATGTAAAATAATAATAATAAACATAACAATACAGCTATTTCCAGGCAATTTGCCATCCACTTCAAAACAATTATAGGTCTTCTGATCACTGGCAGGATCCATGATGCTCTATTCATCTTCCTGGGTCAGATGTTGCGTGAGAAAATTGCCTGGCCAAACTTGAATTTTTCTCATGCAGCCACAGCCATTGGAGATAATGCTAGTAAAAAAAAAACCCTGGTCCACTCAGCCCTTCTGTTATGGAAAGTACTTACCCACTGCATTAATGACTTCATAAGAGCAGTTCTGCTCCAGTTTATAGGAAGAGATATGGGACTTTGCTTTTCATTGCTTTTGGTTTTGTTTGGTTTTGGTTTGGTTACTTTGCTAAACAGTACATTAATGCTAGTACATTAAATACTGGAGGTCTTTAATATATAGCTCTAGCAGAAAAACCTGTGGATCCCAAAACTGTCTCTGGGGCAGATCTTGAACAACAGGAAAAAGGAGTAGATTTCTCTTTGTTTCAAACTCTTGCTCTCAAAAAGACCCAAACCAAAATAATCATCAACAAAAAACCCACACCACCAATTCTTCCTAAAATGAGTCTATGTGCCATTATTACTGAGGGCTCAGCAGAGTCTCTTAGAGGTAACCAAGCTCCTGAATTCCCAGGCAAGTAATGCTTGAAAGTAATTGCAACTTATGGGCATTTTGCAAACTTGTGGACTTTATCTGACTGCAGAGGAGTTAGTCTCAATCAACAGCTGTTTAAGAGAGATTAGATTCTATTTTATTTGATTTTTTTTGCCATATTTCTTCCTTAGGCATTAATAACAGCTTAACTCTGCAACCAAGAGGTTAACGTAAGAGTTCATTATCTTTACTGAGCCATGCTGTGATCTCCCTCTGGGTCTGCAGTGTCATTGCTCTGAATTAATCACATCCAAATATTAAAGTCAAGCTGAATTAAATTTAATTTCTGCTTCAGTGGAGATGGCTAGCAGCATATGGAGAGCCAAGGTAGGTCATTTATCACTAAAATGTGGAAAACCCCACTTCCTTGCAGGGGCAGCATTGCACTGTGAGGAGGTTGGATGGTGGAAATGGGAGCTCACAGGATGCAGGAAAACAAAACAGAAGGCTTCTGTGTTTTGCTTGTGTTAGACAAAAAAAAAAATGGTATGCTGTCATTCCTGCAAGGTTTACTGAATTTTGTAGAAGCTAGACATTGTTACATAGGCATCCTCATTGCTTGGTGACCTCATTTCACTGGTAGGCAGCGTCTGGGATACGGTGTCACCATTTAGGGGCTCAGGTCCAGGCTGGTGCAAGGGATCCAGGGAGTGAGCAGAAGAAAGGTTGAAATCTTCATTGCACTGGGGGACCCTGTTTCTGTGGCACACCTCATATGTGCTGGAGCCAAGGTTTCCTTCAGAGACTGCAAACTGGCTGGTGCCAAGCAGTCTGTGTTGGGCTTCAGTTGGCCAGATTCCTCCATAAGCCACAGACAGGTTTGGGTTGCTTTTGTCTGTCATCACAGAAATCATCTTCAGGTCTGATCCACTCGATTTTTCTGGCAGGTTTGTCTCTGGAGCAGTTGATGGCTGCAGGAAATTTTCCAGTTTGGCTTTTGATCTAATGCCTTCCACTTTATGGATATGAACGTAACCAAAACTCTCTGGGTTAAAGCTTATATCAAAATTCTGCATGGAAAACAGAACGGCATGGTCAGTTAAAAGTGGGTACTAGCTTAGCAGGGAAGGTTCTTTGATAATTCATTTTATTTTAAAAGGGCATTTAACCTGAACAGTAGTTTAGCATAAACTGTCGCATGGCTTAAAATCTTTTTCCATGTTAATCTGAATTTCTCCCATGGCCTCCTGCAGGCAGCATGGCTGCCATTTCAAAGGAATGAGTGTGCCAACCTGGGCAGTTCCCTACAGTTTTACCTTTCTATTTTAGCAATGAGGGAAGTAAAATCTTGCCACAACTTCCTGCAACTCATTAGGCATCTCTGCCCTGGAGAACACAGGAGTGGGGGTTTTCTTTGACCTCTTATTTAATAAAAACACACCAATAATGTATCAACTGCAGAAAACATCACTGATGAGTTTCTTAGTGAAAAAAATGTGGTAGACATATTGTTTTAAGTCAGTGGGTTAATTCCACACATTATGGTTTGCAACTTATATCCATCTGGCCTCTGTCTGGCAGAGCAGTTAATGTACTGCATGTTGCACGAGCAATTCTGATGGTCTTGTAAGGGTCTTCTGGTCTCCCTTTGCAAAGGGTCCCTGTCCAGCCCTATGATCACAGAATCACAGAAGTGACTCAGCTGGAATGGGTTTCTGGGGTCCAACTGTTTCAATCTTCTACCAGAAGCAGGACTTGGATTGGTTTATCCAGAACCCTGTTTTGTCCCAAAGCAGCACATGCTTGCTGCCTCTGGTTCTGTCACCATGCAGCCTGGTGATGTGAGTACCTCCACCATATCTCTACCTACACTTTAAGTATTGAAAGGTTGTGGTAAGTGCTCCCTATCCTGGACTTTCTGTTTTCTAGAAACAGACTCAATTCTTTCAACCTTTCTTCATATATCGAGTTCTCTAGCCCTCTGTTGTTACTTTCACAACTCAAAACTCAGGCACCAGCTGTATTGTCTGGTATTTCCATGCCCTTGACTAGCATCTCTCTGTGCAAATCTGGACTTTCTCTAGTGAAATGAAGAAGTCATTTCTGAAAGATATCCCAGTTCATACAGCAACTGCATGTACTGTCTCTTATCAATGTTAGTTTTGTCCCCAGTAGTCTGATCACAGTTGAAAGCAACAGTGGAAGTACATACATTTTTTGGCTTCTTGCATAGTTGCTCCAGTGTTTTTTTATGGTCAGGAAGGTTTGGCCACACAGCAGGCTTGATCCTGAAACAGCAACATCAGAAAAAAAAGGGGTTCAACAGCAGCAAAAGAGGGACATGATTCTCATAAAGCCTTAGGGCTGGCTTGCATAGCCCAGAAAGACAATAGAGAAGTCTCAGAATAAAAAAAAGACAGGAGAAGAGAAGTTATAAAGGTCACCAGACAGTCATTGTTTTCTTGAGTGCACAAACTGTCACAGTTAAAGGAAGACACTTCACCAAGTACTGGAAAAGCAGCAAATTATGCTGGCAAATAGCTCATTTTCATCTAGCTGTGTTACCAAGGTTTTTCACAGTGAAACCAGTTTCTTCAAGTGAAAAAAGATGCTGTGGTTAAAGTGCAAATTTGATGATATTTGCCTCTGCATGTTTACTTAAGTCAATGAACTGCCTATTCACCCACTCCTTGGCCAGCCATCTAAGTTTCAGATATCTGCATAGTAGCCTTCTCCCACAAGTCTCATTCTTACTGCCTTGGAACCAGAACACAGTTCTGGTGTTGCACTGCTGGAAACCCTCAGCTATGATGCATCTAGAGACTACTGCCCAACTAACCTTCCATGTGGCAGTGATACAAATACTACTATAGTGGTATATGAACATATGTGTTTCATTTTATATGTCAATGTCTATACATATGTATAAACCCCTCTTTTTAAAAGGGAAGTATCTAGGATCAGAAAGCATTGCTATCTAAAAGCCATGTTTTTCAGTAGTTTTACATATGCAGTGCTTCTCACAAATTAGAGAACTGCAGGTTCTCAACATCAGTAAAATTCAAGAGCTAGACATCTCAAGCCACATCTACACATCCCAATAAAGCAGCAGGAGTGTTCCCTGACAGATAACTCCAGTATCTAAAATGTTCAGTTGTTAAAATTGTTCTTGGCATGGTTTAACTGGGGTCATTGAGCACATTCTCAGGCAACCCCTCTGTTTAATTTGGGAATTAACATATACCAAGTGTTTTCCTCAAAAAGAAGCTTGTGTGCAGGCATCTCTCTGGATGTCAGTGGGGTGGGATGTCATGAATGGGCACCTCTGCCACTGGACAGCCCTGGGCTTTCTGCCCTGGGAGAGGTTCACCTCCTATGGTTAAACTCGTGACTTTTTCACTTCATTTTCTGGTTTCACCAGAAAATCTGCTCATTTTCTTGTAACCTATTCTACATAATCATATACATATTTGAATATAAATATATATCTCTCTAAGGCTGTGTGGCCAATACATGCAAAATACCACAGTGCAGACAGAGGACTGCCTGTGTAATAAATGTCTCTCCAGTTCCTTTGGTGGGGGGTGTAGATCCTGGTTCACCACATGGCTGGCTGGACATGGATCCAGCTGGGCTGATGGCAGACACCATCAAGCACTTGTTGCAGAAGTCTCTGCCCTGCAGCGTCTGAAAGCACTTCTGAGAAAACACCCTGCTGACCCAGCTTATGAAAGAGAAAGAAGTAATATCCCCACTATATGTTTTCCAGAACTCTTGGGACTTTATGAAAACCAGCAGGCTGCTTTCTTTTCTGGATCTTGCTTGAAGACCTTGAGCCAAACCTGCCTCCAGTGAGACACTGAATGAGCTGCCAAAAGGTCTCAGTGTTTCTAGTCCAAGACTGAAGTCTGGTTAAAGTGGGAGGTCATCTTCTACCTGCCAACACCCTCTATTGTATTGCCAAACTGTACCTTTTGCCTGCCTTCTATCTGGTATAGAGGTCCAGAGATGGAAAAAGAAATAGTTCACAAGCATAACAGAAAAAAGCAGTGAGACTGTCAGAAGAGAATAGGCTTCCAGTACTTTTTCTGATATGAAAAGACTTAGATTACCTGTTATCCCAAAAAGTGATTATCAGGACAATTATGACAATTGAGAACATGAATCCCAGGATGGAGAGTAAAACCACAGCCATGCTACTATCTAAAGACAAACAAAGAACATCAACTAATGCATGTGAATGTCTCATGGTTAACCCACTGTCACTGCAAAGTCTATTAAAACAATAAATAAGCAATTAATGCCAAGCATTGCAATTGCCTGTGATATGCCTGGTTTTGTGGTGTATTTCTCTTGCCTCCACGGAGGAGGAAGGAGGTAGGCTGCCAGAGCATCAGCACTTGGCTGATCTCCAAGATGTGTTCCCAGGTTTGATTAAAGAAAATCAATGTATTCTGTCACCCCCAGGGAGATGAAGCCACCACTCATCTCATCCTTAAAGCAGCAGTAAAGGGACTTTGATCACATAAAATCCTTAGATGCCCCTGGCGACTGAAGGGATCCCAAGGACCATAAGGATTATTCATGCTAACAAGTGCAGTGATAAGATTTATCCTTCACAGTATTTGTCATTAAATTGCCATGTTTGCATGCAAATATAGGGCCCTGAAATGGGTCTGTTTCACTTTTTTTGATCCCTTACCTAAAATGCTCAGTGCAAGCAGGTCCTTCTCCCTGCGCATCAGCAGGCAGTAGTGAGCCAGCCTTCACCTCTCTTTGCACCACCTTACCCTTACCACCATACCCTTATAGCAGCATTTCACCTGATCTTTTCTCCCTTGAGTGAGATTTAACACCAGGGGAGGGTTGACTCCAGCCCAGAGCAGTACAGCTGCTTGGGGGTCATCTCCTTTGGGGTGCCCAGTGCCTGCCGGGGCTGACCATGCTGTGGCTGTGGGCATTTCCCTCCCTCATCACTGCTGCCACTGGGGCTGGCAAGGAGCTGAGGGCTCCTGGCTCTGCCTCCTTCCAGGTGGACTAAAGGCATTTCTGCTCTTACAGCTCTCTGTGGAATGTTGCTCCTTTGCAGTCCTGAAGCTCTCAGAAGTGCTCCATTCGCTCCATGTGCCCTTAAAATAATCTCCGTTGGGCTGCGAACGTACTTTCACCTCATATGATGCATCATTTTTGAGGTTTTTCCCAAGTAATTTTACCTGAAGGAATGGCGACTCTATTGTCTAGACACACACACAAAAAATGCAATTATTTTTCTAGAAGACACGGGAATAGCATCTTTGGCTTTGAGAAAACTGTGCATCCCTGCAGTAGTGTGTCTTTAGTTATAAAGGCACAGCATCAGTCTTGCTTATCAGGGAGGCAATCCAGAAGAAAGACTAACTCTGGGTAAAAGCTCTTTGGGAAACATCTGGAACTATTATCTGTGCTTTGCAGCTGCTGACACTGTGATGGAAAATACACTCTTCCCTGGCAAGGCTCAGAAGAGAGAGGGGGAAAAAATACACCCATGCAGCGTAAAAAGACAACTTCTGAAAAAGCAGATACAGGGAAGAAGCTGGAATCCCAGAGTCTAGTCCTGGATCTCTTCATTTCAATGTATTTGATTGCCTGACTTTTGTTTTTTTCTAGTTACAGCTCTCCTGTTTTTTTTCTCTAAAGATCAGGTGCAATCCGTGCTTTTAAATGCCTCCCATCTGGACTAGCATTTGCATGGTTGCTCATGTGACAGGGGACAGAGCATCTAGGCAGCCCTGACCCCAGGCAGCTGCCATCCAAAACATGTCCAAAGGATGGGAGAGCACTGGCTGCACCCAAAGCCTGAAAAGGCTTGGTGAAAAAAGGACACAAATAAACTGTTGCTAAATAAGAAAAAGTTTTGTGCAATTCACTGACTGATGAGCAGAGAAAATAGGAGCAAAACCACCAAAGCAAAATGCAAATCATCCAAACACTTTGGATGGTTCTTTACATTATCTCCTTGCAGTGCAAAACAAAAATTAGTGAAATTTCATTTAGAAGTTTAGAGAAGACTCCAACAGATATAGGTGCTCTTGGTCTGGAATAGTTCTGGCTGATGAAATTTCCAAATGCCAAATGATAGAATTGTAGAATGGCTTGGTTTGGAAGGGACCTGAAAGATAATCTAGTTACACCCCAACCCTGCATGGGCAGAGATACTTCCCACTAGACCAGGTTGCTCAAAGGCTCATCCAACCTGGCCTTGAACACTTCCAGGGATGAGGCACCCACAGCTCCTCTGGACAACCTGGGCCAATGTCTCACCACCCTCACAGTAAAGAATTTCTTTCTATTAGCTATTCTAAATATGCCTTCCTTCAGCTCAGAACTGTTCCTCATCCTGTCACTCCATGGTCTTGTAAAAAGTCCCTCCTCAGCTTTCCTGTAGCCCCTTCAGGTGCTGAAAGGCCACTATAAGGTCTTCCTGGAACCTTCTCTCCTCCAGGCTGTACAACCCCACTTCTCTCAGCCTGGCTTTGTAGGAGAGGTGCTTCTTTCCAAGCTTTCAGATGGAGAACTGTAGAAATATAGGTTTGGGGGATTTTACATGATAATGATATTTCTGTTAATGTTTCATTTCAGAAATCAGTGTAAATTCAATAACGTATCACCACTTACCTTCCAAGTACCTTCTTCCTCCCGATAGGCTACTTGGTGTCTTAGTTTGTCCTTTAAGTATTTTTTCCATGAGTGTGGTGAACTATAACGAATAAGATATTCATTTGCCTCCTTTTGGTATGTGATATTTATACCAAATGGTACTTCAGGCTTAACTGCAAATGATAAAAAACCAGGATATAACAGGAGTAAAATAATGTTACAGATAAACAAACAAGTTTTGGAATGTAAAAAACAAAGCCACTCTAAGTTACACCCCTAGCAGGGTGACCTATCTTGAGCAAGGGCTGGCCTGAGCTGGGCAAGTCTCATGCTGAATCCCAGATTATTCTTGCTTACACCTTGGTCCTGAGAGGAGCTTGGATTTGACCCAAGTCCAGCAGTGATGGTGCTTCCTAGGAATGTGACATTTAGTTTTGGAAGGCATTTTCTGAGCAGGCCCACTGCTGCTGTGGTAGCACTGTTTGAAGACTTGAAATTCAGTCCCTCTATCCAGTGATCTAGGAGTGAAAACCCATGGCAAAATCCATTGCTGCTCTGGGAGGATGGCAGTGAGGATCTGGGTACAGGTACAAGTGCTTGTGGCCAGCAGGGTAGGAGGACAGAGAGAGGAACAAAGCATGACAGTGCTAAACATAGCAGAGGGGGCTGTGGCTCCAGGCCCTTGCTAGGAATTCACATCCAATCTGGTCTGCAGAAGGAAACTGTGTCAAATATGAAAGTTCATCAAGTCTGAAAATGCATCCTTCAGCACTCTCTCCAAGCCATGCCTGAGCTTCTTGCACCTGCAGTCTACAGGGATCTGTGTCTACACCACTGAGGCTTCCTAAACGTGCCATGTGAAGGAAATCATCTCTCACAGGAACAGAGATTTCACACCTCTCTGCTCTCAGAAAAACACATATAGACAAAAATTATGTCCACATCTTCTGCAACACCCAGATACTTAATCCTTGCAGACCCCACAGTTTGCAGAGGAGAGACCATAAGAGATGGTCAAGGCATAAACTGACAGGTAATGTAAAATTATTACAAAGCTATTAAATGGGGGCAGAAATGTTTCCTGTGAGGGTGCACTGTTTTCAAAGTGCCTGTTGCCAAAGGAAGGCAGAGAAATGTGGCACCAGAGCAGAACAGAGCTGCCCTATGTGAGCTTCTCTGCAGCTCTTGAATGAGTCTGGCTCCTCCCAAGAGGAAAAAGTCCTAAGGAATCCCTCTTGCCCTGACTTTCCTATTTCTGGCCTCAGGCAGGTCCCCAGCATGGCTTTGTCCAGACCATTCAGACCATTCATGGGCTCTTGGTGTCCCCTCTGTGGTGTGGTATGCCTGAGCACCTCATTCAGCCAGGAAGCTCCACCAAAAAGCAAGGTGTGAAAAAGTAAGCTTTTGCAGCTTACCTGTGCTACCAAGCTCGCTTTAGACTTGGGCAGATCAGTTCTGAAACTGCTCAGTCTCTAGTCAGAGATGTCACAAAATATCCCTGCTTGACAGTTCATCCACACTCTGGAACAGCTGCTTCCACCATAGGCATGATTTGGTCTAAGTCCAGCTCTGGACATCGTGTTACAAGAAGCCAGAATTCAGCTGCACATTTTGAATGAAGGTTAATCAAATCTGGTTTTGAAGCAAGGGCAACACCACACTCTTCAAAGACCCTCGTCCAGGCTCCATGCCCTGCTAGGAGGGCATAAACCTGCTAGGTTTATCCTGCCTCTGTGTCATCCAGATTGATGGATTCTAGGCCTTGGGCTGGGCCATTTTTTTCCCCAGTAACCTCTGTATCTTAAAAATGTCTAAAACATTAAGTGTCTCACCAATGTCAGTTACAACCAGACTCCTGCAAATCCTTTTCTTCATCTCAGAGTCCATGCAAATGGATTTATTTGAGAGTATATCAGTGAATTGTAAGAAATACCCGTCTTCCTGTTTCTCCATGTTGAAGCACACATAACGTCTGTCTTCCTTGCTACTGTTGATCAAAGTAACACAATATTAGCTTCTGCTCAGTCTTACTATAACACAGTAAGGCACAAGTCCTGGTTGCTCATTTCACATTAACTAAAGTGAGTCTCAGGTGATTTAAGAAAAGATGCCATACAAATGAAGAGTTTAAAAGACTGGTAGTGCTTTTCCTTGTGATCTTTGAGCACAATAATCAACTCATGTGAGCCACAGTCTGTCCTGGAGATCTCCAAGCAAAAAAAAATGCAATTATTAAACTGGGGATGTATGTGTTAAAAAACAGATAATATTACTCCTGCTATTTTAAAATGTAATGCAATAGGTTTCAATGCTCACTGAAGATAAATTTCTTATTGACCAAAGTGGTAGCAAGTACAAGGTCAACAATTGTCCTGGACATGAAGAAGCCTTATGTCACAGTTTCAGAGGTGCAAATATATCTGTGTTTCTTCATCTGTGTGGATCTTGTGTTTGAGGATTATCATAACATTTCATTCAAAATCCAGAATAAACCCCATTAAACAGAAAAATTCTAATAAACTAGGTGGAAAAAAAAAGTAGTGATTAAAATAGCAAGGTGAAAAAATCTACTTCTTTTGCTGGCTGCTGCAGAACTTTCAGTTTCGGTAAAAACAGGCAAAGGAAAAAGCAGAAGTATGCTAAAGAGACAAAATCTGAGCTTCATTAGCTAGCTGTATCCATTAAAAAGAGGTGGAAAAGAGTTTCAAGGCCTCAATGAAAACTGGAGATGACTGATCTATTTGTTAACCCATTCTAGCATGGGTTTTTTGTGTGTGTTGGTATGTGTAAAGACAGGCTTACATTTTGTTTTGACTTAGATAAAGGCACAATGCTCTGCCTTGCATAACATAGTGGAAAATCAGTTTTCTTGCCAAAGAGTTTTCTGTGGAAAAGATATGTCTCTTAAATTTTTTTTTTTTACTTTTCACTTGATAAAGGCTAGGTTTGATTTATTTAAAAATCCCACTCAATTTAAAAGAAAAATGCTTTCAGCATGCTGGGCTACATTTATAATAATTGGTCTACCAGAGAAACAGGGACAAGATCAGGACTATAGGAGATTGCCTTTTACAGACCCTTTCAGAGGTTTTTTTTGTTTTAGTTTGCTTGGGTTTGTTTGGTTTTTTTCATATTAGGGAGTTATGTCCTGTTCCAATAAACTCTTCATTGATGGCTATAGCATTCAAACTTGGTAAAACACTCTGAAACAGAATTTCACTGCTTTGCTGTTCCTGTTTCCCAGCACATGGCTGTGTGGCTCACTGGTGCTTGACATTTTCCTTCCCAGAAGTTTACCAAAGGACAGATTGACAGCACTTACCACAGGGCCAGGGTGTAGTTAGTATTGTGAGGAGGGAGCTCAGTAAAACTGCAGGTCAGGCTGCTATAGGAACTCTGAAATTCCAGCTGGCTGAAGCAGTCAACGTCAAAATTGTCTGATTCATCATCTCCGTAAGTCCCTAAAGAGAGATTCTCATTATGTTACTGAAGCAAACCTGTGAGTGTATTGATTTTGCAGCTCCATTGTGTAGGAGGTTGTTTCTTTACATGTCTGCAAGGAAGAAAGAGGATCAACCCACCTGTTTTGAAGAAGCAAAGGAAGTTTTTCCCAAATGACATTAAAAGCCATTTGCACCTTTCAAGGTGTCTGTCCGTGCATGCCCACCTACTTACCCCACACAAAGGTACATTCTGCATCATCAGTCTGTGTACTAAAAAGAGACTTAGCATTGAAGATGGTTTAGTCAGACAAGACACCCTATGTCTCTTCTTTTTTTATTAATCATAGGCAAAGGGTTGCTGATGTTGAACTGGAAACCTCCATGAAAAAGTCCCAGTGTCAAGTACAAAACAGAGAAAATATAATGTCCACTCTGCATTTTAATTTCCTCTAAGTTCCAGCCAGGAAAATCCTCACTTTAAAAGTTACAGATGAACTCTAAACCAAGATAAAACCAGAACCTACACCATCTGAAAATAATCTCAGAACTTTCTTAAACAGGTTTTCCTACCACAGACAGCAAAATGTTGCTTTCCTTGGGCATGCAAATGGGAGCAAGATGTGTTCATGATTCCTGTTAAAAAGGATGTTCAAGTCAAGGACCAAAACACTCTTGAAAATCAACAGAACATAAACTTGGACAGAGGGGTATTCTTTGCAGACTTACTGCTGAGGGTGCCTGGGGCAGATGCCCAGGGTTAATGTCTTGCTCAAGAGCAAGGACTAGTTTCAACAGAAATTATTTTTATGAGAATTTCAGCTCAGGACAGACTGAAAGTATATCAGGCATCTTTTATCTCCAAAGTGGCAGACACAGAGCCAAGCGTGAGTGCTTAGCAGTTGCCACTGCTGCATCTATATCAGGACCATCCATGAGGCAGGTGGACAAGAGTACCAGAGCATCTTCCTCTTGCCCCCCACTCTGTGTCTGCCATGAAGGTATGGCCAGTCATTGTGTTCCTGAAAAGACTGTGGAATTACATATGTGGTTTTAGGAAAGCAAGAGTATATTGGTGTCATGAGGCAATTAAATCCCATTTTGATTGTACTGCAAAGTTTTCTGAAATGTCACAAATTTGGGCTAAGGAGAGAAAACTCAGACTTTCTGCCAGAATCAGCGGCTTCCTGCAGCTTTGCTTCTATGACTCATTAAACAATCACATTTTGACTAACAGCATATGTCTTGAGTCCTACACTTGGCATGTGTGAGGTCAGTGAAACAAAAAATGATGCCTGAGAGGAGTCTTCTCCATCAGAAACTGCCAGTTCAGCTTCATTTCATGAAATCTCACCCCTTGTAGCTGAGCTGGCAGGGAAAAGGTTATTGTCATGACCCATTGGGGCAGAAATGGGTCTGTCTTTTTTTACTGGTGATTAAGGGTAGATGGATGATATATAACCCCGTGCTCCATGTCCAGGGATTATTCCCAGTCACCTGCTTGATCCTCTTCTGTTCAGTCCTCAGATGTGCCTTGTTACACTGGGCACCTGTTGTAGTGAGAGCAAGACCCTGGCTGCTGTGGGGATGTCAGTGACTCATACCACAAACTGTGGGGAAATGCCCATGGACACATTTCGAGTAGAAAATCCCTCCCAGAAATGATGCTCATCTCTGCTATCACTCAGGTGAATCAGATCACTAAGACATGAGCAGCTGCTTGGATATCCTGATTCATAATACTACCAATGATGTCCCATGAACCCTGGCCAACCCTGCCAGTGTACAGGGGGACCCAGGCCTTGCCCAGCCTGGGAGCACATCTGAAGATCAAAAATGGTCATGGTTTGACAGTAGGTAAGAGTTTTTAGATTGCCTTAGAATGTAAGTAAAGAGCATCACCCCACAGGCCGTCTGTCAGCAGTGCTACCTCAGAGATCAGGTGCATCTGCAGTCATGTTTTGAGTAAGAGAAGAAATTTAGAAGTAATTCAGTAAAGAGAAATGCAAAAGCAGTGCTGGTAGGGGCTAGGAAGGGGACCACAACCACTGGCACCCATGGTGGTCAGCAGCAGGGAGAGGAACGTCTGATGCTGCACTCATCCAGAAACCAGGGGCAGAACTATTCCCCAAGCTAGGAATTAGTGGCCATTTGCCACCATAAACAACAAGTGCTAAGAAGCAATTACAGGTCTTCCCTTCTCACTGCAGCTCTGGCGGAGTCTGTCCCAGTGGAGTCCAGCTCTCATTGAAGGACAATGAAATGCCACCAGGGCTGCTGCTTTGAGGGGATAAGCTGTGAAGCACAGACATGGGCAAGGCAGGTGCTGTGTGAACTCGCTCTCTTTGATGATCACATTCAAGAGGGAGACAAAGAGGTCAGAGCAACTGCAGAACAATCCCTCCAGCAAGTTCACACAGGTGAGAGTTTTGACCAATGCAGCCCTGAGCTGTCTGGGCAGACTTACACGTACAGAAATGTCTGTTACATGAAGTTATGTATTTGCAGGGAAAAGTGTGTGCAAGTAGATATTAATGACATTCAAAATTCAGGACATAAAAAGTAAGATTAAATAAATATGCATAAAAAGAAACAATACATATATTTTATAGAAACAGACACACCCAAAGCTCACACGTGCAGATCTGTCACATCTTATTCCTCTCTAAGACTTCACTTGCAACTTCCAGGAGACTGTATTATTTGTAATCAGCTACCTCCAGACAACATTAAAACTTATCAATTAGGATGAATGATTTTCCTTTATAGAACACAAAGAGACTGCTTGGCACTTTGTATGTGCAAACTGCACAAACCAGATTTTTGCAAACCTGGTTACAAAACTGATAATTGGCATAATAATAAACGGCATATCAGAAAAAGTCATTCAGTTGAATGACACAGCTTTGCTGAAAAGTGACAGAATTTTTCATTCATTCTATACCAGGCTGACTGCCAAATGAAAAGAAAAAAGTTCTGCCTTGAAGTTCAAACTGACATTTAATGTTTAGTGTACAATGTAGTGCTGTTGTACTGATGCTGTACTGGAAGGAAAGTGGATTTTGTCTCTTTGACAATACATTTTCACATTCTGATTATGTGGCTCCTTACTAGTGGAAATAACATCCTAACCATAGAAAATATGATAATTAAACATCATAAATGATGTTAAGTAAGCAATTTGAAATGCTTTTTCTGGTGCTGTTCTTCCATGGTCTTATGGTAATTTCTTATGTCTGACATTAAGATGCACACAGCCTCAGTTACACTTCTCTAAACTTCAGAACCACCATGAATGTGTTTGCTATGTAAATGGTTTGATGACTCCAATATGACTCACACTGCTAAGGACTCCTTAAACAATTCAAATGTTACAAGTTTTAAATTTTTTCCTGGCAGTCTGCTGACTATGGCTCTGCTGAAATTAATGCAAGGTTTCTGATGGGGCAACTCTAGTGGGAGAAAAACTGTCTTTGTAGCTACATCCATGGCAGATCCTCCACAGAAATGGTTGTCTCTTGCATTTGGACAACAGCCAACACATCACAAGAGGAATCTCACAAGCCTTAACCAAGAGCAGAGTGTTAGCAGAGGGTGTGAACATGCTTCAGCTTTAAGCTGTAAAGCCACTGGAACTAAACACAACACGTAAAACCAAAGGCACTGCTAAGCACCTGCAGGAACAGTGACAAATTTCCAAAGTCACAGAAGCTCCAGTCTCCATAGGCAAAGGCATGCAAAATCTCCAATCTTGACCTGATTCAGGGAGAACTCAATTAGTATGAATTTCGATGCTACCAGGACATCAGATGGTAATGAAATTGAACAGGTATGCTCCTGCTCCACATCCACCTGAAGGACTGGTGCTAAAATAAAGAGGCTGATGGCTAAAAAACTAACAATTTTAACGCAGTAGTTGCATTTTTGAGCTCTTAGCTCACATTTTTCAAAAGCATAGAGTGGAAAGATGAAAATGAAATGACTCACCATCACCGTCTGCTGAGGTGCAACCACTTTCCCCAAAAGTGGTGTGAAGAAGCAAGACGAAAACGCTCAATACCATACTGTTCTGTGTCATCCTGAGCATGCTGCATGTGTGCAGTATGGTGTGTGTGAAACCCATGCTCGCTTACTTTATACCAGAAACAGAACAAACCCATGGCCTGATAAAGAGACCACAGGCAAGGGGAAATGTAAACATGCTGGCAAGGATGAGCAGGAAGCCAGCCTGAAGATACTTGCAGAACTTTTACTTTGAAACATGCCTTCTATTTCAAAGCTGAGGACCCTCTGGATCAAGCCCACTGGCACCTTGGGCCAAATATAGTCAAGTCCAGTGAGCCAGGAGCATGTTCCATGGGCAGTGGTGCTTCTCTTGGATAGAGGGATTGTTACTGCTGATTTCCCTGAGAACACAGTTCAACCACTTTCCCCTTCGTGGACCAACACAGGTCCAGGGGAGAAAAATCCTTCAGTTATGAAACACTAAATAGAATTGCTGTTTTTTTTTAAATGTTGGCATCAAGCAAAGCATGGCCAGCAGGTGGAAGGAGATGATTCCCTCCCTTTACACCACTTTTGTAAGACCCCACCTGGAATACTGTGTCCAGCTCTGGACCCCACAGCACAGGAAAGACAGAGATGTTGAGCAAAGCCAGAGGAGGGCCAACAAGCTGATCAGAGGGATGGAGCACCTCTCCTATGAGAACAAGATGAGAGCCTTGTTCAGTCTGGAGAAGAAGAACCTCCAGGGAGACCTTAAAGGAGCATTTTAGTACTTAAAAGGGCTTTTAAGAAACACAGGACAGACTTTTTATCAAGACTTGTAGTGACATTACAAGAGGAAATGGTTTTAAACTGGAAGAGGGTAGAGTTAGATTAGACATTAGGAAGAAATTCTTTGTTATGAGGGTGGTGAAATGCTGGCACAGGTTGCCCAGGGAACTTGTGGATGCCTCATCCATGGTTCAAGGCCAGGCTGGATGGGGCTTTGAGCAACCAGGTCCAGCAGAAGGTGTCCCTGCTCATGGAGGGCAGTTGGAACTAGATGATCTTTAAAGATGTCTTTCAACCCAAATCACTTTATGATTTTAGGAAGTCCCACTTATAGCAGTGCTGACCCCTAAAAGTTGTGATTTAAAAGACCAGTCCTGCAAAATCTCTCTCCTGAGAACATCTTATATTTTTTCAGACTTTGGAAAAAAAATGAGGCAGAAAGAGGAAGATAAAGAGGTATTAAGTATTTCCTTCACACACTTTCTGTGGCTGTGTACACCAACGCACAGTAGATTGTAATGCAGAGCTGTGCACACAGCTGACTGAAGTGTCTAACTACAAGTGAGCTGAAGACATGAAAGAGAAGAGCGAGTTCTAGCACAGTACCTGCTGCACCAAAAAAACTTCATGTCAGGGGCATGAAGGAAACAGAGGGCAAAGTTGGTAACAATGCCCGAGCAAACAAAAAACCCATGACACTATAATACGGAAGCTTAATATGGAAGCTACAGGAGCTTTTTCATTTGAAAGGCAATAATTTAAACTATGAATGTAAATTATGAAAGCTCAGCCCTTATGTCTAGAAAAATGTCTTTCTTGCCCGGATACCAGCAACTGTCCTCTGGTGTCACTTACTGGTTTAGGCAAGGGTCAGTAGGTATTCAAGGGGATGCTTCTGGGCTTCCCTGCCCTGCTTTAATAGAATAAATGCTTCCCTTTCCACAAAAGCTCAACAAGGCTGCTCAGATGACAGATCTACCATACCTGTGTCAAGTCCTTCCTTGTGGTAGGACCCTGAAGCTTCCGACCAAAGGGTTTCCTGAAGATTCCGTAAGTCTAGTTATATACAGAAAAATGGATTTGTACATATCAGTCAAGCTGTAGCATTTACACTGTATATCCCTTCATCGGAGTTTCTCATGCTCTGCTTCCATCTAGCCAGTGGAGAGCAAGATTCATCTCATCCCAACACAGATATTCTGAAGATGAACTATAAACCCTTAAATAAATGTATTTCTCTGCACTGAATACAAAAAAACCCAGGGTCCCAACCAACCTCACAAGATTGCCTCACACCAACAAAGAGGGGAGGGACCTGCCAGACCATGGAGACCACCTGTACAAAGCAGAGCAGGAGCTGGACATGGAGATGGACATGGCCAAAGGAGCCACTGGAGATGGCAGTGCCCTGGCCTGATGGCCTTCACTCAGGAGCTTGATTTCACACACAAAAATATTCCTGGCATTGTTCTATTCACATGACAACCCTTCAAAAAATACCCTCTCTCGGAGTCAGCTGGGAGGACTTTAGGGGTAGTCAGTTCTCATCTCTCACTCCCACTTGCTATGCTTGACCCAGGCTTATTGAAGCCAAATACGAACCAATGAGGTCAGGTCCCAGTCTCTCCACACCCCTAAGATCTACCACGGGATTGTTTTAGAAAAGTTTAAGGATTTAGGAACCCTGGCTTAATAATATCGAATATCATACTATTCTAGAAACTGTCAGGGTTATTTCTACCTTATTTTCAACCAGAAATATCAATCAAAACCAGAAGGTCTCACCAGTGCAATCTGATCGCTGTCTGGAAATGTCACCTTCTCACTTTAAATTTGTCTTCTTTATAATTGAGTAGGCTATCACTTTGAAGTCTTTTCTTCTTCTTCTTCTTCTTCTTCTTCTTCTTCTTCTTCTTCTTCTTCTTCTTCTTCTTCTTCTTCTTCTTCTTCTTCTTCTTCTTCTTCTCCTTCTCCTTCTCCTTCTCCTTCTTCTTCCTCTTTCTTTTCTTTTTTTCCTGTTTCATCTGGTGCAAAGTAAGACAGAAAGACTTTTTAGACATAATATTCTGGTTAAACCTGAACAATCTTGTTAGCAGAATTGTGCTGCTCAGGGAATTTCCATGTTGTCATAGCTGCACTTTGTCTGGGTGGGGAAATGAGGGATCAGGACGAAAAGAAAAAAAACTAATATAGAGGAAAACGCTGAAGCAAAAGTACATTTTATTTTGCTTCTGGACCTCTACTTCAAAAGTGGTTTGACTTCCAAGAGGAATCTGAGTCCATTGCTCTCACTTTGTTACCTTCCTCTAATCATCTGGAGGTAGTAAACCAAATTTGTGAGAGTCTAAATCTTAGGACAGCTGAAGTGCTAATACCCGGGAGAGGCTGAAAGCAGACAGGATTACTTTTCCTTTGCAATAAATTTACACTGCTTTTTCCTTTCAATTCAGAGTTCCACAAAAAACCCCAATCAAATAAAATGTTTTGAACCCTCTTCACTGGTTGCCAACCCTCCAGCCCCAACACTCTTTTTCGGAGCTTCTAAGTCACCCTAGACCCTCTTAATTTTTAGCCACCAACAAAGTCAAGGTTACAACCGCTGCTACTGAAGAAAGCATTTTTTTCAGTGCCCTGTGGTTTACAACTGTGTGCCAGCCATGTGCTGTATCTGTAGCACTTCAGCACTTCCCACTGACTCCTCCATGGGCTCTGATAATTCTTCCTGCCCTTCCTTCACCGGTTCCCTGTTTGCTTCTTCATCCTGGGAGGATTCCATCCGTTCATCTGCTTGTGGTCCTGATCCATGCCAGCCTGAATCTGTGTGTTCCTGCCTCCACCTCCTGACTGCTCCTGACTGCGGGAGCCCAGTCTGGACTTTCCCAGGGCTGCCCTGCAGCCTCAGTGGTGACATGAGAGGTATTGTGGGAAAGGGGGGAGGAACGTGGGATCAATTTTTCCTGTATATTTGTATATATTTAGTAATTTAACCTGTTTATCATTACTGTTACATTAAAGTTGTGTAGTTTAGTTTCCAACCCATAAGTCTCTTTCCTTTATTCTCTCTCCTTTCCTTATCAGGGAGGAGAGGGGGATTAATAGAAAACATCTGTTATTCGGTTTAATTGTCGGGCCAGTGTTAAACCGTGACACCACCCTTTAAAAAAACTACTGTAGAATGTTTCTTTAGATTATTGACAGAAAGATGCGCATGAGGATTCATGCAGCTCTGAAACAGAATTTAAGGAATTCAAGAAACATTTGAAATTGAAGCATTACTACACATATTTGTAAGTTACATATTAATGCTTATGACTAAAAAAATTATTATTACCAAGGTTTGCATTTTTTGTGTGTGTGTGTGGTTTTTTTCAGAAAAAAGGCAAGTAATAGACCAGAATCTCAATAGAACATGTATTATGTATATACTCAAACGGAATTTACACTTAGGTTTTTGAGTTTTCTAGCCAGATTTGTCAAGAAAAAGAAATCTTTCAGCCAACTTCATCTGCAAAGATGAGGACTTCTACATAAAAAAGGGACTCAGGGCCTTCTTTTGTGTTGCTCCTTACATTTCTTGCTCTGACCTTCTTTGAAAGCTTGGTTCTACTTATCTTTGCTCTTATGGAGACATGTCTAGACATGCCCTATGAAGAGAGGCTGAGGGAGCTGGGGCTGTTCAGCCTGAAGAAGAGGAGGCTCAGGGGAGACCTCATCACTCTCTACAACTACCTGAAAGGAGGCTGTAGTGAGGTGGGAGTTGGTCTCTTTTCCCAGACTTTCAACAAGACAAGAGGACACGGTCTTAAGTTGTGCCAGGGGAGGTTTAGGTTGGATATTAGAAAGAATTTATTTACGGAGAGGGTGATCAGGCAATGGAATGGGCTGCCCGGTGAGGTGGTGGATTCTCCGTCCCTGGAGACATTTAAAAAAAGACTGGATGTGGCACTCAGTGCCATGGTCTAGCAACCGCACCGGTGGGTCAAGGGTTGGACTTGATGATCTCTGAGGTCCCTTCCAACCCGGCTAATTCTATGATTCTATGAAGAAAAGTTTTGCTTGCTCAGGAGACAGCTGCAGGAGTGTGGGACTCCAGCGTGGGAGTCAGTTTTACTTAAGGCAACACTGCCAAGGACAACAGCACTTGAAGCCTTGAACAGCAAGAGGGAGCGTGAACATTAGACACTGCTGTTACTCAGAGAAGAAACCAGCTCTGTCAAGGCTGTTGGAAAGAATAAACTCCTGATATTAACTGGAGTCCCTCGGGGATACTGCACTTTCCCATCACCAAATTACATTTGTTACAGAGTATGAGTTCAACACAAGGTGGAAGATACAGAGGTTGCCACTACATTGTCCTGAAGAAATGAACCATGTTTAAAAGAGCAGAAATTTTTGACTTTTTTCTTTGAATTTTATTTGTCTTTAATGTCTTCTTTATTTGTCTTTGACACTGAAAATCACTGCTTTGAGCTTCCTCCCCCAGGACTTATGAATTAGCACTATATTAACAAGGAAACCTGTTGTATTAGGAGAATATAGAAAAGTTAGAAAAATATTGTGGGGTAAAGAGTAAAGCAGGAGGGACTGTGGTGTGCACTTTGGCCAGCCGCTCTAGTATTTGAGAATGGGCAGGGTATAAGAGGTGAATGATATTCTTTTCCTAAGTGATAAATACAGCAGCAACAATAACGAGAGGAGTCATATTAATTCTTTTAGGCTTCTTTTGTTTGCTTGCCAGTTCCTTCTTTAGGAAGATCTCAGAATGATATTTTCAGCTGTTCTTAAACCTGACTTAAAACATAGTTAAAGAAATTAAAAATTTGATTGTATTCACATTACTTTTATTTATCTTAAAGAAATATATTAACTACTTAACTACTTCAAGACACATTATTCATTCATGAGCTCTGGTAGGAGAGCACAGGGGACTGACTGTGTTTACTCAATGACATTTTTCAAACAAACTGCTGGGCCAAAACCATGACATTTTGGTGACCATGAATCATTTTGTGAATATATATTAATTATAAAATACCTCAATTTGACCCCTGTGACTTTTACTTAAGTAAGTTGCAGTATATGGCTTCCTCACAAGGGGAAGAGATGGGACTGGCACCATTTCTTCACTCCTGTGACCGAAGACAGGACTTGGGGAAATGGTAGGAAGTTAAATCAGGGGAGGTTTAGGTTAGATATTAGAAAAAAGTCTTCCACCCAGGGGACAGTTGAGCAGTGGAACAAGCTCCCCAGGGAAATGGTCGCATCACCAAGCAGCTTGAGCTCAAGAGCATTTGGATGACACTCTCAGGCACATGGTGTGATTCTGGGAGAGCCCTACACAGGGACAGGAGTTGGACAGGATCAACATGATGATCCTGATGGGTCCCTTCCAGCTCAACATATTCTATGATTCTATGTTTGAATTTTATTTCTCTGTAAAGAGTTTGGTTTTAAGATTTCTGTTAATTTAAAAAATTTAAATTACCAAAAACTGATTTGGTTTCATCTGAATGCCTTCTATAAGAATCTGTTAACCACAGCTGTAGCTGATTTTGGATATTTAATATTTAGCCACAGGATTTCTGCATCACAGTGTCCCACCCACTATTTCAAAAAATAAAAGCCAAGTGAGTGTAGAAAGCTTCATCTCTGATGTATAAATATTCCATGACAGAGACCTGGACTCTTTTCTAAGCTTCAGATGAAAAGCAATCAGGGACTCCAAGAAACAGGACAAAGGGTAGGAGTAAACAGGAACTACATGATCACAGAAATCACACAGTGACACATCCCTGTAAAAGAGAAGAGAATTTGAATGAGAAAGTCCTGATGAAAACCATCTCGAGAGTTACAGCTGGTGGCATATGTGAAAGAGAGAGAGGAACGTGAAACAGCAAGGCTGGCAGCATCAATTTGCTATTTTTAAGACATCTGTTTAAAAAATATTTGAAATGCTTAAGCAAATGAGGACACTTATGCATATGTGAGATTACCAAAGATCACAAAACAGAGTAGTAATTTAAATGTATTTATATTTAAATATGTTCAAAAATCTCTTTCCTGATATGATACTGAAATTTGCAACTGAAATTGCAACTGAAAAAAAAATATTGTCAACAGACCTTATAAAAGGTAAGATAAGAAAAATATATATAATTCCTATTATTTGGTTTGGCACAAGTTTTGTGCACTGAGAGGTTTATCTGTTAAAAAATAATTATATCATCTCAAGACTTTAAATAGGAATAATGTTTGACATCTCATAATGTTGAGACACTTCATGCCAGAAAACCACATAAGAATAGGTGTGAACCTGAAAGATTATCCTCAATTTTAAATATGAATGTTAGGGTAGTTGAGCCTCCCCCTCCTAGAGCCCCCCTTCCCAAGTGTCCTCTTGTGTTCTTCCACAGCTTTCTGGTAATTTTCCAACCATTTCTGTGCAGACAAATATCAGCACAAAGCACATCTGCTCTCTTATCAAGCACAGATCAGCTCTGCTCCCTCAGCTTGTTAGGGATCAAAAGATCATTACTTTTGCTCCAAGGTCTTCACAGAGCTGCCATTCTCATAACATCTTTACCAATTCCCACAGTTCACAACTAGAATGCTCTGGAAACTTGCATCAGATCACCTCAGCTTGGAAAATCAAAAGGAAGAAAAAAACAGGCAGGGGAAAAAAAAGATTTGAATACTGAGAATCTAAAGAGAAAAACCAAACCACAACAGACACCGTCTGCTGAAATGCAGGTTTGTTGCAACCTCAGTAAGATACCAAATGCAAGTTGAGCAGAAAAAAAAAAGATGGCTCTGACCATGGCTCTCTGAGTTCTGGAGAACAGGTTTTACAAGGAGAGGCTGAGAGAGCTGGTGCTGGTCAGCCTGCAGAAGAGGAGGCTGAGGAGAGACCTTATTGTTCCTAGAGCTACCTGAAAGGAGGTTGTAGTGAGGTGGCTGTTGCCCCATTCTCCCTCGTGACTAGTAACAGGACAAGATGAATTGGGTTCAGGTTGTGCCAGGGGAGGTTCAGATTGGATATTAGGAAAAGTTTATTCACAGAAAGAGTGGTGAAGCATTGGAACAGGCTGCCCAGGGAGGTGGTGGAGTTGCCATCCTTGTTGTTCAAAAAACAGGTAGACATGATGCTATGGGAGATGATTTAGTGGTTATAGTGATGTGGGACTGATGGCTGGACTTGACAGTGTTGAAGGTCCTTTCCAACCATGATGATTCAATGATTCTATGGCTATGGACTGCTGGGTGGGGCTGTTTGTGTCCACACTTTATCCCTGTGATCAAATAGAAAGGGTATAAATGAAATGTCTGCTTCTTTTCTCATCGACTCATCAGGGGAGACTTGATGGTCTGGGAATCCTCCTCTCCACTTATCACAACACAACTGGCCAGAATAGCCAAACCAGCATGGTGAGGTATGGTCATTTGCACCTGGGTATAGAAGGAGAACAGGTTCCTACCCCTGTGAAGAGTAACAGATAACAGGGACTGAAGTGAGACACAGGAACACAGACAACAGGTCCTTCCTCCCTGATAGCGTTGCTGCCTGGCACAAGGCTAACCAGAAAGTACCTTCATCTGACACCCTCCCCACTTGCAACTTTCTCTAGTAAGGTTATTCTCATGCTATAAACAACACAGTGAACTCTCTGAAAAGCAACATCAGAGTTCAAATAGTCCGCCTGTCATGACATATGCCTTCCCTTGCTCCTAGAAACTGCTGTATGGCTAGGCCTTCACCTGGTCAAACTGATGTCATCTTTAGAGGTTGCATTTCCTTCCTTGAATGTTTCTATTCCCTGTATGTTGTTTCATTTGCCTTCAGATTTCAGACACAGTAGACTGTACAAACTTTTCTCCATAGACTCAGCTACGCTTGAAGGAACATCAGGAGAAGTTTTAACTGATGGATTCTATAACCACTGAGAAACAGGAGTGTTGCCACATCGGCAGATATGCTGCTTGGTTTTTTAAGATCATTGTGTTAATGTGCACAGTGTAACACTATAAAACATTATGCAAACCTCATCAGGCTCGTAATACTATAGAAAAGTTTTAGTGTTTGGTAAGACTGCTTACTTGATTCTCCCACCAACATCTTTTTTTTGCTTTCTAAAGCATTCAGCATTTGTGTATGATCATGTGAAGCAAACTTTGCAGGAAAAAGGAGTTTCTTTGCAAATGGTACTGGAATCATAGCTCTGTGCTTCTTCCATTGTTACAATTAAGTTCCTTAGCTTTTTCATTATTGTAGAGTGCAAAATTTCATAGTGGAATCTTCCAGCTTAGCTCCTACTCTAGGAAAATGTCTTCATAATAATAATAATAAAATAGAGGGGAGAAAAATTAATATCAGTGGGATTTGTGCTTCTCAGTCACTGAAAAGCTTTTGAAAATCCCCCAATAAGCCTTTTGTTACCTGATATTTATCTTGAATTTCACAGCTGCTCAGTACCCTATATTGATCTGCTAGAAACTGGGCTTTTGGAAAGATCTGTCCATGGTTTCTTCCACATGTTAGTATTTATAAGGCTGTTTCTCCAGATAATGTTCCCTTCATTTTATAGCTCCTTTTCCTAATGTGGGACAGTTTATTGATTACTGTAAATTACTTATGGATTGTCATTTAACAGTTATGGGAAAATGTATGTTGGAGAAATGCTTGGGATTGGGAGTGAGTTTACACTGATTTATTCAGGACTCAGACTATGTACAAATAACAAAGGGGAGATTTATAAAGACATCAGAAAATTATTGGTAATAGATGGAAGTGGATGTTCATTTGAAGTGTCAGAATTGCTCAGTACTGTTTTAAAAGGCTTGCAGAGGATGCAGTCATCCCCTCTTCCCAGGGCAGGTTGGATGCACAAGATGTCTTGTTTGTTGAAGTTACCTTCATCCCCTCAAGCAAAGAGGATCTAGATACCATCAAAAATGTGCTTCATAAAAGCAAAGTGGAATCGAACTATTTAAAACACACTCATTTGTGTCTATTAAAGCCTTAATTTTTAAGATAAGTAAATGTTAGCTTCACTTTGCAGAAAGGAAACACACTCTGCAATGTGAATATTGAATCCTGTCAAGGATCTTGCTTCTTTAACAGCCTTTTTTTTTTTTTTTTTTCCCCCTCTTTTTTTTTTTCTTCTTTTTTTTTCCTTCTTTTTTTTTCTTTTCCTTTTTTCTTTTTTCTTTTTTCCTTCTTTTTTTCTTCTTTTCTTTTTTCCTTCTTTTTTTTTCTTTTTTTCTTTTTTTTTCCTTCTTTTTGTTTTTTTTTTTGTTTTGTTTTGTTTTTTGGTTTTTTGTGGTGGTTTTTTTTTTTGTTTTTTTTTTTTGGTCCACTTATTCATCAAATTAAAATTCCTGAAAGGGAACAAATTTTTGTAAGAACTCAATACATTTGGTTAGGAAAGTGGACTAGAAAGAACACCAACATTTTAGCAGAACCACATGGTTTGGAGTACTCTGTCCTGCTGGAGCTTAATGAAGGCAACTTTGTCAGCAGTAATTAGTAGCTGAGGGCAGTAACAGAACTAATCTGCATTACTAGTGAAGTCATGTTATCTGTCAAACTGAGTTTGGAAAAGTCAGGATTGTAACCAATGACATTTTTTCATGCCCCATAATTTTATACTTAGAAAGCAGTAAAAAACACTTTAATTTCTCTTCTTTCTGAAACCACAGAAAGGCTGTACTAAATGAAGTGACTTCTTAATCCTAAGAAATTTTGATTTGCACTTTTATGTCTGCTTCACTTTAGTTTCTCTGAAATTGTTCACTTACGTAAAATTGTGATGCGAACTCTGGATCTAACTATGTAGCTGAGCAGAGCAGCACGGGGTGTGGGGCGGGAAATGCACCGTAAAGGATATCAAGACATGGGCATTTTCTGTCTCTACCACAAATATGGAGATTTGGATCCTGTATAGGTATGCTGAATCTGTCCCAGGCACCTTTGCTGTTTAACTGTGGTTTACACTGTCACAGATGTGGTATTTTAACAAATAGATGTAGAACCTTAGTTTCCTGACAATTGGCTCACATGCATGTATGAACAAGAAAATGGTGTTCAGGTAAGAAGCTATCAAAAACTGTTTTCCTGTTTAAGTAGCAGACCAATACTCAGAACCTGAAAATATTTATTTTAGTCCTGAATACTATTAAATTATTCTTATTAATGTAAAATTTGACAAAACTTTGTGTTCAGAGGTGCACTGAACACCTAGAAAGCCTCAGAACAGAAATTTTGGGAAGAGAAGGAGATTTGATAACTGATCTGTTGTTGGTGATCACCAATGTCCATAAATGTTGCTTCCTACATTTAGAGGCAATGGAATGCTGGGGCAGCTGGGGGACTCCCTGCACCAGTGGGATTTTGTCATGGGCAACAGTGAGGAAGCAGCTGTTCCATTTAGCTATCTACCTCTCTTCCCAAAATTATTAACAAATAGTCATAGGAGTCATATTTGTTTTAGATAACCATTTTTGCTTTAGTTAAGTTAATACAAATGTCTGTATTTGATGGAAAGGGAACAATTTTTATTAACATAATAACCAGAATATTTGTTGTTCATTTCCCTTCAATTTTATCATCTCACATAAACATGCCTGTGATAGCATTTTGCATTATCCATGCAAATTATTAAAAATATATAGGACTGATATGTAGAAACTGAAAATTCTTAATTCAAAACCTAAATGAAGTTTATGAATCACAAGTACATTGCCACATTTTTGGATCACTTTGTAAATGCCTGGCAAAGATGAAAGCCTTCAGTGGTGCATTTGAAAGTTCTGCTGATTATTTTTGTGATGCATTTTACTTTGAAATCCTTTCAACTGATTTAAAAATGCAAAAATATAGCACCTTCAAGTGTGCTGCAAGAATTTACAATGTCTGAATAGAAAGTCTATGACAGTTATTTCAGATTACAAGGTCCAGCTGAATACTCTAATTAAAACTCAGGTCCTATACCAGGTTTCCGTATGTAAAGCAAAAGAGAAATTCCTATTACCATGTTTTGTTCCATGTCATCTTTTAATCTCATTACCTAACAGACTGTTTTGCAGTGTAAAAATAAACAAAGGTACTTCTGAAAAAAACATTGACACACGTACAATGTTTTACTTACCCCATAAAGTACAAGTGGTTTACTTAGGTGTGGGTGTGACTTGACACTTCTGCCTGTGGTTTATGTGCTAGAACTCTTTTATCAAATGAGTCACTAGCATGCAGTCAACCAATTGCTGTCTGTATTTGTGTTGGGAATGAATGACTGTGGTCTCAATGCTTTTCATAGGTCAGCACTCTACAGTTACTTCTATGCATAAGAGAAATCTCGGACTTTTGAAGAAGTTTCATTTTGCACAGGTGAAACTGGAAAAACCCAGTGGTTGGCAAGATACTAGATCCCTTCCCTTCCCTTCCCTTCCCTTCCCTTCCCTTTTTTATTAGATGCAAACATAACCTTGAGAGGTTCCTCCTACACAGCTTATGTGCAGCCAGCCAGGACATAGCTTTAGGACAGGAAAGTCTTCAACCATTTTTTATTCAACAATATTGATACAGCCTGGACATCCTTCTGCTGCTCAACAGTAGGATTTAATGTCTGCTAAATACCCCAGATAACATCCCTAATAATCTTTTTTCACCTGTCTTTCTGTCACTCCCCCCTTTCTCTCCCACCTCCTGCAATGCTGCCTGGAATCTGTTGACTTCTGCTTCTGTTCTTCTCCTCCTTTCTCTCTCAGTGATGCCCATCAGGAACACTGCTCATTAGTTTTGTCCTGTGGCTAGTTGACCCATAAAACAACTGGAGCACTGAAGAAAAAAACCACAAAACAGCACTATCTTCCTACTACAATGCCAACCACCAGTTTTAAAATAACCTCTTTAATGGAAGAGGTTAACTGCACCTAACTTCATGCCCACTCCAGTCCTCCAGAGTCAGTTGCAGACCCTTTGAAGAGACAGAGACATATTGGTCCTTTCTAACTGCAAAGAGGCAAGAACCTGTGCAGAAAAGGATGTTACTCATTAATGCTATTGACTCTGCATTAGAAAACCACACAGGATTACATAAAAGAGGCTGAAGATACCCTCCAGCACTGCATTATCCTTTAAAAAAGAAGACGTATTTGACACCTTTTCAGGTAGCAGAAAAAGAACTGACATATAGAAATTGTAGATAGAGCTATAGAATTTTCTGAGGCTGTTTCAAATGTTTAAAACATGGGTTAAACTCACATACATAAATTATTATATATGAGTCCCTGCTGCTACAGCAACTACTGAGACACTTGTTTCACTTGTTTTGGCTGTCCAAATATTTTACAAAAGCTTTCACATTTACATAATCATGACAATCAACTTAATGGAGGGACCTTTTAACCACAGTAATGCACGATCTAAATTAGGTCAGCTTGTATTTGTATGTCAGAAGTGCAACCTACTCAGGTCAAATTAGGCCAGCTTGCAGTGAGGCCTCTGGAACAGAAGGTACAAAATATTTTGTAAGGTTACCTGGGAGAGCCAGAGTGCACCATCTTCTCTTTCAGACTAGTGTACCTACATTTGGGTCATACAAATGGAAGTGAGAAAGCATCCCAGCAGCTCACATTTCCTTGGACAATGTAATTAAGTAGCTCTTCCTCCAGCAGCATTTACCTGTTTATTTCTATTGTACATCTGGCTGAACATAATTGCTTAATCAACCAGATGAAAATCGTCAAGGGAACTATACAATATATTCTCAACTTGAACAGGAAAACCAGCAATAGAAAACTTGCTTTTTCTTAATCTTTAATTATACAATGTATTCCAGTCTTTCTAAGTATTAAGTTTTCAAACCAATCACTTTGGCATGATAGCATGCGTTGGTATTTCTCTTTAGGTATACAGTTTCTTCCCTCTCTAAAACCTTAAACATGAAGCTTTGGTTTCTGTAAATTATCTGTGTCTCAGCTGTGCTTAGTAGGTACTTATGCTTTACCATATGGTCCTTTATTGACTAACATCTCTCTGATAATACAGTCCTAATACAATAAGATTGATTTAGTATCTTGCGGCTGCAGCTTAACTTCACAAATTCCCTATAAATACTTTTGGTGTTGATACATATGAATCTTTTCATTTATAAATACACAGGTGCTCTATGTGATCTGTACTTTTAGCATTTCACTACAGAAAGCATTTGACATTCCCTACAAGAAGGCGAGCTATTTAACATGTTTTAGTGGGCTTTAATGTCTGTAATAGGAGTTAATGAAACTGCTAGCCAGCCTTCCCAAAAACCTGCCTGGCCTCTGTTATGTGTATGCTACTCTCTCTGATACAAGCCTTCCTGAGAGCTATAGTTTAACACAGACAAATCCATTAACAGACCTTTGAAATATATTTTTCAAAATACTGTGCAACTTGTGTCGTACAAACCTAATCCAGCTTGATCTAATTGAAGAATTTGCAGTTATGTGAGTCTGAGCTTGCTTTTCTAAATGTAGAACAAATTAACAGCTTTGTTCAGTTCTGGCATCAGCACTTATCTGCAGGTGAGAAAGAATGAACGAGTAATGCAGATCTGAAAATTTAATTTGCAGCACCTAAATCCATGTTACAGCTTAGCCTGTTGTCTATCTCTGGGAGTGTCTAGGCCACTTACCTACATATGTAAAACTAACATGCAGGTGAGCTCAGTGTTTCATAACTAAACTTCATAACTGCTTATGAAAATGTTAAACAGCATCTGTCCCAATATTGATCCGTGGGGGACTCTACTTGTGTCAGGTTGCTGATTGGAGGATGAACTATCTGCTGTCATCCTCTGGGTACAGTCTGCTAGCCAGTTCCCCACCTACTGCACAGACCACCCATCAAGGCCATGATGAGTCAGTTTTTCCAGGAGGCTGTGGGATATCATGTCAAAACACATGGAAAAAATGTCACAGGTAAGGCACTGCTTGCCTTATATCAACTGAGAGGGTTAATTTGTTGTAGAAGGCAATTAGTTTTGTCAAACATCATATGCCTGATAAATCCATGCTGATTTTTCCAATCATATGTTTCAATTGACTTGTGATAGTTCCCAGGAGGATTCACTCCATGACTTTCCCAGGGACTTAAGTGAAATTAATTGCCTGGGTCCTCCTTGGAACCCTCCTTAAAGATAGGGGTGACATTAGCCTTCCTCCAGTCTTCAGAGACATCTCCTGATCTCAAAGATTATGGAGAGTGGCTTTGGAAGGACATCAGCCAGCTCTCTGAACACCCCAGGGTAGATGGCATCTGGATCCATTGATTTGTATGGGTCTAGCTCCTGTAATAGTTGATACACCAACTCTTCCTTCACTGATGATGGGTCATTGTCTGCATCAATCTGGACTTGTGTTCCTACGGCCTGGGACCTAGTAGCACTGGTAAAGGCAGAGGTAAAGAAGTTGTTGAGAACCTCTGCCTTTTCAGCATCATTGGTGACTAGTTCACCTCTCCTATTTAATAGTAGGCCAATATTATTCCTCTGTTTCTCCTTGATATTAATATATCTGAATAATACTTTCTTGAAGTTTTTTGCATCTATGGCCAAATTTAGCTTAAGTTGAGCTTTTGCTTTTCTAGCTGCTTCTATGCATACCCTGGTAATGGCCTCATAATTTTCAACTGGTAATGTTCCACTTTTCAGCCTGTGATACATTTCCCTTTTGACTCTGAGCAGACCCAGAATCTTGCATTTCAGCCATGGGTGTCTCCTGCTCCACCTACTTCTGTTGCCTTTAGAGGGGATGAATTGGTTTTGGTTAACTAGGAGAGTGTTCTTGAAAAGTTCCCAGCACCCACTAGCTCCTTTGCCCTCCATGGAACCTTCCCATGGGATCCCATCCATTTGAGCCGCAAGAGAGCTGAAGTTCTTTCAAAATCTAAAACCTTGGTTCTTGAATTAACCTTCATTCCGCTCAGAAGTATCCTAGACTCTACAGTATTGTGACAACTGCAGCCAAGTCTGTCACTAACCAAGATACCACCAATAGGTGGGAGAAGAAATGTGAATATTAAAATAGTGTCTGATTTCTAGATAGGCTTAGTTAAACTGTAAAGTCTTACCAAACACCTCAGGTGCTTGATTCCAGAATTTGAAATCAATAATATAGAAGAAAGTCCATACATCACAAGCTTATTTATTCTCTACAAAGAAAAGATTGAGAAAACTTCTGATAATTGTATTTTGTTTCCAAAAAAAAAGAAGGCTCTTCAACTTAGGGTACAAAGCATAACAATGTCAAGGCACTGCAGAATGAAGCTGGAATTCAGTCTGTACAAGACATGCACACATTTAAAAATGAGAGTAGTTGTTAGAATAAATCAGTGTGTCTTTCCCCTAAACTCTTGCAATCATAAATGGACACTTTTCTAAAAATCACCAAGAAGAATTACTTGGATTTTTGTTGGGAAATTTAGGATGAAATTTCTTGTAATTGGAGGTAGAATCTTCAGGTAACTTGATTTATTTTTAAATCAGTAACAAACTGTCCACTGATTTTACTAGAGAAAATCACTTTATGAATATAAGTGCTCCAAAACAAACCGATGGTAGGAAACAATCTTTGATTTTATCTGAGTACTATCTTTTTTTTTTTTTTTTTTTTCTTTCAGAGTTTGTCCTCATTTTGTTCCTTACCTTACCATTGTTTTTTTTGTTTGTATGTTCAGATGTGGGTAGTGGTAGAGAAGAGGAAGCCTTTTTTTTACTTCTAATTTATCTGTTTCTGAGAAGCCACCATAGTCCTTCCTTTGCTCACCTTTGGATCTTTTAAGGAGCCTTGCATTTTAACAATTTTGGTTTAAATCAAACAAGAAAAGAATGAAACAACACAGATACAGAGATATTTTTCTTCTTCGCACCAGATTAAGAAAGACAAATTCAAACCAGGAATGTTTGCTTGGGGGAATGATAAAGCTGTGCTAATTACTGAGTAGCCTATGCAATCCAGATAATGAAAGGTAAAAATATGCCATGGGCTGAGCCTCAGAGGACTCATCAAATTCAACAAATTTTAAAGGAAGTTGTGGGGGAGGAAAAAAGCCAAACAAGCAAAACATTTTCTTAAACAAAAAGCTAATTGCTGCTTAAAGTGTTAAGCTGAAAACCTGAAAGAGATCAATGTTCATTTCAAAAATAATGAGAAAAAGCTTCTATGCATTCTTTGTGACCCTGCTAACGCAGAACAAAGCTGAAACCTTTTATTTCCTGCTTCCTTTCACAATAGGAAAATGGTAAAGATGCCTTTTTCAGAAAACTGATGTTTGTCTCCTATGCATGATGCAAAATGTATTATGAATTTCAAATTTAGTCAAAACATTAGTAGTGCCAGATTCTGTTTGTTTTAGCAAGACTCTAGTGCCTGAACTAGCTAAATAGCTTATGAGCCAACTTTGACACTTCAGTGTTACATTTCATTTGGTGAAGAGACATATCCTTATTGTAGAACACTAACCACAAGACCATCCTTCTTCCCTTCTAGGCTTCCTTCCAAAAACAATGGGAATGACATGCCCAGTTTAAAAAAATACAGGTTTCATTCATTCATAATTTCCTATTAATCTTTATGAGTTTAAAGGGAAAACATGATGCTAAATCAATTGCCACAAGCAGCTACCATGGTAATGCAAAGTTTAGTTGTGTGTTTAATGTAGTCTTGAGTACACAAGACATTGAATTCCATGTCATTTCAATATATGTAATTTAAAAAATATTGGCAACAATGGTATGATTTCTGTATATTTTATTATTTCTATTAACAAACTGAAAATGGCCAAATGGCCAACAAAAATCCTACACTGACAAAATTAAATGTTGTAGCTCTATAAGTAGCAAAAGTTTAATTGAACCAAATATGACCAAAACCTGCTCCTAAAGCTAATTCATGATAGTTATACCAGTGAAGTTCTGCAGTAGATCAGATTATGAGTTCAATTGTTATAATGCTGTAAGTAAAAAAAAAATAAAAAAAAAATAAAAAAAATCAAATTGAACTTAGAATATCTTTTACTGGAAAAGCAGCAGTTCACAGTTAACCGGGATATAATTACACTCCTCCAGATGAAAATGTACTCCTGTATTCAACTATGCAAGAGATTATCAGCTTTCCCTATGGATATATTTATGTATGTATGTGTTCATATATACATGCACATATGTATACACAAATTGGAAAGAAAGATGAAACACTCTTTTGACAAATAGAGAGAAAAAATTAAGTCTTTGCCTAAGCTGAGCTATGAAGTGTTACTGACAGGTACTGCTTCTACTTTTAAGTTAAAAGGCATTGTACTCAAAGTGTGAAATAAGTACACGCTTTTCTCAGAGTAAAGACAACACTTGAGTTATATTAGTGAAGCTTTTATGAGCTAAAAGTTTGTCAAGCTTTGATCTGCTAAGTCAAAGCTCTGCTATTGAGAAGCATAAGGATGTCTAAAGGCGTTGCTGCTGAAGCCATGACAGTGAGAAATCTTGAATGTAAAGTGATGACATTACACAAGGGAAATGAAACTCAAGGCGCTTCAGAGAATCTTTAAATTAAGAATAGAATATTCAAAGGTCAAGAAATCCCCCTGCATTTACCTGTACAATATGAATGCTTCCAAACTAAATTAAGGTAGTGGTGTTTTATTTCCATTTTCTTTGTTATGATTCTATTGAATCAATTTCTGTAAATAAGAAAGTGCATAATGCATATGTCAAAGCCAGGGGCAAAATCTATCACACTTTTAACAGCAGCAGTGGAGGATGTAATTTTTGCTTATCAGTGCTATCTGGAGATGGACGAAGTCATACCTTTTGATCTCAATAATGAAAGGATGTTCACTTTCTCATTCCTGTTATCATGGTGCTCGTAAGATAAGCAAAGACACTGGATAGTTTTCTCATCCATTTTCACATTTGGAGACAGTTATTAAGTCATTCAGTTATGCTTGTGTTGCTTCAATGAAGTCAATGCTTTTGCATAGTATAATGAAAATAATAAATATAAGATCACGGAATAACTCATGAAGGAATCTCCAGAGGTCATCAGCATCAGCATGAAGTCAGCACAGTTTGTTCAGAGCTCTCTGTGGTCACGTCTCAAAAAGCTCCAAGGACACAGACTGCACAGCCCCTCTGGGTAACATGTTCCACTGCTGGCCTGTTATCCTGTGGAGAAAGGTTTCTCTTACATCTGCTCAGAACTAGTCATGTTTCAAGTGGTGCCCATTTTCTCTTGTCCTCCTGCCATGCACCACAGTGATGAATCTGACTCCATCTTCTTGATAACTGTCATAAATACTGTAAAACTACTGCTACATTCCTCCATAGCTCCCTCAGGCTGGACAAGACCTGTTCCTTCAGTGCCTCCTCTGGCAAGTGCTCAAGTCCCAAACCCTGTTGCTGGCCCTCCACTGAACCCACTGTCCTTTGTTGATGCATTTCTGGCATCAGAAGACCCAAAACTGGACATATGTTCTGGATATAATGAGTACTGATTGCTGGAGAACAATGACTTTTCTCAGTCTACTAGTTCTGTTCCTGTTGATACATGCCAAAGTTTGTCTTTGTAGCCAGGTACACTCCTGCCTCCTGTTCAGCTTGCTGCCCGCTGGGAGTCCCAGGTCCTCTTCAGCAGAGATGCTCCCAGCTGGAAAACCTGCAGCAAAAGTTTTCTTCCAAAGGGGCAGCCTTTTCCATGTGATTTTGCAGGGGTGTCCTATGCTGAGATGTCAAACTGCAGAATCTTCCCACACATAAAAATTTTATTAAAAAAAATTATTTCCCACTTTCAAAGAAATGTTTTAATATTGGGGTGTAATTTGTACTGATAAAGTAAATAATACCACATCTTTTGAATTTTTCTTATTGCTGTTGATTTATTTCATAGCAATAATATTGCCAATATGTTTGTGCAGCTTGCTTGCTTTTCAAGTTGTTATCTTTAATTCTGTGCTTCTTCCAATGCTTTGAAGAACATGTGTTCAGCAGTCTTTACACACTATGAAAATTCAACATAGGGAAGAGGCTTTTCACAAAATGGCTTTCTTTACTTACGGAGAATGCAAAAAGAAACCATGGCTAAACCTCATGCTCACTGGAAATTTTGAGGTATGGGCCACACAGCAGACTGCAGAACTTTTTTTGCTATTATGGCATCAATGTGAACTTTGATTAGAGAGAAATACGTATTGTTTGACATTTCACCAGGCAATCCAGTTCTTACTGGTTTGCATTGCTCCACATTTTGCACTTATTTCAAATTTTGTCAGTAATGATTTTATGTTCTACTCTAGGCTATAGGTAAAATAACAAAACAGTGTACAACAAAGGAGTTATGCTTGAAAAACCTTACCTAAATAGCCATTTATTATTTCCAGCAGCCGAAGTTCCCTTTTACCTTATTTATATTTATGGACTTTGGGCAAGCCTGACTGATAATAAAACCTTTATTTCCACATGGAGTACTCCAGTATGCAAAATCATAATCACTTAGTAACTAAAGCTGGCTTTTATTGAAAAAAGGTAAATATGGAAAAAAAGAAAAGATTTAAAGGTTCCAAAGCACGCAAAAGGCACTGTATCTTTTTTTCTATCCATGTAGCATGGGAAGAAAATTCCAAAGTCTTGTATGAATACAAATTTAATGTTTCAAGAATACTGGGTGTGTAAATTTGGCCAAATTGTACATGCTATGTGAACAAATGATCCTTGTAGCAAAGTAAATTAATTTGTATGCATCATAAAGTCTGTTGTCATAAGTAAAACAAGGATGTTGAGGTTTTAGCATACTTTGTGGGGCCACAACAAAGTTATATCTGTTGCTAAGATAGTACTTAGCTACAATATGCCCGTGTGGTTAGAACAAAATAAGTAAAGACACAACATTATTTGCTTGAAGCTTATTGGGTTCTATTCTGAGCTTCTTATTTCACATACAGGTGCTTTGCTCTGCTACAGATAGACTTACCAACTTTCAAAATCTGACTGTCTTTGTTCAACAAAGAAGTAAGTCTGCCATTATTGACATTAGCAAGTTCTAAAAATCTAAGTGTTTATTATTTTATCATAACAGAAAACAGAATGTGTTTTACAGGTAGGTCTGCTAATAACTACCACTATGCCAGCTTCTCTTTTTTGTATGCTGCTATTGCTTTTCGATACATTATTGCTTACATACAGGCAATTTAGAAACATCATTAAGAACATCAGTTAATTTTATGCACGTACTACAGTATGTCATGCATACTTTGCTAAAAAGAAAAAAACAATAAAAATGTAAAAATATTCTGTGCAGATAGTACTTCTCAACAAAGAGCACAGGTCTGTGGTTCCCTATGAGTTAGCTGACTTCAATGGGACTACTTGTATTCTTAGAGAGCATCAGATGTTTGAATACTTTGATGAATCAAACCCAGGAAAGGAAGACTTAAATGTTTTGTAATTGTTACCAGGGTACTGTCAGATGCAGAAGAAATAACCCAGAATGATGGAGCAGTGTTCAGCTATGAGTAGGCATCTTGGAAGTATTTACTTATTAGTTATGTTTCTAAGCCAGAAAGACAATGAGAATGCACAAGTTTTACTAACACCTTGGCAAGCTGACAAATTGTAAATTAGAAGGAATACTGAGTTCATATAACAGTTCACAAACAGTTCTGTATTTGCTATGTTCAATTTTCAGAAAAATTGAAACTGTAGATCAGGAGAAAGAGTACCACTGAACACTGAGTATTTATTGGACATCTCAGTGTTGAATTCCAGAGCAAATACTTACAAAGAGTGTTCTAAGATTTAAGTAAGATGTTCCATAAAAAAACAGTTCCTATCATTTTACAGTTAGTATCACTAGACAGAAGAAAATGGAAAAGTTGAAACACGAACACACTCTCAACAGGAAAATTCCCATGAAAACTTCCAGGGAAAACTTCCAGAACAACTTCCAGGGAAACCAGCAAAGTCACACTGGATAAGAAAAGAAACAACCACTCCAGCAGTAAATAAGGAGTGTTTAGCCAACGCTCGCTTAATCTGCTACAAGAAGCAACATCCACTAGGTGTCATTTCCTGATAGAGATTTTTAGGCAAACCTCTGTCATGCCTGAAAACCTGCAACGTCTGTCTGGTGTTGATTGAAAAAGGATTTTTAATCCATTATTGATAGTAGTTGTGTGGAACAGCAATGGAAATTCTAGTGTCTACTGATACTCTGTGCTGCATTAGCAGTGGCACCACACAAAGTGTAGCACCCACCTCACTGCTTCATCTGGAGCCGCCTCAGTGGAAGATGATGGGATGGGAGGTCACCATGTAGCACCACCCTGTGGCACCCATGCCGTTGGGCTGTGTGTGTTCTGCTGCACTGGAGAAAGAGCCTGCAGATTTTTAATGGGTGCTAGCAGAGCTGAGATGTAGCGGAAAGTTAGAAGTAGAAAGATTGAATAACAAAGATTGAACATCACCGCTGTCCACTAGCACTAATTTTCATGTACAGAGTGCCCTTGTGCTAGTTTATCCTGACCTTAGAGAAGATGGTGTTTTTGTTATTTTATTAGCCATGAATTGCAACATGCTTTTAAAAATTTATTAGTTACATCATTTAATGCATTAAAAAATTAATAAATAAAATACATGCAGAACAAAAAGTGACTAGATATTTTTGCTCACTAGCAAGAACTGGGCCTGCTCTCCTCTTATACCAATTGTTAATGAACACACTACCAAGTCTATTAAACTTCAGGAACTGGTTTTATTTTATTTAGAGGTATCATTAGATTATTTAATAAAATAATATAATAACCATAATGTTCCCTCTTTGTTTTTAATTTAAAGTAGCAGAAAACATGTAATTGCAATGGGATCTTGTTCTCATAGCTATGAACAAGCAATCACTTCCCATGGAAGGGCGCCCTGTAGATCTAAGGAACATTTCTCACAAACTTTAAAAAAAACAAGACTTCTTAATATTTATGAACAATGACTTCTCATATTTTGATGTCTTGACATGTGGTGTTTTTTCCATCAGTTTAACTGTTCTTGTTCATCTCTTTGTAGAAAGGTTTTAATATCCTATGAAAAGGAAAATGAAATGTTAGAAGGTTATTTCATGTCATAGCCTGATCTACCTTAAAACTTGTAATAACAATGTCTCTCTTTCTATAGGATGAGCTTCCTGGTGACTGGAAGATTATGATGAAAACCTAACTTCAGTGGAGATAGATGACGATAAATCAAACTTCCCCTGAGTTACACAAGATGTCTTCCAGAAGGGTGCAAAAAACAATGTTGTCATTCAGCTTAAGAGCCATGTATGTCATGTATGCGCAGTGCACTAATGATAACGTAAACATACAGTGAAAATTCTGGAAAGAATATTCTCTGGAGCCAATTCTAGAAGTGGCACTGATGTATCGCTAATACTACGGAGAAAATGCTTTCATGCTATACACACAGCATTATTGCCTTCAGTGCAAAACTATAGTGTGTTAAAATGGAATTCTGAAAGTAAGTGGAGATTTTCAGCATCATGTTAAAATTATCAGTAAAGAGAGGTATTAAGGCTTGTTTAAACTGGCAAATATTATTCAGGACATACAGAGAGAAACTGTTCAATAACGTTTCTTTTTATTTATATGGCATATTGCGAGCTGAACCTAAACAACACTTCAAGAAAATGGAAAAAACCCCAAACAAGTAACTAACATTTGTAATACTATGTACATGCAATTAAATCTCATATAGTTTTGAGCTTTTTGCAGTTCTGCATTCTTTAGGACACATTGTTCGATTTATTAATTTTCAATATTTTTGTATTAGTACAATCTTCTTGATTTCCAATTTCAGCAATATTATTAATTGTCTAACTAGGGTAAACAACAGATTTTTGAAATTGTGTGAAATTGTGTGAAAATACTATGTTTAATGTAAAGATAAGTAGTAATTTAACTTTCTAGAACTTTCAGGTATTGTGAGTAAACATATTTTTCTTTTTGGAGAATAATTAACAATCATATTTTTTATAAAATAAATCTGGTTTAATACAAATTTGTATTTTTTGCATATTTTGAAGATACAACCTTTTTTCAAAAGCAGAAACTGTAGGTAATGATGCTTCGTATGACTTGAAAAACATCAGGAGTATTTCAGTGAGTTCAGAAGAACCGTGTTAAACGAGATTTTTATCATTCCTATGTTTTAGAAGGTACTACTAACATTTCTTTTTTACTTCAAGAAATGCTTCAGTGTAAGGAGTCCTTCCTCAGCACATTGAGAAAAAAGAGTTTAAATTCCAGTTTGACAAAAGTAAACGTTAGAGGATGGAACCTTCAGCAAGTCCATTATCAGTACTGATCATTACCACATGAAGCAGATGTCAGTCTCAGTAAACTGTAATACTTCTGGTATGATTGAATGTGAATTTCATTTGGGGAGTTCTCAGTATATGTTCCTGTAAAAAATAAGTTACAGAAAGCTACTCCTAGTCAATGCGGAGCAAATGACATATAGAGACACATACAATACTGCAATTACCTGTGGAAAGCCAAAATTTTATGCTCTAGCAATGCCCCAGAAATGTATGTTAAATATCAGTCTAGATGTAAGAATGGTGTGATTGAAAATTATAATTTGACGCAGAAAAGAGAGTGACAGAACAGCATTAAAGAATGTGCAGGTTTACTATGTGTTTAATAAAGAAAACAATGCTTCTATTACACAAATAGATGTATTCTTCTATTTTTTTTCAATGTACGAACCAATATTTTTCATGTATATCTGCATTTCCTAACTTCGTTTTAAATGGAATACATAATAAAGAAACATAACATAGGTTTCTTTTTTAAAGAAAATAGATAATTAAACACTGAGTTAAATTTTACTTCTCTTGCACCTGGGACATTTAAAACACCACATAAAACACACTTTTCAAGCTTCATAATTATTACAGCTGTTGCCTATGAGTAGACAGTGATTCAGCAGTACTTTATTTCTGCCGAAGCATTAAATATTGAATATGAACAATATGGTCTACCTCATAAGCCTTACTGAATATAATGTCTGAACATTCCCTAGACAGAGAGCATTTTTACTTTGTAAAATGACACATGGAATTCTGAATGTTTTTTGAGTTTTGTAATATTAAATGGCTGCTGAGAAAAATGAGTATAAGGTTTTGTAATAATTTTTCAACATACTAATAAATGTTTATTTTTATAAAGATGTTGACTATACATTGTGAGAAATTCTTTTTCAGTTGAACTCCTATTTGAATGAATATATGAGTAATGCTACTGAGAGGATTAACAAAGCCAAAAACTGTAAGAGCAGTAATAATATAACAATTCATTTAGAAGGAACAAGATTGATGTAATTGCCTGTATTAATTGTATTCAAAACAGAGATGCATAGAAATACAACATGATACCCCTATCTTTAAAACTAGAGTTTTTTAAAAAAGAAGTATTCAGGGTTTGAAAACAGCATAAAAATGTAACATAGCATTATTAAATGCATAATAGTTTTGATATAAACAAACTGAATGTTAATTATCAAACTACCTTATGATCCTCAGTAATTATAAGAATGTAGCTCACTCAAAATAACTGATTAATGAAAGCATTAAGAATAATAGAGTATATGCCAGATGCTTTATTTAATTTTTTCACAACAACTATGCGGAGTTATTAAAATATTTGTTTGCTTCTGTATTACTGTATCTTTTGCAGTCTCAGGATAAAAGGCAAAATTTGTAACAAGAAATAATACCAGGCCTGAAGAAGACCCCCTCATAGACTAACCTCAACAGACAAATCTATACAGTTGAGAAAGCAGAACTGCTTGTTTCTTCCATCTGAATCAATTGGTCTGATAAAAGATATTATCTCATTTATTATTAAAAGTATTTCAAGACATTTTTATTCAGAATTTAACTAAGGGCATTCGTAAACTCACACATATACATGTGGTCTAACTATTCTAAAGGAATGAATTTCATCTTGTAAGTGAAAAAAAATGTATTGGTAATGGCAAACCATTTGAAAATTCTAATTAGGACCAGAAAGACTTCTACTCAGGGCAAAAAAAGCCCAGATGAAAAAGCAATAGAATTTATTCATGTGTTGGCATTTGTACTGAGGGCATCCTCACAAAGAAAGCTCTCTTCAAAAGACAAGATTATAGCCTACGTTGTGAAAACATTTTTTTTCCAAAGATAGTCTTGGTTAAAATTGAACAAGTCATCAAGAGACCAGATTTTAAAAATTGTAAGCTAGATATTCCATTTATAATTTTCAGCAAATTTTATTTTCCACTGTTTACTACTGCAGCATAAGAAACATTTTAACTTTATAATCCACACCCTAACTTGCTATTTTTATCTTGTAAAAGATCTCAAAATAACAGCACAGTGGTTGAATTTCATTTTCATAGAGCTTTTCATGATCTGGAGATCAGCTAGTCCAAACCCCCTGCCAGGGCAGGTTCACCTAGAGCAGGCTGCATGGGAGGGCATCCAGCCGGGTTTCAAATGTTGTCGGAGATGGACGTTCCACCACCTCTCTGGGAAGCCTGATCCAGTGCTCTGCTGCCCTCAGAGTAAGGTTCCTCCTCATGGTTAGATGGAATTTCCTATGTTCAAGTTTGTGTCCTCTTGCCCTATCACTGGGCACCACTGAAAAAAAGACTGGTTCTGTCCTCCTGACACCCTTTCTTTAAATATTTATAAGCACTGATGTCCCCTCAGTATTCTCTTCTACAGGCTTGATTCAGGTCCCTTGGTCTTTCTTCATAAGAGAGATACCCTAGTCCCCTGATGATCTTTGTATCCCAACACTTGACCTTCTTGAATTTCATAAGGTTTCTCTCTGTCCAGTTGTTCAGCCTGTCCAGGTCATGCTGGATACCATCACAGCCTTCTGGTGTGTCAGCCTCCCTTGTTGAGGGGACATCTCATCCCTTCATCCAGGTCATTTATGATTATACTGAACAGAATTGAACCCATCACTGACAGCTGGGGATCACCACTTGTTACAGGCCTCCAACTGGACTCTGTGAGATGAATGACTAACCATCTGAGCTCTATCTTTCAGCCCATTTTTGATCCACCCCACTGTCCATTCATCTTATTCACACTTCCTAAGCTTGGCTATGAGGATACCATGGAAGACTGTTGAAGGTCTGCTGAAGTCAAGCTAGACAACATCCAGGTCCTCATCCATCCACCCATCCATGAAGTCATGCCACAGTAGAAGACTATTAGATAGTCAGACGACTTCCTCTCGGTGATCCCATGTTGACAACTTCTGATAGCCAGATTTAATTCCAAGGAGGCCTTGGCTTTTCTCATTTCCTCCCGGCATACTCTGGCAGCATTCTTTTAATCTTCCCAAGTGGCCAGTTCATTCCCCCATGTACTGCAAACTTACTTCTTCTACCTGAGTTTTTAAGAAGCTCCCTGCTCAGCCATGCAGGTCTCCTGCTTCCCTTGCACAATGTCTTGCTCTTAGTGATATACAAATACTGAGCTTGGAGGAAGTGGGTCTTGCATATGTCAGCTCTCCTGAGCCCCTCTACCTTCCAGAGCCGTAGCCCCTGGGGTTTCTCCAAGCAATTTCTTGAAGACATCGAAATTAGCCCTCCTGAAGTTGAAGGTTGCAATCCTACTTACTGTTTTGTGAACTAGTGCTTTGGACTAGAGCATGAGCCAGAAACCCATAGCGAGGCCAAGATTCATATAGGATAATTTCTCACTCACACCTTTTCTCATAGACTGATAATTTTTTATAGTTGTACTGCCCTGAACACATCCTACCAGCCACAAGTAACATAGGTGATTGATGGTAGCTAATAAATTTTAAAAGTAAAAGGATTGGATCTATATGATCTTTAAGGTCCCTTCCAACCCAAACCAGTCTATTACTATGATAATTCAACCAAGCTTCTTCCTACAGGTGGTAGAAAAGGCAACGCCACTAGTGACAAGGAAACAGAAAACCTCTAAGCAGCCATAGGTCAGCAAGGCAGGTATAAAAAAAAAGGTCATAGTCTTTGATGGAAGGAGCTTTCATGGAAAACAAAACAACTGATATAATGTACTACCGGCTATGCTGTGTACCTGGCCTACACTGCAAATATCTAAATTAATCTAAATTAATGCAATATCTAAATTAATTACACTTACATTTTTGATATAATGTAATTTTCAATATGTGCACTTGCAAATTTCTGGATCCCAGAGAGCAATACTTACAGGAAGCCTGTACTCTTTATACATGTTGATCAAGTTTTGAATGAAAGGATGCTCCAAAAGAAGTGCAACTGGAATGGGTGTCAGATCTTCAGAGCCTAATTCTTCAAATACTTTGATGAAACACTTAAAAAAAAAAAAAAAAAAAGGAAAGCAAAGATTGCAACACATGCTTATTCATCATATCAAGTAGAGTAAAAAACCTTCTTTGTATCAATCAGTTTACCTTATCATAGCTGTCTTCCTTCTCTGGATTACTAAACCTATTATTGTCTTCTTCTTTACTTCCTCCAGTGTGAAACACTTTCAGCAGGGTTGCAACTGAAATTGTTGCTTCACATATGTAATTCAAGACTTCTTTTTCATCTTCTATTAAAATTTCCTCATCTGGCACTTTGTTGGTGTAAGGAAAACCCTAAGTAAACAAAGCATAGGTAAAATACCTGGTCATCTGTTTCAGTTCAACATTCTTTAACTATCAGTGGATTATACTTTCAGAATTAATTTCTTACAAACCAAAAATCAATTCACATACAATTTTCTACTGAACTATAGGATGAAGAATAGATCTTGAGATTCCAGAAATATCTATAATTTTGCCATTACCACACATTTAATGTACACCTTTCTCCAGGACTGAGGCCAACATTCAACTGAGGTACTAATACTCTTCAGAGAAACAAAACATAAAAATACTTAATAGTTAACAACTAAAACACTTTGCCAAGATATTGTGTTCATATAAGGAGTAAACTTTGTAATTCTGGATGTTCACATTTAAAAAGCAGCATGAATTTTTTAGTCCAAATCAAGGAGTCACTGCCAGAACTTTAATTTATCTTGGCAGTTCACAGAGGCTCACCAGATGTCAACAGAAAAAAAAGCTGAGAAAGGCTTTATGCAGAAAAATTAAAACTATTCTATTAACAAGCAAAGAGGAAAAAAAAATGTTGTATAGATTTGTGAGCACAAAGTGAGATGAGAAAGGACCTCACCTCATTGTAGGTGAACAATGCTTTGACTAGATTAGGCTGCTGTGTACGACCATTAGCAGCAACAGGAAATTGCTTTATTCGATTTAATTAAAATACCATTTCTTTCCTCATAAGGAGAGGGAGTCACAAGTCACACTTGTCCTCCATGTCCTAAGCTTTAATAAATGTCTGTTTCAGCACAGAAGGAGCAGAGTCATTCGTAATTTTTTTAACACTAAACAGTGGAGATTACACAAATACCAGCACTTCATAGCAAAGTACCTTTCACTTAAATTCTTCAACTCTTAAGTCTCAATTATTTTGTTATTATTGGTGTAGATCTTATCTCTAGATGTAAATTATAAGTTGGAGATAGAAAAAATGAAGTTAGTAAATGTAACAAAAATCCCTAGAATATGTTTTTTTATCTTCTCCTATTAATATCATTACAGCTTCAAACCTGTTTCTGTGGGCACCAACCAATCAGAAGTCATTATCATTTTCAGCACAGAACAAGAGAAAATGAAGAGACAAATTAAATTAAGTGCTGCAGTTTAAGTGACTACTTCTAAGCTCACTAGATAAGATGTATTACAAAAATTCTTTGAGATTAACTTGATAGCTCTTTATAGTCCGCAGATTAATTTTTGACAGATAATATTTACTACATTTCTAGTACTTGCAGTAAGAGCTGGGATATTTAGATCACATAAAAACAATCACAGCTGGAAAAAAGTTTAGGTTCTTAATTTTGTGTTAAAACCACTTTGGATGTCTTCAGGGATCTAAGTCTTTCTATTTAAAGCTAGTCTGAAACGTGACATGGTACCAACTCATAATTTACTTTTTGCCCCCTTTGTGGTTGTTGAATATCCTGCATGAAATGCTGGCCCTACAGAAGCCAATGATGAAAACTCATTCACTTCAGTGGAACAAGATTTTTCTTCATTTTCTTTGTAATCAACATAATTGTTAAATTGCACACATATAGAACACAAGACATAGAAAGAAACAATTAAAACTGTGTTCTATCAGCTCTGCAGTTCTGAGCACCAACCTATAAAAGACTATTGTAAATCCAAAGAAAATCCACATGTGCAAGATGTTAAACATCTAATTCTTAGAGATTGCTAGGTTCCTAAGGGACTCATAAAAATGAATTAGACACACAAACTGTCTTGATAACATAGGTCATGAGACATACATCAGACATAGCACAGATTCACAGAGCCAATACTTTGAGAGTCTAAGCATGAGGAAATTCCCAGGTTGCTTGGGGTATAACTCTTGGTCCTCAGACACATATTGTTAGTTCTAGATTGATACAAAAATTTTGCCTTCATCTATGACTCACAACCTTAAGAAGTCATGGTCACTCAGGTGATAATGCCAGTGCATTTATACTTACAATCTTAAAAAATTCCCAACCAAACAGATAAAACCAAGCAGAAAACAGTAAGCAGGAGAATACATTATGTTTCTTTATATCCAATGATGAGAAAGTTTTACTTTCCACTAAAAAATGGGAAACTATGGGAAACTAAGTTCAGATCTATGTATGTCATTGGGAGCATTCTGTGCTCTCCTTTCTGTGAAATGTGAAAATGAAATTGTTTCGTTCAGTCTCTCCCATGGACAAAAATGTCTATTGTGCCAAATAAAATGAAACACAGGGTAGTGCAATACTACAGTTTGTCATTTGAGATGATGCAATGTAATTATGAGTTATGTTCAGAATTATACTGTGTGGCAAAACAATGACCTTTCCAAACTATTTCTGGAGTGCACAATTGTAGTTTAAGCATTAGGCAAATGTTTTAGAGTTACTGTTGTTACAACTGTATAGTGAAATATTTTATTATCTAAAAGTGCAAGCTTTTTCCAAAGTGTGCATAGATATCTATCTCCAAAATAATATATACTTCAATAATAAGTAACTGATACACGCAGTGCAAAAATGTCAGTTTTTAGACTTCAAAAATAAAAACATACTGCAGAAATACTAACAATGATCAAAAGTGCAACTTCATTTGATGGTAGCAGTACGTTCATCATGCCTCTAAAATAATTCTTAAAATATTTTCATATGAAATTTATTATTAATCATTCTGATTTACAGGTAAACCAAAACACTAAAAAGGTGTATATACTTCCAAATACCCCCCACCAAAAAAAATATAAAAACCATACTGGAAAAGAAAGTTAGATTATCAACAATATCAGATTTTATAACTTTAGGGAACAATACCACAAGCCATATTACAGTCTGGTTCATAGGGACTGATAATTGACCTAATTTTAAAGATTGGGCCAAAGCTGTTGTTTGGGTGAGTCATGGGGCCATGAGTTTGAGGGCCATGAATATGATCAGAGAGCTCAAGCACCTCTCCTAGAAGACAGGATGAGAGAGGTGGAGTTGTTCAGCCTGGAGAAGAGAAGGTTCCAGTGAGACTTGGTAGCAGCCCTCCACTACCTGAAGAAGCTACAGAAGAAGCTACTGGGGAGGGACTCTACAAGGACACGGAGTGAAGTGACAAGGGTTAATTGTTTTATACTGCTAGTGGGTAGATTTAGATTCGACATTAGGAAGAAATTATTTCCTGTGAAGTTGGTGAGTCACTGACATAGGCTGCCCCAGGAAGCTGTGGTTGCCCCATCCGTGGAAGTGATCAAGGCCAGGTTGGATGGGCCTTGAAGCAACCTGGTCTAATGGGATGTGTACCTGCCTATGGCAGGGTAGTTGGAATTCGATGATCTTTAAGGTCCCCATTCTGTGATTCTATGAAAGATTGTCCTCTGTTCCTCTGTAGAAAGAGTAGTTAACAGTAAATATTTTTAACTTTATAATTTGGCAAACAAATTTTCAGACTTTTGGAAGAACAATTGAGTATTATTACCAAAGTCAGTGGAACTATTTGCAGAGTTCCCATGAAGTCAGTGAGACTATTTGTAAGGACTGGAGCTGCCCAGGACAAGAAAATATACAGGAATATAGCTAATTTATTATTTGCAAGCACCACTACTGTTTTCTAATACTTTACTGTAATACTTTACCTCACATGGAAGAGGAATTTCTTTTTTTCTATGAATATATGTTCCAGTAGCAACACTAAGTGCTCTGTAAACACCTTCAACTGGATTGGAGTGGGAAGCAAAATAAAGTAGCATCTCCTCATAGTTGAGCAGAGCAGGATCCTCTCTGGCATCAGCAAACAAACTGAAGAAAAACTATAAAAAGACAGAAATACATAAACTAATTTCTACAAATGGAATTTAATAAAAAATAAATCAAAGACTGTAGAGAAAAGCAAGAAGTAATCTAATGACTGCTGCCAAGTGATATTGTCTTTTAAAATATGTTGAGGCTGTGTTCTTAGTTTGCTTTCTACATGGTTTCTAAATTGTGTTTTTTATACATTGAAATCATATTCTGAAGCATCACTTATCTCAAAAGCCACAGAAACATTACAGCAGTTATGGAACAGACACAGGAAACTATGGAATGAGACCTCTCAGGTTATAATAGTGAATGGTCCCTTCAAAATAACCATAAAGTTACCTTTATGAGATGCTCTAGTCTATCTAGAGGCAAAGCTTCTGTGCAACTTTTTGTTATGTTAAGATCTTCAGTTCCATTAAACCATAAGCCAACCTGATTAGAAAAAAAAGGTCAATTATTTTCACATGATAAAATAAAGTGCTCTTAATAATTGTTCAACAGACAGAACACTACAAGCTTAATTCCTGAACTTAATCATGCTGAATTTGTTATTAATATACATTGACGTCAGAATGACGAGGTAGATGTTTGTACTTTTTTACAAATACTTTGGAAATTACTGAAAATGGAATAGGATAGAAATGACTCTGCTCTTGAAAGAAGTGAAAGTTAACTAAGCGGCTGTAAACCCACACAATTCAAGAAGCAGAAAAGGATGCTGAGTTTCTGATGTTCTGGTTTCTTCCTATAAGGGTACCCTTCGCTACCCCATAGAATATTTCTACAATGAAGGCAGTCTGAGAGAGGGGGTTGTTCAGCCTGGAGAATAGAAGGTTCTGAGGAGACCTTATTGTGGCTTTTCAGTACTCAAAGGTAGCTTACAAAAAAGGAGACAAACTTTTTAGCAGGGCCTAGAGTGATAGAACAAAGCATCATGGTTTAATACTAAAAGAGGGGAGAAAACTGACAGGGTTCTGGAATAACACAGCCTCCATTTAATTTTGAAGAAAACTAGTATTAGTTGATTTGAAAAAAAAATTCAGTAAAGATTATTTATTTGAAAAAGTTTGAAAATTATTTTAACATCACCAAACAAATACACACTGACAGAACTAGAGTAGCTTTGTGTATACGTTCACACACATGTATATGTACGTATGAAGAAGTAGATAAATACATATGTGTATAAATACATATATATGATATGTAAGGCTAGCATACATTAAAAAAGGGAACCAGCAGACATTGTAATTATGAGTAAGAATCAAAAGCAAGTATAAAGTCAATGACTAGAATTTTTCTTAAAGAAGAAAAATGCATTCTCGATATTCTTTTATGAAACTTGCTTCCCAAAAAACCTTGCTGAACTATGCAATTTTTCTAATGGAAATTGTATTTGGAGAATAGAACAAAGAATTTTGTAATTTTCCATCTATTCAAGGTCTGAAAAACAATCTTCTTTTTTCTTATAGGAAAAAAAAATATAAATACTTAATTAAAACAGAGCTGGTTAGCCCAAACTAAAGTACTTAGTCCCACCTGGAGTTAGTTTTTTACACAGTGTCAAACAAGTTAATTGTAGTCATACTGTACACAAAGTAGTAAAACAAGGAAGATATACACTTAAAATTAATTTAGGGGGAAAGTAGGATATGAAAGTAAAATGTAATTAGCCTGATTTGTGGAACTATAGATAAGATAGATAATGGGCCTTCAACTTCCTGATGACAGGCTTTTTCTATCACTCCTACTCAAAACATTTAAAAATGCAGACTGAATTTCTGAATGACAATAAACCCTAAAATACATCGTTCAGTTCAGAGTGTTTAACAGAAGGATGTTATGCAAAAGAGAAAATAATTATAACCTGCATGTAGTTTTCTTGTGTAACAAATCCTGATCCAGCTGTGTCAACAGACTCAAAGCTATGCAGGGTTTTGAGAAGTTGTGTCACAGATGGCACTGGCCAAGGCTGTGCTGCTGCTAGTAAGAATTTGCGCCAGTCTATAAATTCTGAGTTCACTGTGAATTCAGATGCCAGATTTTGTAACTATAAAAACAAGACAACAAATACTGTCAAATATGCATGCACAAATATACACTTTCTGTGGAATATGTATGCTTAGGTCTTTTTCCTGGTTAGGATGGACAAGGTTCTGCAGTGAGACCACTGTCTGTCACTGAGGCCAGATGGCACATGCAGTTGATATCCCCCTAAATAAATACTCTAATTCCCTAAATAGGGTTCTTTATCTAAACTTCCCATGAAATGACAGCCCTTAGTAGGTACTAAACCCTGAATATTGCACTAAGATCTGAACAGATAATTTAGTAGATGAGTACAAATTCCATTAAATGCTTGGGCCTGTGCCTTGCCCTACTTTGCTTACTCTTACAGGTGTACACCATGTTGCTTTTCTCTGGTCCAGTTAGAAAAAAAGTAGCAGTAGAAAAGTAGTTTTGCATTTTGTCACTGAAGATGCTGCATGAGGATAGCAGAGGGGGATGCGGAACACCAACAGAAGAATACACACAAAATCTGACACAACATAGCAAAGGCTGTACCTGAGAGAGGGAACAAAACTGGCACAGTTTGTTTCTGCACTAATGGTGTGGTGAGAATCTGCTGCCTAACTCTGTTCTGCCTGCCTGCTCCCCCACACAGAGATTTCCTTGTCAAGGGAAGTGTTTGGTTTGCTGCAGACTGGGGTTTGAGAAGGAAGCAACACAGAGTGAGACAGCCTGGCAGTGTTGCTGATGTCATCTGCCCTGTACCATTGGTATGTACAGAAGTGCTAATTACAGTTGGAAAACTTATTCAAAATTCTATGACAGTCACACAATGATGAAATGGTGAATTCAGTTCAGAATACCTTGTGCAGAATAAACTTATAACTCTGCTTATTCTTCATGCATTTCCTTTTGTGTGTACACTCTTGCTTTCACTATAAATTTAAAAGTCTCATTTTAAAATGTTTTCTTAAGGAAAGGAAATTCCATGATTAAAATTAATATAATACTCATAAGCACTAAAAGTTCTCAAAGAAAACAGAACATGGGATTCATGCACATGTGGTCTATCAATAAACAATATTTGACTCATAATTTCCCTCATATACTTAATTTCCTGTGCTAAGATTAGATTTTTATATATTGATGATGACAGCTGTTGCTGATTTTCACTAAACTCAGTGGAAACTCATCACTCAGAAACTTGAAAATGGTGTATTCATGCAGTTCCTGTGGGTGAAAAATATTTGAATAAAGCTGTTTCCCTCATGTAAAATTCAATTAAAATCTTAATGTGAATCATAGCTTACTGTTAGGAAAAATTATCAAAAACATGCTACAAAAAGTAAAGCTTTCCGTTCTATAATAAAATTAGCCACTGAATTAAGTGTTGGAATATTTGGAAAGATTAAAATATAATTATATATATATATACATATATAATATGGTTATATATATACAACCATATTATTACACATATATATACAACCATAAATATGGTTGTATTTTAGTTTATATATATTTTAGGTTGCAATATAATAAAAATGCAGTGATGAAAAAAACACAAAACATTTTATTTCTGTCACAGTGGCTTCCAGAATCTTTCTCTAGTGAAACAGAAGAATTTTTAATGGAAAACTGATCATGTTCTATAATAGCTATACTGCTGACTTTATCATAGTAAGGACAATGCTGCATCCTCTACACAAATATATACTTCAGTTGAAATAAAAATAGGGGTTAACTTACATCTGGAAGCATTAAGTTCATCCATCCACTAGGAAGGCAATTTGATCCAAGATCCAAATTAATCAAGTCCTTTAAAATGTCAATAAATACTTCTTTTTGTATAAAACCTAATGAAAGAAAGTCAATAATAAAACTCCCTATAGTTACCATTTTAAATAGATTTTGCTTGTCAAAGGAAATATATTTCTTATAATTTTAATGGCCATACAGGAAAATTATTTATTTTGCTATTATTCACTATCAATAATGGCAATATCTTTCAAGCCAAACTTAAGTTTGTCACATTTAAACTAAATCACGTGGCATTTCTAATAGAAAAATGTCAAATATTCCAATACCCTGCAATTTTTTTGATACTTGTCCTTATCTGTCTTGTAATCACTAATCCATCCCCACAGTCTACACTGACAGTCACTGAGTTCATGGATACCAATCTCACACATATTCTGTGTGCTGCATACCTACCAACCACAGGTGGTAATTTAACCACACCCTATTTTAATCAATCATAAATCTGTCTCTACTCTTAAAGCAAGCCTGTCACAGAGAATAGGATGAAAACACAGAGTATTTTTTGTTAAACTTTGAAACAACATTGAATTGCTTAAGAAAGCTGCTCAGATTTGTCTTATATATAGCTCTGATTATGTTATTATGATTTCCATAAGATGAAAATAAGTAAGTGCAACTTAGAAAGCTATTTGTTTTTTAAAATATGCATGAATTTACTCAGAAGCAAATACAAACTCCTAACTTCTTGCACAGTATTAAACTACAAAGTTATGTATACCAAAATTTGACAGATAGGAGTCTTTCACAAATGGACTTTGGAGGCTCAGTGAGCACTTTATGCAAAGCCTCTGCATTAGCAACAAAAAAAGCAAGGTAATTTTCAAATTATTTAAATTTTGAGAGCTAAAAATTATTTAGTCAGGTTATGATCACTTCCACAGTGTCAAAACAATAAGTTTTCAGATTACCTTTAAAAGCAAACACAGTTAGGGAAATACTGGAAGGGCTTACTTAATTTTCTTTTTATAGCCAAACTTCTTGCTCTTTTGAAAAGGCACAGCTGTGCACATTCTATGGTTAACAAACTTTTTTCTTTGAAGTAGAAAAGTGAAGTGAAATTTGTTAAGTTTACAAAGAAAGATTCAAGTGAAGGAATATTAAGAACGCACTTGAATATTAATTGCATAATGTCTGCATTAAAAATAAAATTGCCAATTTGAATTAACAGTCTGCAGCCTCTGTAGACCCGTTTGCCTTCAGTCAGGGAAACCATGAGTAATGCCCTCAGCACATCTTAATGCAGTAGAGAAATCCTATAAATACATAAGCTATAAGAGAAGAGGAAAAAAAATTGATTTGGGAAGTTTTAAATCTGCTGGTTTGGTAAGAAGGGAGGGAGAAACACCTGGAACTGAAGCTTTATGTCCCACCATAAAATTCACCATGAATGCAAAAGCTGGGAAAAAATACTGGCAGAATCTAATGCCACCTCTTGAAGGTTTTTGAATTACCTACTTTGAGAAAGAACACCTTATAAGAATCATGTGAGTCTGGCTTTTTGCTGAAGCACCTTGGATTGCTGCTTATTACTGGGTGAATTTATAGCAGATTTAATAAACCAGGTAACTTTTTAGTGGCTCATGGAGAGAATAGGCTATGGTCCACTAAGGAGCTAGGGATAACTTTATAGTAATATAAGAGAACATTTTACATTACATTACATTATTTGCAGTCTCAAATTGTGTATTGCTTCACCATGAGAAGTCCAGTTATCACAATTTTTATTTCATGTTTTACTAATAATTTCCCTTTCTGCACCTCATCCCTAGATCTCTAGAAATCTAACTTCTTTTTCTCAGATTATTTTATGGTTAAACTATTCAGTTACTACTATGATTTCCCTGTATGACAATTAAAAAATGCTATTCTTGTATTTCCTATGAGTTTCTGACATCCTAAAATGCAACTGATTTTTTTTTCTGCACGAAATACTACAACTATTCTAATATATTACTTTTGTGAAGCTACATGACTAAGAAACATACCTTGAAAGTATCGGAGAAAAGAGGAAATAGAAAAATTTGAATCAAGGAGTAATGTAATTTAAGAATTGGAGTTCAAAATGTTTATCAGAATTTACAGGACTCTGATTAGATTTCAGAGTGTGCTAGCACATAGTTTTCAGGTAAAACTGACACTAGTCGACGTATGCCTATGCCAAACATGAATTATTGTGAGATATTGAAGCATGTCAGGTGATCTGCAGTGTCTATCCATTTTTCTTTGTGGTAAATGTGATGAAACAACCCTCTCTTTCATTAAGAGCCAAGGTATTTTCTGTTTATTAATTATAGGATTGTTAATGTGCTGTAGTCTAATTTCTTTTACTTTACTACCTCCTTCTGAAACATCTCTCATAAGCATCTAGAAAAAATACAAAATAACTTTCTTCAGTGTATTTTTAGCTATTTTGTCTGGATTTAATGTATTTGGCTTCATACTATATGGAACTGGCTTTGGAACTCTGATTACATGACAAGACAGAAGATGACTAATCGATTTAATTCAGGGGTTTCTATTGTCACATAACTGCTTTATAATCATGGAGAGATGCAATGAGTGGGCAGCTACACAGACAGTGCTAGAAAAGAATGCTGGTGTCTGCAAATGGTACTCTGCAAGTGGTAAAAGGAAATAATGTCCTCTGAGTCAGAATGGGAAAACAATTCCTAGAATCGGCTTTCTCTGATTAAAAAGACTGGTTTCAAAACAGGTATGGTCTTTACAAAGTTGTTTTGTTAGGTAAAAAGGAGGAAAAAAACCAAACCAAGCCAAAACAGAAAAGAAAACAAAACCAAAACCGGAAAAAAAAAAAAAAGCTCAAACCTAACAGATTTTCTATGAATTATGTAGGACACTGAATAGAAAATAAATCTATTACATGTACAGGATTGTTCTACAACAACTGTTGCATAGAAGAATTGTAGAAATACTTCTAATTAGAAGGGATTTGTGAATAAGAATCAGGATTCAAAAAGCTTTTGAAGAACTGGAGACATGATCAAGATCAGTAAGAAAACTTCTCTGGAAACAGACCTACATGAAAAAATACATTTACTACATTGCAGATAACATCAGTCAGGAAAGGACTTCAAGTACATTGGAGAATAGAACTAGAATTCAAATTGAACTTAACAAACTGGAGATACAGTCTGGGATAAAAAGGGCACTATCCAGTAAGAAAAAATGTCAAGTGCCACATGGGGCTGAAATAATGAACTGCGTAAATATCACAATGGGAACCTTACTGTCAAAGTTAAAATTTCTCTAGAAAATGCTTTAGGGATCAGAGTGGATTACAGTGTTGCCAGAAAGTACATGGGAAGACAATGGAAATACTCCTTATGTTCTTTCAGCTGTCGAGATTTCTGCTGCCGTAACAATTTTGGACTTTGTAAATCTACAAGGATGTATGGAAACTAAAGTGCCCAGAAGAAAGCAGAAAGAATCATCACAGGCCTAGAAAACATGTCCTGAGGGGCAAGGTTGCAGGAATTCTGCTAGTTTTATCTATGAAATTAAGATTATGAGAAAACATAATTTTCCAGTTAAAACCAAATGTTACAAAGCGGTTAGGGATAACCAACTCCTCTTAGATACCGTTAGGAAGAATTATAGGAAATAAAATCTATTTGCAGCAAAATCACTTCAGATAGTAGTAAAAAAAAAGCAGATAATCCACATTCTACAGTGGACTATTTTAAAAGTTTATCAAAAAAGGATGATGGGCAAACACTAGGTATCTTGTCTGATTAAACTCAATCCCACTTGAAGACATGGATAACTTTTTCATATCTTTTCATAATTTTTTCATAACTTTTCATTTCATAACTTTTTAAAATACTTGTTATGATACTAAGATTTTGCTAGTATTTTTCCAAGGGCAATTTATCCATTCTCTTCAATTCTAATACTAAAAATGTGGTGCTGCTCCCACACATCACAGAAGTGACTTCAGTGCTATAGATTTGAAACACACTTTTGTTCCTTACTTTGGTGTTCGATATCTGCTGTTGGTATATTCTGGGGACACATTTTAAAATTTTTAAAAAATTCATCACAGTTAAAATCTTCCCACCTGAAAACTTCGAGGGGAAAAACTTAGTATTATGAGACATAAGAGAAAATCACAGTCTCACAGAATTGTCACAGTTGGCAAAGACCTCTGTGATCACCACACCCAACTGTAAAGACACCACCCCACCCTCCAATAAAATAAATAAAATACATATATGAATATCTCTATAACCATGCCCACTAGAGTAGGTCCTGAAATTTACATGGCTCTTAAATACTTCCAGGGATGATGCTTCCACTACTTCCCTGGGCAGCCCATTCCAATGCCTAACTGCCCTCACAGTAAAGAGATTCTTCCTCATATCTCGTCAAACCTTCCTTGGTGACACTTCAGGCCATTTCCTCAAGTCCTATCATCATTCTCAGGAGAAGAAGCCAGCACACAACAATTTATAACCTCCTTTTGGGTAGTTGTAGGGAGCAGTGAGGTCTCCTCTCAGCCACCTCTTCTACAAACAGAACACTCCCAATTCCCTCAGACTCTTGTCACAGGACTTGTTCTCCAGACCCTTCACCAGCTTGGTTGCCCTTCTATGAACATGATCCAGGACCTCAATGTGTTCCTTGTACTGAGGGGCCCAGAACTAAACACAGCACTCGAGGTGCAGCCTCAGCAGTGCTGAGTACAGGGGGACCATCACTTCCCTTCTCCTGCTGGCCTCACTAATCCTGATATGAGGCAGGATGCTGTTGGCCTTCTTCACCACTTGGGCACACTGCTGGCTGATATTTATCTGTCTGCTGACCAGCAACCCCAGGTCCTTTTCCGCCTGGCAGCTTTCCAGCCATGCCTCCCCAAGCCTGCAGTGTTGTCTGGGGTTGTTGGGACCAAAGTGCAGGACCCAGCACTTGGTCATGTTAAACCTAATTTTACTGTCCTTGGCACACTGGTCCAGCCTGTTCAGGTCTCTCTGCAAAACCTTCCTACTCTCAAGCAGAAAAACATTCCCACCCAGCTTGGTGTCATCTGCAAACTTGATGAGGAAGTACTCAATTCCCTCATCTAGAAAATTGTTGAAGATATTGAACACGACCAGCCCCAAAACTGAGCCCTGGGGAACACCACTGGTGACCAGCTGCCAACTGGATTTTAATCTGTTCACTGCAACATTCTGGGCTTGGCCATGCATCCAATTTTAACCCAACAAAGACTACTCCTGTCTATGCCATGAACCACCAGCTTCTCTAGTAGAATGTTGTGGGACTTGGTCTCAAAGGCTTTACTAAAGTCCAGCATTACAATGTCAACAGCCTTTCCCTTGTCCACTAGGCAAGACACCTGGTCATAGAACAAGATCATGGTTGGTCAAATGTGGCCTGCCTTTCCTGAACTGAAAATCAGCTGGTTGGGTCTGATCTCCCAGTTGTCCTGTACCTGCCATGCCAGCACACTCAAGACTACCCTCTTCATAATTTTTCCTGGCACTGAGGCCAGGCTGAGAGTCCAATGGTTCCCTAATCCTCCTTACAGCTCGTCATGTAGATGGGTGTCACAATGGCAAGTTTTCAGTCATCTGGGACCTCCCCTTTTAACAAAGACTGTTGGTAGATAATGGATAGAGGCTTGGTGAGCTCCTCTGCCAGCTCCCTCAATACTCTTGGGTGGATCCAACCTGGCCCCATAGATTGATGTATGTCCTGGTGCTGTAACAGATTTTTAACTTCTCCCTCCTGGATGATGAGGGGGTTTGCTGCTCTCTGTCCTCATCTTTCAGCTCAGAGGGCTGAATACCCTTCTAGTGGCTGGTCTGTCTAATGAAGATGGAGGCAAAGAAGCCATTAAGTATCTCAGCCTTTTCCTCAGCCTTGGTGATGTTCTTCACTTCATCCACTAAAGGACAGAGACTCTCCTTGGCTGTCCTTTTGATGTTAATGTACTTAAAAAAAAAATTGTTGTCTCTTACAACAATGGCAAGACTGAATTCTAGGTGGGCTTTTTTCTTTCTGATTTTTTCTCCGCATGACCTAACTAGACCCCTGTACTCATCCTGAGATGTCTACCCTTTCTTCTACAGGAGGTAATCTTTCCTTTTTTTCCTAAATCCCAGCAAAAGTTCCTTGTTAGCAAAAGCTCCCTATAATTCTAGATCCCTAGGATCAGCAATGCCACATATCTAATAAAAGACCATGTGTAATAAATAACTTGCTGTTTATTGAGTAAAGTATAATTAAACATTTTTTTTAAATCTGAGAAACCACAAATGAAGATATTTCTGTGATGGGTCTTTCATAATCCACCATCTAATGCACAGTACTGATCTTACTCTGATCACTACAGATTACCTCTACTTGAGTGGACTAACACCCCTTAATGAGGCATGCATTCAAAACATACTCTATTTTTGACATACTGTTTAGACCTATAATTAACATAAATATATATGCAAGACACATAAAAAGACTATTTGTGTGTGTACATATATGTATACATATACACTATACATTCTGCAATTACTAGACATGTTTTATGTTGAAAGTAGAGAGTTGACCATATAGAAAGAGATTGATTTAAAGGCAAATGATCTCACATTGATTTCTATTAAATTGTTTCTAGTTCATCTTCATCATGGTAGAAAAAACTAAGAAGGGTAATTAATGATTTCACTTTAGTTTTGTCTTGATATAAACTGTTTTTTCCTTGATAGCAGAAATATATGCTGTTGATGTTTTATCCTGACTGGAAATTATGAAGCAAAAAGTTGCATATAGAACATTTAGAATTATGGAATTACGAAATCAGATACTTTCCTGAACAATTTTCATTCTTAACTCCTAGATTAAAAATCAAGATACAGCATTGCAACCTTCACAAGCAATTTTACAGGCAAAAAAGGCAGTTCAATATATGAAGTATATTGGTTATACCCTGGCTGTAGGAGTATTTGCTCTGGAAATACTGATTTGTGCAATTAATGATCAGAAATGGGAAAATGGATCTGTTTTGACTCTGTAGGAAAGTCTTCTGAAGGACAAGACTGACACTAATCTGTGAAAGCTTAAACACTATCCATAAGAGAATAAAAAGTACCAACACATACAGATATGAAGAGAAGATACGACTGAATATTATAGTCTACGGACATCAAGCAATCATCTAACTGAAGTCATGCACAAAAAAATTTATGCTCGTTAACTCTGCAACGTATTCTGTTAGTGTCCATGTATGTTCCAAGGACTGTGAAATAAAAAGTAACAATTTTCATCTAGTTAGTTCCACGGAACTTCTCCAAATCCAACTCAGAGGAGTAAACTGGTCTTTCATTTGTCATCGTGTCACCTTCTTGTAGTCTTCTGTTTCTCTGCCAAGTAGAATTCCACAAATTAATAGCCTTCTGAGGGTCAATTTTTTTGATATCTGGAGAGTTCATCTGAATTATCATACGATCTGTCACACCTTCAGACATTGTTTTAGAGTGCAAATGCATCATAGTGAGCTTCATTTGACTAAAGCCTTGAGCTGTTTCAGCTGAACTTGCTGGCAGTGTTAGGATCAAATTTACCAATGTCAGGATGTCTGGATACTTCTTTGAATAATCTGAGTTCACTGAATCCCAAGTCAAGGTCTGGATGTTCTGAAATCTAAAAAGCATGGTAAAAAGTATAATTATAACCATCAGGAAATGTATTTCTATAATCCTTTTGAGTAAACCAATGAACAGATACAAATGTCATTTTCTTAATACCTGTTATACATGCTCTATTTCAACATGCTCTATTCAGTTTCTACTTCATTTATTTTCACACTAGCAGCTTCTAGTATGACTCCATAATGTTTAGTCAAGATGGACACTTCCTCTTCACCAAATTCTATAATACAGGCAAAACAAAAAGATTTTTAAACTACTAAAAATTTAGAGGGTGCAGTTCAGATAGCCACTATAACAGTTCTATACCTTGTTTCATTTTGTCAGGCTATAGTTTAAAACTTCCAATAGCAGTTGCTCTCAAAACATCTTGACTTCAATTGAAAAAACAATCATGTAGCCTCTTCATTAAATTACTTAGTACTTTGGTTTGTACTGCTGAAATATTTCCATTTCCATCCAGCTGGTAACCATGAAAGTGGTGAATGGTCTCCACCAGTCGTTCCTTTGGACCAGCTCTGAAATATACAGAACACAAAACTGTATATAATACTTTGATTATATTCTAAGAGATCATGGGTAAGTTGTTAGAAATGTCAGACCTTGATTGGTACATGTGGAGTATCTCCAGTGTTAACTGCACAGTTGTGAATATGTCTGCAATGGAGGACTTGGAATCCAGAGTAACATGTGACAAAATGTTGAGGACATTGATGACGTCCAACAAAACGTGAGAAAACTTGACTATCTCCATTTTCAGAAGAAGGTGTAAAAGACCTTTGATTTTCTTTGAGGCTCTCGAATCTCTTTCAATCTGGAAAGAAATACAGAAAAAGAAAGTATCAGGTATGCAGACTAAAATTATCAACAGCAACTAATTTTTCCTGAAATTAAATCCACATTTTAAATAATTTACCTTACTCAGATGTAGAACAATTGCAGGATAACCTTTAAGGAGAATGTGTAGAGCTGTTTGTAGACGAGGAAGCCACTGGGAGCCTCCAATGCGAGAAGGAATAGTTGGGTGTAACTTATTAGACTCACATATGGCTTTGAGATTCTTCTTATTTAAAGGTGAGTTATGATCAAAGTAGTACATATTCCTCAAGACATTGTTTAAGGTGTTGTACAGATGAACATTTTTCATCGCTCCTTTGTAAGCCAGCTTTAGGTGGTGAGCAAAACAGTGCACAGACTGCACACAAGGCTGAATTACCCTCAGAAGTTTAGCTACCCCACTGCTTTCTCCTGCCATTACATCTGTCCCATCACTCCCAAACCCAACTAATTTTCTTGACCAGTCTTGACTTGACAGAATGAGTTGAAGATTTATTTGCAATGTTTCCTCAATTGCATTCTTTATACTTGAAGCATCAGCTTTGTGAATAGGTTGAACCCCAACGATCTGGCAATGGACTTTTCCTTTATTTGCAAAGCATACATAGACAACTTCTACTGCTTTGAGTATACTGTTTCTGAAACCATAACTAATTACTGAAAAGAATTTACAATTCTCCAATTTCTCTTTCAGAGCTTTTCTTTCTACTTCAGCAATAAAATGTATGAACTTATCATTTCTAAATACAGAACCAATATCCACTCCTTTCATATCATATAGTTTGCACATCCAGTTAAGGTCTCTAAAGGGACAACCAGATTTAGCAATAGCATGGCATGTTCTAAAAATATTTTCTATTCAGCCTAGTGTTATGGAGTTCATGGTCTTCAACATCTCCTCAGCAGAAGCTGCATCCAGTGAAGCTGTACTGGCAGCTTCAATGTAGGTAGCCCAGGCATGAGCTTCACTACTCTGGTGTGTATTTATAAATTCAAGTTTGAACTCATCAGTGCCAGAACAGAAATTATGAATCTTTTCCCCCAAATCCACATTATGCTTACGACACGGTGCACAAAACATTATTCCCCTTTCATCATCGTATTTTAGCCATGAGTACTTTTTTAGCCAAGTTTTTGGAAATTGGCAATTCCTCTTTGTTCTCTGATGTTCCAAATCTTTCTTCTGTTTCCCTCTGTCACCAACTTCTCTCTTGCTAGAAGAATAACTTGTGCCTTTAAATTGCTTCAGTGCTCTTATGGCTATAATTTAAAAAGAAAGAACTGAATAAAAGTGGTTTTTATTTCATAAATTATAAATTGTGTTTTTTTAAAATACACATTTATCATGCTATTTAGGACTAGACTGTGACTTGAAATAAACAGTCATAAAACAGAGCAAGAAAAACTGATCTACTCTTAAATCACTCGGAGGCTACTGGAACCCTTGTAAGAAGTGGGCAGTATTTACTGCAGTTTCCTTTTGACTAACAGAAGCTTGTCAGAATATGCAACCAGTAAGGTGCAGCAGAATTAATACCACTTCTGAGACAGAAAAAAACCAAAAACCCAGAGTCAAGGAGTTGGATTATTTCACGCAAAATATCTCCAGAAGATACTACTGAAGTCATAAACCTATTAGGATGTCTATTACAGCTATTAAGTTAACAAAAAACTTAAATTGGAGCAAGCCTGTAAATACATAATCAAATGTCACAGAATGCATAAGATGTTCTACAGCGTATGTTGCTGACCTAATATTCTTAAAATATAATTATCTCCAGAATTAGTGCTTTGAGAATGAGGTACTGTACATGCTTCACATTTTATTATTATGGAAACATTCTTAAAGCACTGAGATTGTATTATTTTCCTAATTTTTCTCAAGATGGTAATTCTTATATTTTGTAGGAGCAAATGCCAGAAGATGACATTTTTGAAAATTCTGTCTCTAGAGCCTCTGAATCTCCTACTTTTGGCAAATAATTTAACTCCTCTGTCATTACACTGTTGCCACAAGTTATGACTTCGAAAAGAGAGCAGTCAGACAAAGGACAAATTCCACACAGAGCTGAGGTAATAAAACTAGAAATCTATGAATCAGGAAATAGCAGAAGAAAAGCACAGAGGAAATGACCTAAGAATAATCTGCTTCTCCATCGTCCTTTCTGTAATGTGCATGTCCAGAGTGAAATTAATGATGCCATTAAGCTAATCATAGAAAGAAATGCCATTTCTCGTGCTTTAAAAGGTTTGAAGAAAAATAGTCCTTTTACTCCACTCTTCTGTATTTTACATGAAGGGAAAAATTTTCATATATGCATTATAAAATTTATGAGAACTGTTTGTTCCCATTGGCATAAAAATGACAGTTTGTGTGCTTCGTTCTATTCTGAGCATCCTGAAAAGTCATAATAATAAAAAATTCCAGGAACATGAAGTTTAAATATATTTTCCATTATGAGTTATTCTTTTAAAGAACTTTTAATCCAACAGTAGCATGTGTGGTCCACAAGGATAGCAAGAACAAGTAGGCCCTGGAAGGTTTCTCTGACATGTGCCCACGTACCATAGCAGGACTAAAAAAGAGTGGAAGAAAAGCATTCTTAACATACTGTAAAGATTAAAAACCTCCCCTAAAATTAGGCAGCCACAAAACCACAATAAAAGATGAAAAAGAGACGGAGGGCAAGATTAACAGATCTGTAACAGCAGAACTCAGAGGATGGAAGGGACAAAATGGTTGTTAACCCCTTTCTCGTGTCTACTGCATCTTGATGTATCAGTAGATTGCTTCTTGATGTGTCACCAACAAACGTGACCTTTCTTACTTCAATGTTTTGAAAAAAGGACATTGACAAGAAATGTAGTCTTAGAAACCATAAGCTAAGAGCTGATGAACTTTTTTCTGTGCTCAAATATGGACCCCACCATTCAGATCAAACTCAGATCATGATGTTCACTATTGTAAGATCCTGAACTGTTTCTGCAAAAGTGCTTGAGAAGAGAGACACACACTTTAATCACCTAACTTCCAAATCTAGCAACATGGTAAAACTCAAGTGACAAGTATTGAATATGAAAAGAAACAGTGATACAATTTGGGTCTGTTTTGCCAGGCACAGTTCACATCTTAGCATGTTATTTTATAGTTTTATTAAAAAGCATTTTGAATATTTTTGCTGGATACAGAATTTTTGAAAACCTAACAGAAATTACTGAAGAAATCGGTTCTATAATTCAAACAAATGGTTCATGAGAATCATGCCTGTGAAAGAACTGATGAAATGTAATATTCCCTTGTGTAATTCAGTCATAAGATGGAGAACAGAAGTCTGTCATAGAATCTATTTGATTTGTTTGGTAATGCAAAGCCAAAAACCCATTACCAAAAAAGCATTATCTGAAACACCTTTAGAAGAAAACTGAGACATTCCAGATGTGTGCTAATCAAATGGACAGTAGAGGTGATCATAGAAAGAATACTGTGCTAGAGGGAATCAAGGAGGCTGAGACCTAATAAGTGGAGTTAGATTAATTCTGTTGATAAGAGCTGAATACATCCAAAGAAACTGTAGAAGAGAAAGGAAAAAAAAAGCAAGTGTTAGTAGCTCCATTTATGACCTGACACAATTCCTGAGGCAAGATGTTATAGCACTGTTAATGAAAAAAATCAAAGGAGTTAGTGAAATTAACAAATGCTGCAGAGCCACACTGAGTTTAGGAAATGGCATTTGTAATAATAATAAAATAAATTTAAATATTTCCTTATCAAATGGAAAGACTATCAGTAGGTAAGAAGTTCCAGCATAGGCTGTATATTTTTCCATTGGTGCTTAGAATGGTGAGTAATGTGCTTCCATGGAGAGCCAGGCGTGCAGGATAGAACAAAGTTGACTGTGATGAATCATCGGTTCTTTAATATTTTAAGTTCCTAGGAAACACAAAACTGTTTATGATTTTTATAAGATTTCTTTTGTACATAACAAAGTTTTAAACTATATATGCACTCCCATTTTTTGCTTTCAGTTTGACGATTTGTTTAACATATCCTGAAAATAAATCCTTTCGATATATGACAAATGTCCTGTGACAAAACTGTTTACATATTTATTTCTTCCAAAATAACAATTTGTCTAATGTTAGTTTTTATTTTGCTTACATTTCTAGGTAAAATTCTTGTTCATACAATTGCAATAATGCTAAACAAAGTAACTCTGATGTTCCATTTTCAGAACAACTTCAGCAACTTTGCTGTTCACATAGTACAAAAGATTGGTAGATTTTTTCTATTTAGACTTGTCCTGAAGCCTATGCGTTGTGTGCTTATGTGTGCAGATTTCTGTGATGAATTCTCAGAGGACTGCTCAGGTGAGTGAGAATTAGAAGACAGCTGTTTGGCAGCAAATCCATCTGTTTAGGGATTCTCTAAGGCAGGAATTAACCTATTAATTTTTTTTTATTTCCTTCAGACACGCTGTACAACAGTTTCACTGACAGTGTGATGTGTACTTTAATGTTTTTTACTCTTTTGTTAAGTAAGAAACTAACTATCTAGAAGACCTGTATTTTCTACTGACCATTCTATTGAATAAGGGGAGAGAAAATTATGTGAAATAAAAATCCTGATGTTTTAGCACAGGAAAGATTTAACTCTTCCTGTGGACTCTCTGTAATGAGAAGGAGTGTTTGCCCTAGGAAATCTGGGGTGGTATGATTTATGCAGTCCTAAAGCATGTAAGAGAGTGGAAATATTTTAAAGATGACTTGCAAAGCTCATGCTTCCCAACCTAATTCAGCTATGCAAAAATATCTTGACTTAATAAACATCAGACAGCAGAACCAGCTATTGCCTGTTCTTTGGGACCTTAATTTAAAGACAAATTCCTTACCATTGTCCAGTGGCAGTAGATAGCCATGCAGGTCATCTTTGGTCATTTTAATTAATATAATATTAGCAAAAGAACAATATTGTAGCAAGATAAATATTTCATTTTTTCCTGATAGTTATTATGAAGTATAAGGCAAATAGTTGTTCTGCCTTAAACGTGTCAAGAATATTACAGTTTCTACTAGGCAAAATTTTCTTCATTTTAGTATCTCAAGGAATAAATTATTTAAAACAAAAATGAAATCTTTTAAGTTTAAAAAAAAAAAAAGTGAAACTGGTATTTGTGCTTCATCTCTTTGGCCCTACCTAGTGATTACAAATATAGAGAATTTTAGTTTCACATGGCATTATATATGCTGTACTATCCACTAAATTAATCTCTATAGAACGGTTTGGAATACTTACATATGCACCGTGCTCCCAAAGATAAGATGATATATATGTCTCTAAAGGAAAACTGTAAACGTCTTTCCACCTAAAATGGGTTCATACTCAAAAGCGAAGTGCAATTTCTCCATAAATATACATGAAAAGTACTTGTGATTAAAGAATTAAATTCAACTTTATTGTGCCTGAGTGGCTTTGTCACACTTGAAGAGTTGTCTCCAAAATCGTAAGTACATGTTTACACATTGTATTTCATAATCTTAGAGGCAATCATACTAAAATTACAATATGGAACACTGGTAGTAATGAAAATCTCTGAAAATATGTGTTTAGCTACTTTCCATCCTAATTTAAAAGTGCCTTACTGAAATAATTTTATAACATTTATAAACCAGTATTTAGTTTTGCAAAGAAGTCTTTTCTTTGCCAAAGATTGCCATAATTACAAGGTAGGCATACAATAAACTCACGCACAAAGGAAAAAGACAAAATACACATCTGAGTTAATACTTGCAAATCACCCAAAACTGGCACATATTGAGTAAATAGTTATTACAGACTCTCTATAGTATTTCAATGAAAATACTGATTTCTTGAAAAATGTTTTAAAATAATAAATGTTTTAAAATAATAAAGCTTCAGGTGGGCTACAAATTAAAGACTTGCATCTTTAAGCACAGTAAGTATGGTATATAGAACTCTTAAAAACGTACTACAGAGACACCTGTAAAAAAAATATTAAGTACATGGTTTTCCAAATACAAAACCCATCACAAAGACATTAAAAGCTTTCACATGGTTTGGTATTTCACGTTTCACATTTTCAATATTCTGCACTGTGACTTTCCTTTCAAATGTAGTAAAACCTTTATCTGTATCAGGATCTTCAACAATATAGGTAACTAATATTTAGTAGCTGCAAGCAATTGCTTTGAATTTTAAGTAGTTAACTGCCTTAGGAGAGAAAAAGGAAATTTTTTCTTACCTCCAGGTGCCACTTGTAGAAACTGCTTATGAAGTGTAGTAAGTTGTGAAATAGTTAGAATACCACTCTTAGAGGTCTCTATGTGTGGAACATGAGGTGAAGGAACAGGGTCAGGAGTAACTTTTATATCACTGGAGATAAAGAAATCTGTCTCTTCTAAAGTAATTTGGTATTGGATTTTGCTAGAACTCTCAATATGATGTCGTGCAACCTCAACCAGCTTTTCAACACTGTAAAAGTGTAAATGCAGAAAATGAGTGCTTTTATCACACAGTGTTAATAACTTAGGTTCAAACTTTAATGACTTTACACTTTGAGAGCTTTCCTCAAGTGAGAATTACAAATCCTCTGTGTGAATTCTACACTCAGCAAAATCATTATGATGTGCACCACTCCTCTGGCAGCAAGAAATCTTCTGACTGTGCTAAGAGATTAATATAAAGACATATCTAACCCACAGATGAGACCTGATGGAAGTATATAAAAGAACAAGACTTTATTCCACAAATTTTAGAATGTTCGAGCATAGATATTCCATCTGTAATCATCCTTTAGCTTATTTCAATGGCTTGTCATCTGCTCTGCCCTTAAATCTGAAATGTTCAAAGCACTTTCTAGTGTAGCAATGTGGAGGGGCATATGAACTCCTGCTTCATGTGTAATGAGTGAAATTTAAAGAGGCAATTACATTATCTGTCTAAAATGTTCAACTAGACAAAGGTTTGGCCTGGGATGTCAGGGGAGCAAGTAAAACTGGATAGAGGGCAATAAAGATGATTGGCACATTGGAGCATCTCTCTTATGAGGAATGGCTGAGAGAACTGTGACACTTTAGCCTGGAGAAGAGAAGGCTGAAGGGAGACCTTGTTAAAGTCTGCAAGTATCTAAAGAGTAGGTGGAAGGAAGATGAAGCCAGACTCTTCTCAGTACTTCCCAGTGACAGAACGAAGGGCAAGAGGCACAAGCTGGAACACACGGAATTCCATCTAAACATAAGAAAAAACATCCTCACTAGGAGGATGCCAGGGCACTGAACAGGCTGCCCAGGGAGGTTGTGGAGTTCCCTTCTCTGGAGATATTCAAAACCCTCTTAGATGTAGCCCTGTGTAATGTGCTCCAGGTGATCCTGCTTTAGGGGGAGAGTAGGAGAAGGAGATCTCTAGAGGTCCCTTCTAACTATAATTCTGTGATTCTGTGATCCTGTGAAGGCATGGAACAAATATTGCTGCCCCAAGCATGCTTCAAAAGTTTGTCAAAGGACAGTGACCCTTTTCTTTCAGAGAGTAAAATAAATACTTCAATGATATGGACATAGGCCATTGGTGCTGCATGTCCTAAGTGTCACGTTTTAGTTATTAGAAGCACATTTTTTTTAATTTGCCTTGAAATAAGTTTGAGAAATTTAATAACTGGTGGCAATAATAGTAGGTGGAATTTTCCAGCATGTGGAAAGCACATGAAAAGAGAAAATAACCTCATGATTCAAAGTGACAGAAACCATTGAAATTATATAGAAACTTCTACTAAATTGAATAATTGCTTGTTTGCTCATGGTCATAAATGTTCTAAATCTGTAGCCTAGAAAAACAGCAGAACTGGTAATTACCTCTATTACTGTCAGCAAAACCTTCTAATCATCCAAGAAAGGAATTATTACAATTCAGGTATTTATGATAAAATGAAATTCCAGCTCATGAACTGAAGTTATTATTTTCAGCTTTTTTTGGTTGTTGTTTTGTCTTCAAATTGTTTGCTTGTATATAAATGGTTACCTTTACTAGCATGGTTCAGGTTTTTTTGTTTGGTGTTTTTTTTTTTTTTTTTTTTTTATTACCTGGACATTTCTGCCAAGAACCTGGATCCAATCCACTTTTCCATATCTTTATAAGCCTCATCTGCTTTCCTTGTTAGGTCTTCAAGAAATGCTAAAGCTTTCCCTTTTATAAGTTCTAGTCGAGATTTTGTGGCTAGTTCTGTTTAAACAGTAATGTCGTAAAAATTAATATTTATAAACTTAGACAGAAATTCTCAGTCTTCAGCACCTAAAGTTTAACATGAGCAGAAGCACTAAGAAAATAAGTAACTTCTACCAAAATTATGCACAGAGTATTCACATAAAATTTTAAAAACATAGGGGATTTAATGATTTGGAAATACTTAGTTTTCAGAATGGGAACTAGATGATCTTTAAGGTCCCTTCTGACTCCAACCATTCCGTGATTCTATCATGATGGACTTGCAGGGCATGTAGTGCTAGGACAAGGGGTAGTGGTCTTAAATTGCAGGATGGATTTACATTAGGAAGAAATTCTTCACAGTTAAGTTGATGAGACACTGGAACAGGCTGCCCAGGGAATTTGTGTCTGCCCCATCCCTGTAAGTGTTCAAGGCCAGGCTGGATGGGGCTTTAAGCAACCTGGTCTAGTGGGAGGTGTCCCTGACCATGCCAGGGGGATCTTTAAGGCCCCTTTCAACAGAAACTATTCTATGACTCTATCTTCCCCTCAGCAGGAAGGAGGTCTCTTTCTTCTAGTCTAAACCATTAAAAAAAAAAAATAATTCATCTCCTGTTCAGTTTCCAACTTCTGTTTTCAGACAACTGTTTTTGGTGGAAGCTGACCAGTTGACTTGGAATTTACTAGCTAAGAGAGACAAAGAAACAGAATGATTGACAATGCATAGTTTTTCAAAGGGTTTGTCTGGAAAGGAGCTTGGGAAGATAAACAAAATCTGTGTCTTGCTGATTGAATCCCATGTGGCTTGTGGAAGAGGGAATCAGAGAGGAGAGCATCAATTAAATACATAATTGGCAACAAATTATTTCCCAGATCAATACATTTCAAATACTGAATTCAATTCAATTGGAAGGCTAACCACCTTTGTGAAACTTATTCTCTCATAATGAATACTTGCTTAGTCATGGAAAAGAAATAAAATGAAACAGAACAGAACAAAGATGAAAAAACACATTTCTACTTAAAATATATTTATCACAAAATCATGGATGACTACCACCCTAAAAATGTTTACGATTTCTCCAGACACTTCTTTTTCTCCCCTTCTTTTTCTTAATGATCCGTCTATTTTGCTAGGAAGAGTTTCTCCCTAGCTTTGTCTACTACATTACCTAAATTAGGAATAACAATCACCCTCTGATATAAGTAACCAGATAGTAACATACCCTCATGTCTCAAGGCACTGAAATACTCCTCCTTTATTTTTTGTGCCAGTTCTTGTTTCTTTATTTGTTCTGGGGTTAGAGAAACTAGGCTGGCTTCAGATGCAATAGATAGTGCTCCTGCAGGAAAACAGACTCCTCACAGTCTTTGGACATTGATGGTAAGGTTGTGTATCTCTACACAGGCACTCACATGAAAGTGTATTATTTAAAATGAAAAATGGCATTCCCCACATTACTTGATGCAACCATTTATGTGAATACAAAGGCAGGTCATCAGGTATATGTCAACAGAACAAACTTAGATTTCTGTCACTTTATAGTTTTATGATCACAGATCAGTCATCTAGTACCAGGTCTGAACAAAAATTTAGTTCCAAGAAACAATCCACCAATCCCATCCTAGCCAACTAGTGTACAATAGGTGATAGCTGCTGATTTTTTATCACAAAGCTTTTCTACAAATCTGAAAATCTGCTGCTCTCTTGGCTGGATTGAGGTTCTAAGCACATACCTAAGGCTTCCCGGGGCTCACAAATCAGGTGACCATATGGCTAAGTATTTACAGGGCTATACTTGTTCCGTGTGCTATGAGCAGAACCAAGCAGAGAGAGGGTGCACTCAGTACAGTGCAAATAAAATGTCTCTCAAAGCATAAAAGTCAGCTACTTTATGCATAATAACTAGCAGTTACAGCTGTCTCACTTGGAAATGGAGTACCTGAATTTCAGGCTATCCAGATATTCACAGGGCTTGAGCCTCTCGCTATGTAGAATGTCTTTACAAAAGATGCAAGATTTGGGTGACTGGCCTCACTTCCTGCTGAAGCCATGACATTTTGCAGAAAGAAGTGGAAGTTAGTTAAACCACCATCTGCTCAAGGAAGTATTTATGAAAAACAGTATAAATAGCCTTGCATCTCAAGATTCCTCCCAGCAGACTGCCTGAATTTCTGGTAAGAGAGATAAGGTTTTTTAGGTCTGTTTCTCTTCTGCAAATAAATTTTCTTTTTTCACATGGTTAGACAGATTCTTGCCAGGGCTATGGGAAAGACCTACCCCAATGAAAACCTGCTCTTTTTAGGATTAAATATTATCTTAGATTTTATATGATTTATTTACACTATGTTAAAGTTATACATAAGAATAATACACCTTGATAACACCCATCATATGATAGGGATGAAAAATTCCAAAATATCTTTGAGTGTTGGGTAATTTATCCCTTATATTCCACTGATTTTATTTTAATATTTGAAATATTTTTATTTATGGCTGGAAAGTAGGAAGAGCTTAATATAATTTTATTTAATCTGATAACCTATTTCTAACTGTTTAATCCCAAAACAGCACACGGAGAAAAATTTATATTTACTTTATAGATGCTATTTAGAATACTTACTCCTAAATAGTGACACATATGATAAAAAAAATGCAATGGCTATTCAAAGCCATTTACCACTACCAGCTTTTCATACATTTGACATCTCAACAGAAACATTGTATCCAAATTTAATGTCTTGGCTTATTCATTTCTGTATTACTGATATATTTATATTCCAGTAATTTCAAGCACTGCTAGAACAAAGTCTGTAATTCAAATACCTTTCTTTTTATTAGCTGATTTGGCAGAAGGCTTTATGCCATCTTTGACTCCTTTCTTAGTAGCTTTGCCTGACAGTGTCATATTCAGTTCTCTCTGCTGATCTTCTTCCTCCATTTCTTTAAACTGTATTTCAGCTGTTACCTTGACACCATAGTCAAACATAGTAAAGTACATAGTATCAATAATGTGCAAATACATAAATAAAAAGCCCAGACTTACAGAAAGTACTTGCTGAGACATGCACACGTAAATAAAACAAAAGAGATGTTTTAACTGATTAAGTTGATTATATTTGTATTATTTATCAAAAATAAAATTCTACAACAAAAATGCAAGGCAAGGAGAATGTGGGTTTAACTCTTCTAACTCATTACTCTATGAAAAAGTGAGAATATGTAAGAATTAAGAGTTTGCAAAGCAAGACTACAGGTACATTGTAAGGGATCAGAAACTCACTAATTTAAAAATTATCAGAGAGAAATGAAAAAGCAAACCTAGAACCCAACCATTTGAAAAGCCCACCTAATTTACCTTAGCTATATATAAAAAAGAATGTAATCATAGCTTTTTAAGTAGTGAAGGGTGTGAGGAAATACTGCATCACAGGCTAAAGCTTGTCCTTCTATTCACACACAAGGGATAAGGGAAGAGTTTATCATGGAAGAGGTAGAGTTATAGAGTCAGTATTCAATGTATTTCTCTCACTAATGGAATTAAAGGATCAGTTGTTAATACAGAGGTGCTAGTAATACACAGATTCCAATATTTGCCTAATAGAAACACACATTCAATAAAGATACCAGTGGTGGAGTGAGAGTCATGAAATGGATATCCATAATGCAAAAGCTACATGTTTATAGACTGCTTGCTGAAAGGGAGGCTTCAACTGTGTGATTCAGAAATATTTAAGTAAATAAAACATTCCTCACCATATCTGATACCGCTGTTACTGCTGTTTGCCATGTATCAGTAATAAAACTTTCATCTTTCCTAGAAATAGCAACTCCATTTTCAGAAATCTCATCCTTAGCAGTCTTCTGTAGATTTCCTTTGATTTTTGGCTTGGCAATATCAGTTTCTGGTGAAAGGAGTTTCCAAGAAACTAGAGAAATCCTTAAAATAAAATATAAGGCACAATTCACAAATCCCCTTTATAAAAAGTGTTAATTTGTAATAACATGGGAGTAGAGTCTAGGAGGATGAGAATCCTATTTTCAAAATTTGCCATGGCAACAGAAAAGGGATGAACTTTCCTTAGTGATGATAGGTGTTGACCACAAGAAAACTGTCTAGTTTAACTGCAAAAGGCAATGAATAAAAATACATGAATAAACCTACAACAAATAACTGTGTGATAGCTGATTTATCTTATGCATGCTGGAAGCACAGCCTCATTACTCAGATAGTTTCTAAATGAGCTGTAAGTATTTAAAAAAAGCATCATTGTTGACTGCATTTTTGATACTGTGAAAATAGTTGAGGGCATAGCTTTGAGTTCTGTATGCCTTAGTAGGCTGACGTGACTTACATTTGTCATTATATATAATCCACCTAAAATGTTTTTTGGTGCAAATGTTAAACATGCTCATGTTCCATAATGATATATAACTTAGTTACGTGAGAACTGTGCTGGAAACTGTGAGCAGCACAGAGGGCAGTAGGAAAAATTTCTCTCAGATTTTTTACTACAACAGCTTTTAAGATGTTTTATAATGAAGAGATGAATTAGAGAAAATGATACAAAGAAATCAATAAAAAATTAAGGATAAATGAAACTTCTAAGGTGGTTCAAGATTCATCATTTGACTATAGTTTTTCCATCCTTTGAAGCATACATGCATATATTTCCACATACACCCACAAAACTACCAATGATTGGATTTGTTGATGTTTGTGTAATTCAATATTGCATTTCTACCTCCTTGTTTTCTTTTGATCTTCTTTCTGCTCTACATCAATAATATCTAACAATGGGATCCTAGTGAAATCTTGACTGTCTTCTGTAAGGATTTTTCCTTCCATTGCCCTATAGTAGTCATGAAGAAGTCTCTTCGTATCTTGGAAACGATCCACTTCAGCCTGAAGATGAAAGGACAGAAATCATACAATTCAAAACAGGGCAGAACAAATTTCTGTTCCTTTTCGAAATACATGATAGCAGAAGCAATTCTAAACCTGGTGAGACACAAACATAACCATATTTGTTTGAAAATTTATAATATACTAGATAATTACATATTAAACTTAGATCGTATTTTAATGTATATGTATTTCTATAGTAGCAAGAACACCAGTACCAAAAATTTGGTGTATATTCATACAGGGATCTTTTTGTTCAAAAAAATTAGAATCCCTAATACTATAAAATAAAAAGGGTTAAGTGATGGCGAAAATTTTAAAAGCCAAACAGTTTTTCTGGACAAAAGAATGATCAGACTTCACACACTTAAGTGTCATGAAGATCTTTTTGTGTGAATAATCTTGGAAAACATAAAGTAAGAAGCAAAAAAAATTTGGCACCTGTCATGTTTTGATTTATTGATACAGTATGGTGTTAGTTTCTAACTGACAAAACAGCCCTTCATTCATGGGAAAATGCACAAAACCACATTCACAAAATGAAGGATAAAACCTTTGTGGTATAAACAAGCACTTATCCATGAGTTAAGGAGAAAATATCTTCTAGTGTAACAATGGGTGCACAGAAAGGTGGAAAGAAATCTGATAAAAAACATTTATACAAGTCTATGTGTTTATACAGTAAAAGCCACCTGGGGAATACATGTAACGTCCCACAGACAAACCCACAGACTGAGAGCTCAAGACCAAAGAAGCCTATTTTTGTCTCCTCACACAAAGCCGTAACATAAAGAAATAGTTATGTTTTTAGTTCTGTAGTTTTAGCATTAGTAATTAATTTACTCTGGGGAGTATATGTTATGTGAATAAAGTAAAAATGCTTCCCTTTGGCTTTTTCTTCAGGAAAAGCCTATATATAGCCTATATAAATGTATGTGTAATTTCAAATGGTTATTCTGTATATCCATACAAGACATATCACATTAGATTAATAATGAATCTGCTATGGACTGCACCATACAAGTTCACGAAATTTTGCTAGAAGAGAACTAGAGTTGTAAAGTTGTACATAAATATAAGAAGAGAAAAATACAAAAATTCAGCTCAGCAATACTACTTTCTCTCTCATGCATATAATTCAATATATATTTTTAAAATACTTAGTCATATAAATATGCTAATTACAGGGTGAATATAGTTCAGCTATTTAGCAGTTACTTGATACTTTGACCTTTCTCTCTAGTCAGGGGCCTTAAATCTTTAGTTAGGGCATTATTTAAACTCCTTGAAAACAGTTAATGACTTCCTTACTATAGCAGCAACTGATGACTTCACAAACTTTACTTAAATTACCACAAGATTCATGTGAGATAACAGTGTGGTTCCCTTGTTTATTAAGCATATAAAAATAACACAGAGAAATAAAAGGCAGGAAGCCCACCCTAAGATACCTAGGCCTGATTTTTAAACCAGATGAACATCACATAGCACATGTTTGAAGCATTGTTTGTGTTGCCTTCTTTAAGGTTGCCAAAACTTTCACAGAATTGCCATTCAGTTTACAGAAAAGCCTGTCTAGTCTACTCTAATCTGTTCCAGTCCAGTGCAGCCCTGAACCAAATTTATGTACAGAGAACAGCAGTTGTGGGGAAATCTTACTTTAGTTCAGGAAGTGAATTAATGGTTGGGCTGAATGAGAGGAAACACTTAATGTGAGGGAAGGGAAAGCCAACTAATTTAAGATCGTCTCTCGAATACTTTGAAGTTAGATGTGTGAAAGCTGGGACATAATTAAATGATTTTCTCAAGAGCAACAGGTGATGTCACATTCATAAAAACATTCTTCCCAAACTTTGTTTTTAGTCTGTTTACAAAATTTCAAGCCACACTGGTGAAGTTAGAGATAAAATAGCTTTGTGAGATGGCAAATAGAGGACAACCTTAACAGCAAGTGGGTCAACAACAACAGTGAATTAGGTAATCTGTAAATTAAGAGCAGATGTTAATAAGATCACAGAAGGATAAACAGCTCTACCATCTCTGTTATAAAACTCAGATGATTCACTGGATGGATATAGTTACAAAAAATATCACTATGCACTACAGACTGAAAGTCTGGGGGGCTGGAAAATAACAATGGTATTTTTCTTAAAATTGTCTGCATGCCAAACAGTTAAACCTTTTGTCTCCTAACTTCTAGATAAATTCAGAAGAGTCATGAATATTTGCATATCTAATTTTCAATCCCTCACTTATTGGGAGCCAACTATACAAAATTGCTCTGAAGTTTACTGTCTTCCAATACTAATTACTTGTCCCCTTCCATTGCAGACTCCATAGTAGATCCACACCTGCATAAGTGAAAAGAAATGGTTCATGGCAATCCCCCTGCGATCTGGCAACCAGCTATCATTCACAATACCAGTACGTTCCTGCTCAGCTTCTTCTCTTCTATTATCACAGATATCCCAGAGACGATCTCTTAGGTCCTAAACACAAAATCAAACATGAGAAATAACTATGAAACAAAACTTGAATATCTTGTTTATATTTATTATTAAAAATTCTGTATTTTTTCTGTGCATAATGCATATCCCCATTAGAAGCTTTTTCTTTACTGTTATAAATGTCAAAGCCTGGTGAAAAAATTTTGAGTTTATAGAGAGCTGACAGGAAGTAGCTTTACAAATATGTCAGACAAAGGAATACAAAAGTGTGAGATGAATGTGCAGGCTGCCTTGCATTTCTCAGCCAGAGAGATCTATCTAAAGTAGCTAAATAAGGGAATATGAATATCCAAGCTTCCAACAGCAGCAACAACTTTCCACCTGTATGGTTTGCTACCTCATGCTCTCACAAGAATAATACTCCAAGGAAAAGTGCAATATGAAAAATTCTGAAAAATTATGACAGAGTTCAAGTATTCTTTCAATTTATATAGCTCCATTCCATTTGTCTTCAATATTCTTTATAAGGGCTCTTTAACAAGTGACTATATCAAAAAACAGCACTATGTGGCCCACTGACAACACTTAAGACCTACTAAGCATGCAAGCTCTCTGTTCCCCATTGCCATGACTGCATGGAGGCAGTGTGACAGATCTCTTTGTAATAAGAGGAGATGGAAAAAGCACATGAGATTTAGGTGAAGGAGAGAAGAGGAATGGGGAGGGGAG